>OY813000.1:84792589-85392589 GCA_963681545.1 Germaria angustata | reverse complement strand
TAAATAAGTAGTAAGTAAGGTTCACCTGAATTTAACTTAAAACTCGTTTGGTAAGTTCCCATCTATAATCTATCTATATATATAAAATAGGATGTGTGTATGTATGTATGTATGTATGTATGTATGTATGTATGTAACGTAATGGGTCCAAAACGGCTGGGCCGATTTTGACGAAATTTTCAGGGAACCTTCAGAATACTCGGGCGGGTGACACTGTGAAGTCCGATTTTTTATTTTCGGTCTGTGGGCGGAGGGGCGTGGCAAAATCCAATAATTCATAAAATGAGAACGGCTTGGCCGATTTCTGTAAAACTTTGTGTCAGTTGTTCGTATTTTCGAGGAGAAGGTTTTTATGGAAGAAAGTCCCTCCGGAAAAGTCGGAAAATTGGAAAAATCGAAAATCGAGTTTTTGTATGAAATTTTGTTTGAAATTATTCCTTAATGGCTTTTCAAATTAAAAAATAAAAAGTTTGTCTGAAGTCTTAAAATTGGGGCGAGGCGAAGTTCGCCTGGTCCGCTAGTAACTCATACAGAGCGATGCCTGAGAAAGCTCGATATAAATCGAAAGAAGTCATCACCGACACCAAAAGCAATCAGTTTTGACAGAAGTGCACCATACCTTAGAAATATTTAGAGCCACTACTTTACATTCGCCAAAGGTGTAGAGGAAATGACACTATTTCTCCTAATGACGGGCTAGTACATAGATTACTTTTAGAGCGACAGAAATTACATATTGCATTTTTTTTCTCAAGTTGGGTGGAGAACTATTACCGCATAAGAAAAAAACTGCCCCTAAGTATGACATGCTTAACTTTTAAGGAAAGTTGCTAAAGTTATTTAGGAAGCCGCTAGATTTCTTGTGGGATGGTTTCATTTTTTCGAGAACTAAACTACCTACGTTGAATAAAGGCCAAAGTGTACTCTAGAATGATCAACCAATCATTGACGAATTAAAAGCGAAGGTATAAGGAATTAGAGATTTCGAAGGAGCCAGGATAATTAAGGACATTATTTGATGAGATTATGTTTAAGGCCAATATCGGACGTATTGATTATAAAGAAGGTATAATGATACTCAAGTTTTCATTAATAATTCTTTTTGGAAAAAAGTTTCAAATGCATCGACTTTCATGTATCCAGTATAAAATTGTCTGTTGTCTCCATCTGCCGCGACCAGAGTAAAACGTGTATTGATAAACACTCAGCATTTTTCATGTTATCACAATGCATTCGTTGAAGGCCAAACACGACGCTTGACTAACACTGAGTGCCAGATAATTATAATAGTTTTAGAATTTCTTCGGTTAGGTTAGGTTGATTGGAGGGGTGTGATAGCCCATGTCATACGACATACACTTAAGCCAGTGAAGGCTTGTTGTGCGCTCCCTTTAGTTATCAGACACAAACTGCCAGAGTTCTGCGGCAGGATTCGAACCTGGGACCTTCGCACTACGAGTCTAGTACACTACCTACTAGTCTACGAAGGTCAGTCTAGAATTTCTTAAAGGATCAAGAACTATAAAAGCTGACAATATAATTTTTTAATTGGTACAGAGAATGAAATATATTGAGTCCCTCTATACTTTATCACATCATTCTATGTCACCCACTGTGACACTAATTAAAATCAAAGCAAAGATTATACAGTGGAGTTGGGCTATAACATACATCGATTATAAAAGAAATATTGAGAATTATCGCTTAAAACGAACAGTATAAAAACGCTGCAAAATGTTTACGCTTAAGGCAGACTAAATGAAGGTCGATTCATTTTTCAATAATTTTCTAAGATAATTTTCACCATCATTTTCTGAGGCGTCCAAAATAATTAGACTATAATATGTTGCATAAGCATACATAATAAAAAATATTGTTTGCTGTCATTTATTGGATGAGAATAGATTTAGTCCTGTTATAATGAACTTCGTTTATACAGACCAAAATTACACGGTCGTTACAACCAAACCCCACTGTACTCGTTGTTAAGAAAGCCTCCCTCAAAGTAAGTGTCAGAGATTTTTTAACATAAATACAGTTTATAAGTCTAAACAACTGAATGAAGTATAAATAAAATGAAAAAAAAAATTAAATCCATCAACCACTATTTTTATTTCAGGGAGTTGAATACAAAAACCGACTTTAGAACCCCACCACAACTAACATACAAACAAATGTCATAGTGAGTGTTTAATAAAACCAATTAAAAACTCCCCAGCTAAGAAAATTTTACACTAATTTTAAATCAAAAAAAAACTTAAGATTGAGTTATAGTAAAGGAAAACACGAAAAATTGTGGTACTTTAACGTACAAGTATTTTTAACATGGATTTTCTTTTCACATTCCCATATTCAAAGTTAAAAATAAACACTTGATGCTGTAACTCAAAGAGGGTTTCTCTTGAAAAATTTTCTCAAAAAACTGTGGGAAATTTTCTAAGAGTATTAAAGGATAGAAAAGGGTAAAAACAATAATTAAGATTCATGGGAATCAAAAACCAATTTAATTTTTAAAATATATAAAATCCATTTTCCATTTTTTAAGCTATTCTTTAATAATTAGAAAAATTTAAAACAGTAAAAACTAAATTCCCACACTAAAAAACGTTATATCATTGTAAAAGGACACACGTCCTAAGAGGCTCACCAGGAAATAAAATAGCGTTGAGTCTAAGGATTCAATTGATATAAAAAATAAGAAAAAGTAAAAACATATTGTTGAGTATGACCATGGCTCAAGGATCCTTCACTTTTACTAACACAAATGATTATGAGCCGTTAAAAAATAAATTGTAAATGCAACCAGCTGTTTGTTTGAATAGAACTTGCCACAATCGGCTGATCTCAACAATTCCCACAACTTTATCTATTAAAGTAACACCTCAACTTTTTTTTCATTTCTTATAAAATAAAATAAAAAGAAACAGAAACAGAAATCTTTAAAATTTTCTCATGATATTTTTTTTAACAGGATGCAATGTTGAGCCAAAGGCTCATTGTTCAAACAAGAGCTCATTATTTTATTGAGGCTGTTTAAATTTAGACAGCAGCTATGGAAAAGCCTGTGAGAACTTGTGTGTTTCTTGGGACTCATCATAAATTAATCATAAAGGATGTTAATTTGTTAAGATATTTATGTCATAACACAAGCATTAAATGAAATCAAAGTGCTGATGAAAAGAACATTAATTGAGAAGGTTCTATGGAAATGTGTTTATGCAGTGACTTCGTAGACTAGTAGCGAGTGCCTTCGTAGACTAGTAGCTAGTGTACTAGACTGGTAGTCCGAAGGTCGCAGGTTCGACTCCTGCCGCAGACTCCGGGTGTCTCTGCAGATAAGCCAAGTAGCTTCGCAGTTTGTGTTTGTTAATTAATTAAAAAAAAACGAATTTATCTGCTTGTTGTTTTCTTGGTGTTATTAGTAGCATTGCCAAATTTTATATAAAGGATACTGTTATTATCTGATCCACTAGTCGTGCGCCTTGCCTAAAACTGCAGTTGTGGGAATATTAATATTAAGCATATTTTACAATAATTTCGGTAATTGCAAAGCCGCCAATACCCAGAGCTAAAGCCGACTCGAAGGACAATAAAACTTTACAATTCGGGGTTTTAACATGATTGATTTGCATCCTTGCCTCCGACGCTTGTTCCACTTGCATTTGTTCAAAAACAGAAGCTAATTATACAAGGATATTTTGTTGCAGGGAGGTCTAAAAAATTTTAATATTTATAACAATTTATTTTGATTAATTCCTTCACTATTAAGCAAATAAAAAACGATGAAAAAATTCGCCGCCGCAAATTCTTGCCTCGGTTTGGTTCATGTTAAAGAGTCTTCATGGCTCCATGGCTCGATTTGCCATGGATAGTTACATTTATTGTACTAATGAAAGTTTCCAACAACAACAACAACAAAAAAGCACGGCTCGATGCACAATGGCGTAAATAAAATAAAGTGGTAAAATGTCGGTTACATTTGAAATACTGAAACGAGGATTGCTTGAAATAACCTGCTATTTAGAGAAGTCTTAAGTTCTTGCCACGAGCTGCAGCTGAACTAAAAGGCCACTGATAAAAATGTCTCGGTTGGCGTCTATGTTGCAGATGATTCGTTAAAATAATTGGACTTGATAATCACTTTTATTGTATTAATGAAAGAGTTTTCAAAAAAAAAGCACGAGCAAATCTAATTCTTATTATTCAACTACTGATGGCAAATGCCCGTATCACGTTGCAGGAGTGAGCAGGACATCTAAATCAAATATGGAAACTATCAGCATTTGGCTCGAAGTATTACAAAAAACGTAAATGCTGTCCCCGATTCTGTGCAAAAATTAAGGAGCTTCCGAATTAAGATAAGCCGAAATGAATGGTAAATCAGTCAAACGCTGACATGAAATACCCGTGACATCTCAAGATTCAGCAAAAAGTAGCAGAAGCTTAAGACTTTTTATGTGGTGAAAAAATATTTTTAACACTCTATTGATCAATTTATATAAAGATCTCATTTAAATAAATTTTCTTTACAAAATTGAGTGCTCTATTGATCAATTTATATAAAGATCTCATTTGAATAAATTTTCTTTACAAAATTGAGTGCTATTTCCTAATATGTTTGCGTTTATTAAATATTACTTAATATTCTTGTATGTTCCCTTGACAACAAAAATTGTCCTTTATTAGAAAAGAAAATGCCGATCTTGTCCAATTGAATGCTGCAGTTACCAGCGCTTATAATTAGGATCAAAGGACTCTAAAAGTATATAGTTTGCGATCAGAATTTTTGTCCTATCCTCTAGCCTCTAGCCAGTAGTTATAGAGTTTTCTACTAGTGTCAATGTTTATGACAAATCTGCCTGTAAAACCAAAAATAATGTAGGCGACAGCTACAAGAAGAATTTCGCTAATACCTCAAGCATAATTTATTAATTTCACCACAACATCTTAAAATCGTTAAAACCTCTTACTTTATGCATTTTATATGCATTTTATATGCATTCACTTGATTTCCAAATTCAGCTCAATATGAAAATTAATTACATTATTAAATCCTTATTACTTGAAGCATCATTCCCATGTTCTGCCCTTAAAAGTATAATTTCTACCCTCATGTATAGAAATTAGACGCAACGATAACAAGAGAAGAAAATAAAAATCATTCAACCATAAAAAATCCTTTCGAAAATCTCAAAGAAAACTATTTCCAATTACTACACTCTGACATTAACAAAATAATAAATTATTTGCTAAGGTATGTCAATAGAAAATATATTTTCTGTTACAAATATTCCCACAATTAAACAACATCTATTTCTCAAAGGAAAATTCAAGAAAATCAGGGAAACAAAGAAAATAAATTTGAAAGGATGTAGCAGTACATTAAATCATTCGTCTGTTGCAGTGATAACAAAAAAGACTGACAGAAATAATTCCATAAGTATTAAAATAAGAAAAATACATCAAGAGTAAAGAATAAAATTTCAAATGTATGGGGGAGCAAAGGAAAGTCTTGCACACCAGCACACAAACACTTAATAAAAATAAAAGAAACACCTAACTCTCGAAGGACGACAGCATAATCTAACTCCCTTATTCGTTTAAAAATCTCTGCCTCACAAATATTCTCTATATTTTCGCATAATTCCCGCCTTTCAAGTTCGAAGTGTTTGAAGGTGAGGAACTTGTCTTTGTAAAGGATTCTATGTATTAATCAGTGTATTTACCCCTGCACATGACTCGGCTTTGAACTGCCTAGAAGAAAAACATTGGCATGAGAAAATTTGGAGAAAATATTAAATATTAAAAAATTCTATTGAAATTGCTTTGCAGCAAAACTTTTGCTTTTGTTTTATCCATGACATGAGGGGTATGAAAAGCAACAATTGCTTCTGATATGAATTCTGATTTAAATTTAATTCAGCAGGCAAAGAGTGTTTTGCATTAAGCCAAATGGTACATTTACAGAAAAGTACTTTTATTTGAAGGCACCTTTTAAAATTAAAATTAAAATTTAAAATTATTTTAATAATAAATATTTTTATCAGGAGACCCCTTTACCGGAAGGTGCTATTATCAAATGGTACTTTTATCAAAAAGTACTTTTATCAAATTGCACTTTTATTATCAAATGTTTTCTTTATCAAAATATAATTTTATAATAAGATAATTCTATCAAAAGGTATTTCGGTCAGAATGTACTTTTTACCAATAGATAGTTCAATTAAAAGGCTTTTTTTATCAAAAGATACTTTTATGAAAAGGAACTCTTATCAAAGCGTGCTTTCGCTCGAAACTATTTTCTTCAAAGGGTATTTTTATTACAAGGTTTCTTTTACTAATAGGTATTTTCGTCAAAAGGAACTTCTATAAAAAGATGCGTTCAAAGACAATTGTATCAAAATGTAAAAGTAATAAAACATATTTTTATCAAAAGGTGCCTTTTTACAATAGTAATTATTACCTAAGATAGTAGTTTTTGTCTAAAATTAATGTTATCGAAAGGAGTAAAAAATATTTTTTGTGATATTCTTCCGACGGGGTTTGTTTGAATTTGGAACGATTTTCCGTCATCCCACGTCAAATTTGGTTTATGAACAGACCGGTTTCGGCTTTGTGCCATCTTCAGTGTTCTCGAATACTAAATCTAATACTAAAAAATACTTCAGATATACTTAAAAGTACTTTCATCAAAGGCGCTATTACCAAAAAGTACTTCTATGATAACATACTTTTATAAAAATTTAATTTACAAAATTAAATTTTTATCAACGTATATTTTTTAAATTACATTATTTTTTAAGGAAGTATTCCTTTGAAAGCTAAAATACCCTTTACTAATGTTCTTCCAGAGGTGGCTTTTCAAAGATACACTGTGTGTAATTTTTTAAGTCGTGGCAAAATAACCATATACGGACACCCCTACGTGATAAAAGACTAAAAAAAAGACCCGTGTCTCCCAATTTTTCCCAAAGTCATGCACTTTTTTTATGGGCCGCCAAAGATTTGGGGCCTCGGTATCATTTTCGCAAAAAAGTGATCATTTTCTCGGACTCATATCTTGCAAACCGTTCCGAATTTCGATTTACTCTCTGAGGCAAACTTGTACCTCTTGTCATAAAGAACAAAAATTGCGAACATATAAAATCAAAAAAACTTCACCTTCCAGATAAAAATCGCAAAAAACTTAAAAAAATTCGATTTTTTTACCTTTTTCTCTTGTTCAGGTCCATAGGTAGCAAACCGTTCAAAATTCAAAAAAACAATCAACTACAAAAACTTACCTAAGATCTCAATAAACAAATTTCTACAACATATAAACTTCCTGGGAATAATTCTGAACACCGTTTCACCGCGTCACTTTTTTCACTTTTGCGGCTACTTGAGCCGTCTTTTATCTCGTAGTGGTGTCTGTATATGGTTATTTTTTTTTTGTGTTGCACTGTGATATTTTCGTAAGGAAAAGTAACTATTACCAAAGGGTACCTTAGACAAAAAGTACCTTTTCAAACGATATTTTCCCGAAAGGAACTTTATACAAAATGTAATTTTTTTCCGAGTGTACTTTTTTCAAAAGGTACTTTTTTTAAAAGGGACCTTTGCAAAGAGTACTTTATTCAAAAAGTACTTTTTCAAAAAAGTATTTTTACGAAAGATTTGTTTTGCGACAGTTTCTTTTTTCCGAAAAGTATTTTTTAAAGTTATTTTTTCAGAGACATACTTTTTACTAAAGGGTCTTTTTCAAAAGATATGTTTTCAAGAAACTGCTGTTTCCATTAGGAAGGCTTTTAATAAAATACTTTTTCCAAAAAGGTACTTTTTATAAAAGCAAATTTTTTCAAAATGTACTTTTTCCGCATAAGTGCTTTTCTATAAAAAAAAAAACGTTTTTAAAGATGTTCTTTGTGAGAGGTATTTTTCTCAAAAGTACTTTTTCTTTTAAAGTTTTTTTTTTGTGAAGTACTTTCTGTAAAAGGTCCATTTACGAAGGCTAAATTTCCAAAAGGTACTCAGAGGAAATGTACTTTCCTCAGAGGGTACTTTTTTCAAAAGGTATTTTATATTTGTGTATTTTTACAAGTTGTACTTTTCCAGTATCTTATTTTTACAAAGTACTTTTTCAAAAATTCTTTTCCAAAAAATACTTTTCCAAAAGGAGAAAATATCCATAAGGTACTTTTTTTTAAATATAACTTTTCCAAACGCAACTTTTTTTGAAACTAATTTTTCCATGAGGTACATTTCAAAAAGTTCTTTTTCGAAAGACTATATTATATTTTCCATAGGGTACTTTTTCGAAGCGATACTTTTGTGAAGGTACTTTTTATAAGGTATTTTGCATTTACGTAATTTTTTCAAATTGAACTTTTTTCAACAGCCTAATTTTCAAAAGTACTTTTTCCAATTTATATTTATTTTAAAATAGTACTTTTTCCAATATGTATGTATCATTTCAAAAAGGTACTTTTTACCTAAAGACATCTTTTTCAAACCGAACTTTTTTCCTAAATACATCCTTTTCAAACCATAATTACTTCAAAATAAATTTTTCCAAAAGAATGTTTTTAACTACCTTTCCAAAAGGAAATTTTTCATAAACGTACTTTTTGTAAAAAGTACTTTTCCAAATTTTTCTTTATTAGAACATGTATACTCCCGCAAAATGTAGTTTTTAAAAACCCCAATTTTCCCAAAAGGTACCAAAATTAACCATGACCAAGAACACTTCATAATGACACTTTTAAGGCAAATAACAATTAGAAAAATACTATGTATGTACGAGTACTCGTATTAATATTCAGGTTGGTTCGTTAACTCTTTTGGTAGATATACAATTACACACACACACACATTGAACTTTTAATGCCCTTCCATCTACCTCTGTAGGAGACAATCAGTTAACAAATCTGGTATGCTCTTAGAGAAACACTAAATCAAACTTCATCAAGACCAAAGTATGCCGAGCACGAGTTTGAAAGATTTTTATTATAAAAGAATTGATACGAAACTCACACAAACTGACAATTTTAATCTCGATAAAACATACATACGTATCGTTAATATAAATAAAAATATTCATATGCATTCACATAACGACATTCATGGATGCATAGCAGCATATTATTATAGGGAAGCGAATACAGCACCAATTGTACATATAATACTGACCTTTGACAAAACAACAACCAATAAGAAATTTTTTATGCCAAAGATATTTCATTAAAAAAAAAGGAAAAAAAACTTTAACAACTACCTGCTTCTAAATTGTTGCCCTTCTCGCTCTCGCTATTATTTTGTGTTAAAAAAAACAATTCATAATTTATCTCTTTCCCAAAACATACTTGGAAATAATAATCAAATTCAAACAACCCCAATTTCTTTTAAGCACTCAAACCACTTGAATTGTTTTCGTTAGCAATCAAATAAAAACTCTTAGTTCTTTTTAGTATAAATATCCACAATTTCCACTTAAGAAATCAGTTCAAGATAAAACTTTAAAGTGTTTAGAACTCAGAGGAGGAACAGTTCTACAGCGAAAAAAAGTTAGTGGAGTTAAAACCATTGAAGTTTAACAACTCGAAAAAGTTTTCTTTAACAAGACACTTTGGAGTCATCAAGCTGTGAAAATGTCAAAAATAAAATATTATCACTATAAGACAGGCAACTGTGAAACCTAAAACTAACCTTAAGATTTGGCTTCCATCACCACAATGTGCCTTTTATTAAATTTTAAAGGATTTCCCGGCAAAACCTCTCACCGAGGACTCTTTGCAAGGCAACCAACTATGGTACAAAGCTTTAAGACAACCCACATAATCATCATAACACAAGGACAATTATTGTGTGGCAACTAACTGTGATATACATTAAATTAAGTTTAATATTTTAATAACGTATTCTAAGTAGATTTAATATTTAATTTAAGTCATCAACTCAAAATCATTGTCTTCCGGTTTGTTTGTTTTGCTTTGAAAAAAAATACACATAAAAATATATTTTTTTCATACAAAATTTTAGAGATTTAGATTAAGAAACAAATGAAATAAATAAATGAATAAAATTACATTGTAAAAATATTTTATAAACAGATTTTATTTTAAAGGAATTTTCGCAAACGTTTTGCACATAAAAATTCATGGACACGCCAAGAAAAAAAAAACAAAAGACTTAAGAAACAAGAAGACATAGACACTAATACATTGGAAATGAGTTTTAAAAAACCAAAACGACTTAAAACCTAGATAAGGATGTGTTGAAAGAAGAATTAAAAAACGAAACGATTTAAACTCAGTCTGTGACTTTTTGAATGAAATACAAGTTTTTGGATAAACAATTTTTTTATTATTCTTCAACAAAGTCTCTTTTAAGCTCTATACACTTTGTCCAATGTTTTACAAATTTTGTTATCCTTTCCAAAAAAATGGTATTTCCTTCAGAGATGATATCATCTTTGGATTCAAATATTATTCCGCCAAGTAATTTCTTCAGATTTGGGCTAAGTTCAAAGAATAGGGCTAATGGGGAAGCAATTCGTAATATGATTCATGGAATTTCACTATGGAAAATGCTCACGTTCTGGTGAAAGAGAACTTTTTTTTAGCAAAATGCGGTAGTGCTTTTTTAATCCTCATTAAATCGACAAAATCGAGTCCTCGTAATTCATTCAATATGAATAATTTTTTATCATCCCGATCACAAACAAAAACTCCGTGGGAGTTCGCTTTTCAATTTTCTCCTGTTATAAATTTTATTTTTTATTTATTTGCCAATTGCAGGCAGGGAAGAAATTCTGCGTGAAAAACTATGTATTATGAATCCTAGAAATCCTAGCAATCAAATGCAGGTTGAGAGTGCGTTGTAAGTATATTGCGTAAATAAGAAAAGGCCCTCCAGTAAAAAATGAAAATCATTTTCAAAAAACGATATTTTGAAAAATTTAATAATGCATTTATTCAACTTGATGGAAAGTTAAAATGAAAAATTGTGATTGAAAATATGAATTACGTCAACTAATCAGTGAAACTCATATTTCTAATCAATAAATCATAAAATTACATTCACATGAGGCAAAGATAAATCGTTGACTACTGGCAAAATTAAACGCATGTTAGACGTAAGGAAGAGATGATCCTGCGATGGTATGTCTATGTTAAAATTATTGGAAATTATCCGAATTTTCACTATTTTTTATTTTTTTTTTTTGTTCAAAGTCTCATAGTTTTTTGGATTTTTTGGAAGCACTTTTTTGTACTACACATTAAGAAACAAGTCTGAAAAAGTTTATAAAATCCACAAGTAGTGAAAAGTTTAATCATTTTCATTGATTCAAATATGAAGTGGCCATTGGAAGATGTTTTCATTTTTGGATCCTGCTCGTTGGTTCCAAGGTCAAGCTCAAGATGTTATAAGAGACGTTTCTTCGTAGGTACTTCAAACGCTATACGCCCCACTATATATGAAAATGATTCTGAATGTTTAATGTCTGTTCTCATAGTTTCTTTTTGTCGACTGGATTTGAAAAGGGATTCAGCAAAAAGAGCTCCAAAGAAGTCATGAAAATTTAAAGATTTTGAAGCAGAAAAAATGCACATTTATTTCATTACCAAATGATTTTAGCATAGACCTGTCATTAAAAAAATTCACTTGTTTAATTCCATTAACTGAATTATTATAATCTAGCTTCAAAATGTAAGGAGGAGCAGATTTTTTTTATAATTTCATATTAAATGTCAAATTAGAAATGGAACTTGCCGATAGCCACAATTTGCTTTTTTCTTATGTGAAAGTAGTTCAGTTACAAATTCAAGAAAATTATTGTTTTCAAAGAAATTATTCATTTTAATTTTCTAAGAAGTAGAGAAAACGAACTAACGAATAATTTAAAAGAAATGAAAGTGTCATTCCTTAAGAACTACTGCCATGGGATCTTAAGTAACATTTAACTTTTACGTGACGATTACCCTTTAGAAAAGTTTCTTTGTTATAAGGATTATCTTGTTAAAAATTACATGTTTTTAATAAAATTAAGCTTCATTAAAAAAGAAACAAAAAATCTAACTTTTAACAGGGTTTTATAAAAGAAGAAATAAAGCTGCGATTGCTCCAGATCATTTAAATAAAGATATTCGATCGAAATCAATTCCTATTGATCGTATAGTAATTACTGTTGTAATAACATTTTCAGCTACTAAAATGGCAGAAATGCCAGTTAAATGGAGAGAGTCCAATAAATTTTATATGTGATAGTATATGTTTAATGGGATTTTCTTTAAAAAAATATATAATAATTTATTGTTTTTCCAAATAGAAAAAAGAGAATTGTGTCCTTTTTAAAAAGCCCAAGCTTATCAGGAAAGAATACGCCATTATAAAATATTATTTTTGTCATAAATTGATTAAGAAAATATTAAACCTCTTTCAGCAAACAAAAAATATTACCATGTCAGGGTCTTTTCAAGTACCATATAAAATTATTTTGGGTTTTTCTGCCCAACTAATCGTGTTTCAACAATTGGCTTAAAGCTCACTGACGACTTAGTTCAGCGACCAATGAAATGCTGGCATATGAACAGCTAAAGCTGCAACAACCAATACACTTTTTAAATATTAAAATAAACTTATAATAAAAAAATCATAATGATATATTTATAATTTTTATTAAAGTACGACTGATAAAATAATGAGAAGGAGAATGGAGTTCACAGATGCTTTTAAATCATTAAAATTGTCCTTATGTGCTACGAATACTTTTCTGAGCTTTCGTTCAGAAGAATTATTTCCACACAGACTTTCACGTGAAATTTGTTCCCTTTTCCTGCAATTTAGATGGACAATTTCGTATTGTTTTGTTGTTGTGTTTTGGGGTACTATTCTGTTGGTGTTTTTCATAGAAAACAATTCACATGAAAAATATGTTCGCCTTTTATACAGGATAAGGAAATATTTCAATGATTCAAAATTATGGCGGCAAGTGTTTTGCAACAAGATATTCAACACTTTGGCATAAAGAAAATACCATTTACGAAATTTTGTTTAAGAATTAAAAAGTCAAAAAAACTACAACCTTTTTGAGTTTTGGCCTTCCAAATACAAAAAATAAATAAATAAAAAGTTTTGGAAAAAAACAACCATGTTTTAGGGGCCGTTTCTTTACAAAATATTTCAATCAAAATATTTTGTAAATTTTATTTATACAAGTTGATATCAAACCCAGATAATTATAAACTTAAATTAAAAATTAAAACTAAATTCGAAGATTAATTTGAAGTAGGAGCAAAACAAACAAACAGGAAAATACTTAAACTTAAAACTATTTAAACTAACTTAAAACTAATGATGGAAGACTTCGATACATATAACACTAATTTTTAATACTAAAACTTAAACTAAAATGGAAGACAATGTTTACAAAAGATCACAGGTACCTAAACAAAAAGTGGAAATAATATGAAAAAGAAAAAAAAGGAAATTATAAAAACTAAAGAGTTTAGAAAAATAAAAAATCCAAATGAAAATAATAAAAAAAAAATATATAAGAAAAAAGGTATAAAAGCGTAAAAATATATTTAAAAAATATCACAGTCCTTTAAACCGATTTAGAATCGTCAAAATTAAAGCTGCTGCATAAAGCGTTTCCAGTTGGTCCTTTTTTTGTAATATGTTTACAACAGTATTGCCATGGGAGTTCTTTAAACAAGCCAATTCGTTAGAAACGAACAGTGAAAACAGCATTGTGCTTTAACGTCAAAACCAAAGGATTTTTCACTTGTTTTCCTAGAGGAAAAGTCGCTATGAGTATTAAATAATGGCCGCTGGAGAGCTGAAGTATCACTGTTCGCTGGAATAGGCTGCTTAAAATACCAAATTATTTTAATTCGTATATATATTTTTCTTCTTTTTTTTGCAAAACAACTTTTCTAAGCACATTTTGTGCCAGTATTGACTGCTTGATAGTTTGAGTTAGACTGATTTCTCTAATGTTGTGCCGCATGTATTTATACTTCCAATGTTGTAAATTTTCTGGATGACCATTGAGGGTTGTTTTTCTAATTTTTTTTTTTGTGTTTCTCTGCTAGAAAAGATGTCTTACACATGTTTCCTTTTCTAACACATTTCTAACATATTTTTCATGTGCAGGTCATTTTGCCTAAACCTTTTGGGATAAATTTTGAGACTTTGTTTGCTTTTGTTTTAAGAAATTCAAGGTTGATATCTCTTTCATTTTAATCACCATTGAAGAAAGTCTGTTAAGGGTTTTGTTTATCTGGCATACATGTGCCAAGGATATTTATGGAGATGTAAGAAATAGAATTATGCATATTTGGAATCAAGTTTTAGTTTGATATGCAGAAATTAAAAATAAAAAAAATTTTTTTAAGGAATGCCTTTAAATTAAAAACTATATTCTGTGTTAAATTTGAATATCGTTAAGAATATTAGTGTCATTCTAAGAAAGCAAAACAATCATGCTAATTTTGCTGATGTATAATTTTCTTAAGAAAAACAGCCTGAAACCGCCTTTAAATATCCATATCGTTGTAAACCTGCTGTGATCCTTGTTAACGCCTTCATTTACCAAAAGGAAGAAGGAAGCTGCTGCTGTTTCATAGCAACATCTTTGGAAACACACTGGCCTTTATAGGTGACATAAGTTCAAAAGGATTTTTCTTAGGAATTTTATTACTCTAAGCAATTGTGTCAACACAGTGTGTTTTAAATCAAAGTGACTTACATGTGAGCAAAATTATTTAAATTATTGATGTATAAACTATTTTAATAAGAGCACAATACAAATCCTGTTTATAATTTTAAAAATTAAAAATAGAAAATAAAACAAATCTTTACATGTATTCTTCTCTCTATCTTTCTCCCATCTGAATTAAAACTTACGGAATTCAAATTTCCGAGCGGAAGAGACGTGAAAGTAAAGAAATTAATTAGACTAACAAACCTGAAGGAAAAAGACAAACAACAAAACAATTTTTATATTTCGGTCACACTTTCTCTATACAACAGGAGTTGGTTTTCTCTACGATTAAAATTTTTATTTACAAAAAAACCAAAACCACTCCTTAAAAAAAACACCACTTTCAATTACAACCAATAGGAAATTTTCCAAAGTAAAATAAAGGAATATCAGCTTAAATATTTCAATTCTTTAGGGGATAAATTTAGTTCACTTCACACTTCCAACGTGAAATCAACTCATCTGCGTAGAGTTAGTCTTCAGCTAAAACTAAGCGCGTGGATTTTCTTTAAAACTTCTTTTAAAAGAGGAAAAGCAGAAACTCAACTAAATCTAATTATATTTCAAAGGTCATCAAGAGTTTATTAGAGGAACTGTTCTAATGCAGTAAAAGTTGTAAATATTTGGAGCTACATAAAGTCCTTTAATCTCATGAGATAAAAACATTAATCGCTTTTGTACACCTCGAAGCCAATAAGAAGCCGAAGCTCCACATGCCACATCTTTATACGAGCATACATGCAACAGTTCCGAACCTCTTTGCCATCAGTATTAATGGGATCTGTTCAACATTTCTGTGCCTCACTGAATCGTAAAGAATTCCCAAGAATTCAGGGTTGGAAGGCTTTAGCTTTTGTAACTTGACTGTGATATTTAAATTAAATACTCTTTAATTAAGGAAAATATATAAAAATAGTTTTTAAAAACGTATTATTTAGTATAAAATTAAGCTTAAAATCATCATCTTATTATCAAATTTATATAAAAAACATTGCAATTAGATTTTTTTAAATTTACAATTTTTATAATTAATTGAAGTAGTGTTAAGAATAATTTTATTTAGATTTAGTTTCAGGACAATTGAAATGATTGTCCTCTGGTTAGTTTTGCTTTAAAAATTATTTTTGTAAATATAATAAATAGTTTCTCAAATGTTTAATACGAGTAATTTAAGAAAAAATCCAATAAAGTTTCTTGTAAATAAACCCTTGGAAACTAAAACATTTATGGTGATTAGTTTATTTTGTAATCATCCTTTTCAGAATAGTATAATCCTAGTGATTTATAACACCAATTAACAGCCTATTAAATATTAAAATATTAAGGCTTTACAAAAGTTTTTGTCCACTCGACAAAAATCTCATTTTATATCAGGACATTTTATTTGATTTCCTGTCATTCCAATTTAAAATATTTTCGAACTATATTTTAATTATTTCATAAAAATCTGCAAACTTCCATATTTCAATCTTAAATTTCTTCAGAAATTTTTGGAATGTTTAAATTTTTTTCAGCTCGATAATTATTCTATTTTTAAGCGTTAAATTAGGTTGGTTGGTCACAGACCTCGTATAGAGGCGCCCATTCTCAACGACTACCACACATATTTACCAAATGTTAATAGTGTACACAGCCATATTCCCAACAGAAGTACCAGATTCCGAAAAGTGCGAGCACCACGAATTTTGTATATTGTGCAGCATAGAGCCGGACAATGGCATTCACGCCTTTTTCCCCATATAACTCCTGCAGACACTATTGAGCATCCGCCCTATTTTGACAGCAGACGAAGGTAACCAACAGTGTCCAGTTAATACCCCCACAGTTAATACCCCCATAAGAGCTCGATATGATCCTAGAAGTTTTACAAGTCTTCGCATTCCGCCAAACTTTATCTACCTCATCCCTGAAACCACAGTCTATGGACCCTCTTCAGATTCTAAATTGGTATGCCAATTAACACTACCTCGTTAGAAGCTAAAGTAACATCCTTTTTGGCCAGTGCATCCGTCATTTTATTCCCAACAATGCCCTATTAAAAAAAATATCACAACTTCCCCAATTGGTTGGTAACCTTTTCTAGAGGGGCTACAAATATTTCCATATCATACAAAATTTGGTTTTGCTTACAATATCTTTTTCATTTTGAAAAATATTTATCTTGCAGGGGTTTATTTAAACAACTTAAAGTTGTTTATCTAAAGCCAAACAAACAAACAAACGGAAATAGATAGAAATTTCTTAAAACTAAAATTTTCTTACAAATTAAAATGGAAGACAACGACATAAATTTCATGTAAAAAAATAACCTTAAGACTATTAAAGCTTTTTTTTTATTAAGACCATGTGTTTCCAACACAAATTGGCACTTTTTCCATTGGGAGGAGGGGGGAGGATGTAGAAAAAATGTTTATCCACAAAAAACTCTGTATTAAAACAATAAAATACTTAAGAACTTCGACGCAAACAGGCAGGTTTAAAGGACCTGCTAAGGTTTTTTTTCGCTTTAAATGAACTGGTGTTATAATCCTTTTGTGTTTAACTATAAAAAGCCACAGAGTTTGTTTTAGAAAATTCTTTAAGATCTTTTAAATTCAACAGAAACTCTTTCTGATTGTAGTTTTTCATCCCAATTTCGCGAAGTGAATTCCTTGCACCTTTTTGGGTATTCATTCCTACAGTTAATGGGCGTTTGCTGTGAAATTTTGAGTTAGACTAATTTATCAAAACCAAAAGTATTAGTGTTTAAGCCAAAAAAATAAATAATAATAATACATAATAATAATAAATAAAAATTCTTTGAAAATTGTTGAGTCAGGTAGTTACTAATGATGGTGTCATTAATATTTTTCATTTCAACATTATGTTGCATTTTTACTGCTCTTCTGAGTGGCCATCTTCTTTCAGTTCTTTTGTGGTTATGAAACCTTAAGAAACAATGCCACTCATTGCCACAAGAAAGTGGTTTTAAAGCAATAAATTTCTAGTTTAAGCAGTTAATGGTAGACAAAATCCCTTATAACAATTCTCAAACTACCTGCTTTACAAAACAGCCTCTACTCAACAAAAATAAATAAAAAAATCATATACTTGATTTGAATTATAATGAGAAATAAATTAAAATATAATTAAGGCGTCTTTCAACTCTTTACATATTCACAGTAGTTTTTAGTTTTTTGAATACTCGTTGGGTTTTCCTCTCAGGAGGAGAAGTTAAAAGAAAGTCTCTGCTTAGGGAAGCCGTTAGAAGAGAAATCGTTTAAGACCAATGACGGTTTATTCAGAAAATCTTTACACATCGAAATATGTAAAGAATTAAACCTTTTGACCAGGCCGCAACATATTTTATACGACGTTGATTAAATCAAGGGCTGTTGTTAACTTTTTACTTGCGATAATTTTTTAATTTTTTTTGTGTCAAATTCGCAATCTGTATTAAGTGTTTTTTATATAAATTTGAGGAATTTCTCAGAAATCTTGCATCGTTGTTATTTTATTTTCCAACGATCGAACTTGTAAATAATCAAACTAGTGACTAGTATACTAGACTTGTAGTCAGAGGGTCGCAGGTTCGATCCCAGCCGTAAACTCTCTTGGGGTTTTCTGATTTCTTTATTTTTCTGTTTTCAATTTTCCATTCCATATCTATTTCAGGTAGCATATAGAGACCAAATTAGGGACCTAAGTAAGCGAAATCTGTGAAAAATCGTCGAAAAATTACAAAAATAATTTTGGTTGATTGTTCACCTACTTTGGGCGGTTCTACATTCAAAAATATGTATATGTCTTTTCGTTCATAATGTACTGCTATGGGTTTCAAAAATTACTTCACTTCGCTGTTAACTCGAATTTCAAGTGATCTGAAGTAATGACAATCAGCCAAATCTCTCATTTTGGTCCAATAGTTTAGTGAGATCCCACATTTTAATGTTTTGGGCGATTATTTATACAATCGCAAAATCCTCATATATGAGGCCATCTCAGCCCATACAAGGCGCACTCTTAAAGATAAAAAAAAAATAAATTTATCAACCACTATGAGTACCGTAGTTTGTGTGCTTCACTAACTTCTCGTTATCATTTAATATCAAGTGTTTAAATAAAAGATAAACATAAAGGGGAAAATAATTTGTTTCCGCCAAATGGTGTATAACAATATATTTTTCATGAATTTGCCATGATCGATAAAAGTAAACTTGTAGAACTAAATAATATTGAAATTTATTATTTAGGATATTCTCCTTAAATAATAAATTTCAATATTAAGTATTTAAAATTAAGATTGAACTCAAAGGGTGTAAAATACGATAGAGAATTCTCATATTGTTTGTGATTATTTGGTCATAAATATATGGGGTTAAATGTTTTCAAACTGCTTAAAGTTCACTGATGATTTGATTTAGCGACCAATGGAATGTCGACTTATGAACAGCTAAAGCCAAAACAAACAATAAATTTTTAAAACTACAAATCATAAAAAATATATTTATATACACATATGCTTTTATATATTTCTATATCTGTAGTTGTAAACCAACAACTGGCGCTATTGGGGCGGAAAAGGGCGTGCTTCCTTCCACTGAACAGCTGATTTTAATCTTTGCAGTAACGCCACAAAAATTATTGTCATTAAGTTAGCGCCAGTGCATATCTTTGAAAATGTTACAGAATAGCAAAGTCGTTAATTTCGCTGTTAAATTTTTTTTAAATAAATTCTTTAAAAAAAAGTTATTGGATCGCACTACAAGGGACTAGGAATTTAAAAATAGCCGCTACTTAGTATTCATTACTATTGGGAGTGCTTCCAAAACAACAATGTTAAGACCCCTGATGCAAGGTGCAAGCGATTTAAATGGAAGTGAAGGACGACCAGCTTAAATTTCGCTGCTCGTATGACCGATTTCTAATTTTTCATGCCCAGGGAGCCTCATGATAGTTTGTATCAATGGAAATTTTCCTTATTTTCCAACAGATTTTGTACATTTTGTTTTCAATAACTTAGTCATTCTTACAATGTATAAATGCACATCTGTAATGCTTTCAGTCTTTTTAAATTTCTTTATAATGTTGCCAAATCAGTGCACAGTAGGCCAATTCTGACGAGCATATTCACTCCGTAATGCTCGAAAAGTGGTTAAAATATTTATTTTTATTTTTATTTTGTATCAAATAACATTATTAAAATATATGATTTTAACTTAAATTTAATTGTAACTAAAGCAAATATATGACATTTGAAATAACCCTTAAATGAAACTATATCGAAACAAAATTTTAGATTAAAATTTTCAACATTATAAAATAAAAACTAGACTTTATTCAATATAAAAAGCTATAGTGACAAAATAATTATTAAAAGGAAGAACAGGGACTTTGTTTAATTTTATATGATAAACTTCTAAAACTAAAAAATTATTGCGATTAAATAATATTAAGTAAACCAATGATAAAGTTACTAGAAAATAATACCAAAAAATTATAATCGGAAGTTTTACACAGCAAAAAGCTTGAAACTCCTCGTTATAAAGACACTTGTGGTGAAAAAGCCATACACGTATGTATGTGTAAAAAAATTAAAGAAAAACTTTTCAGTTTAGAAACAAAAAAACTTTAAAAATACATTTAATTTCTAACTTTTTTTATAAAAAGCTTTCATTCAAACATTAAATAAATATTGTAAAAGTATGTAAACGATTTAGATTTCAAAAGCTTTTAAGAAATATATTAGGGAGAAAATGACAAAAGCAAAACTTTTCGGAAATCATTTTAAATTTACGAAATTTAGTAGAACTTTAAAAAATTAATTTTCATAATTAAAGAAATCATGAAAGCTTTCTACTTCCTACAATAAAAACTTAAAACTCGCTTATCACGGCACATAATTATAATATCATTAAATAATATGATGAAATCCTTTTGCTGAAACGATCCAAAAAACCTTGTGTTTGCGTTAATAATAAAGCTTTGCAGACGGTAAAGGTCATTAAATATAATGACAGGTTTGGTGCATGTGTGGCAATATCGTCAGAAAGCTGAATTGGCGTTGCTGTATCTATCTAGTAAAAATAAAAGCTGTAACCAAACAGCTAGTGTAGCTGAAGGCTGCGAGTCCTTTGCAAATAAGCCAATAATGGAAAGTATCACACGTCCGGAGTTGTAGCAGTCACTTTTGCTGTACCATCACAAATAATTTTTTTTGTATCAAAAAGATTTTTAGATTTCCGACATCTGATCACAAATCTGCTTTTTTGTAATATATCACAGACTCAAGCATCACGACTAAAGACAGGAAAATCTCATCGCTAAGTCTTATATATTGTGACAAGACTTTTCCAAGATTTGTGGAGCTGCATTAGTCCAGGGATTGTCCCATTTTTGTACATTTGCATATTTTGCATCATATTTTATATCAGCTATTGTCGCGGGACAAGAGATTAAGAATGCCGCTTATATACTTTCGATGAACCAATTTTGAAGTAAAATTCGTTTGACAAACATGCAAGGAATTCAAGCTCAAAAACATTTTGGAGAGCCGAAAGCTTTTATATAAAAATTATTATGAACGAAGCTCAAATTTAAGGACACTATTGTAAACTTATGAAGTTTTTAATTGCTGGATTTTTAATTTTTTATGTTTACTGTATGAACGTAGATTTGGAACTGACATTCTATCATAACCATTCCGGCTATTTATACTCGTAGCAAGAACTAGTGAGTAGTTCACAAGCAACCACTACCAGAGCAAGTGAATAAATCTTTTGATTTGTTTTTCTTTGTTCCTTATTAAGTACAATGCTCTTTGTTTCTTTGTCTTCATTTTATAATGAGAAAATGTAACGCACATACATGCGCAATATTTCCTATTTTCAGGATCCTTTACTTAACCAACACTTTTAATAAATAACACAAGTTATACGTAACAGAGAAAAGCTAGACATACATATATGAATGTACGTGGTCTGTTCAAAGAAAAATGTGAATTTTGAAATTTCTCGGTCTACGTGCATTCGATTAGCAATTTTTTTTATATGTTGGCTCACTTGTCTCGAACGCATATTCTTAGTTTAGTTTGTTTTTGAGAGGCATAACTATTAGATGTGTTTTGCTTGTTCAGCGATTTTGGTCTCGGCTCTCCTTGGCTCTTCCATTGGGACAATTGGTCTTTATTTTCGAGGTTATAACCATATACCTATGATTCGTTACCAGTTATGACACTTTAGAGCAAATCTGGATGGTCGTTAATGTCATTCAAGATTTCCTGCGCGATTACCAAGCAACGGTTTTTTTTTAAATTCAGGAATTTCGGGACGAACTTCGCTGCCACACGTTTTATGCCCAAAATTTTGCGCAAAATATTGTATGGCATGAACCAACCGATATGCCGATATCCTCTGCAGCTTCTCCAATAGCGATTCGACGATTCTCCACAACAACCTTCCTCACTTTCTCAACACTTTCATGGGTTTTTAATATAATGGAGCTTCCAGGACAAGCGTCGTCAGTCACATCTTCTCGACTTTCTTTGGAAAGCTTATACCACTTGTAAAAATTTTTCAGACTCAGATTACAATCACCATAAACCACTCTCAACATTTCAAGTTCTTTTGAGCACTTAATTCCATTTTTTTAAACTCAAGGGAGCGCACAACAAGCCTTCACTGGCTTAGGTGTATGTCGTATGACATGGACTATCATACACCTCCAATCAACCTAACCTAACCTAATTCCATTTTTTACAAAAAATTTTATACAAATTCTTTGATCCATTTTTTCTACAGCAGAAAATCCCCGAACAAGCAAAACATGTCTAAGTGTTATGCCTCACATCTGTGCCGAAAAAAGAGCTGATCATATGTAGCCTGAGAAATTTTAACAGACCTCGCATGTACATATACATACATAAGTGTCAAGGTGGAGGAGCTGGCAATAACAACCACCACCTAACAGTTTTACAGAGTTATACACATGCCAAGTTATTGCTTGCTATAGCGCATTTGTGGTGTCTTGATATGCCTGAGTAAACAGCTCCTCCTCTTTAGGTAGTCATAGGAGTTACTTGAAGTTATAAGAGGAGTGGAGAATAATTTTCTTTTGTTTTGAATAAAAAATGGAAAAACAAGATATATAGAATTATAATTAAAGATATAATTTGTATATGTCCAAGGCATATAAAAAATTAAAATGACTTTTGTTGAATTAATAATTTAAATATCATCTTTGATTTTTATTTAATTAAGAACATTTTTTATCTGAGAAAAATACAAAAAAATACCTGCTTATGAAATGAGCTATACCTACTCAATGATTTCCTTCGGGTTGTCATCATGATGCCTGCGGGTTGTCATCATTTTAGTTTACAAATTGTGCTACATTGTGACTAATGGCACCCTTAATTCAATTTTAAACATACAATTATTCCATTGAACACAAGACTAATATTTCAAGCAGTGGTTTGTAATGGTTTGTTACAGTCCTCGCGTCGTCTCATAAATAACTGAAGCCAAACTAATGATTATGGTGCAATTAAGTGCCACAATACGGAGTTCGTTAATAGTTTAGAAAGATTTACTATAATTACCTCTAAATTGAGTAGACAAAGTCAAGCATAAACTTCTCTTTTTTTAATAAAAATGAGTTTTCGAGCTTTATTACGATTGTCCACTTCTCTAATCGTTAACAATATCTTGCATTTAAAAACAGTAAAACGAATTGCATGACATAATTTTATTCTACTGATTTATTAATGATCTCTTAAGCATAGTAAAATTGTTCAATATTTTGTTACAGCACTTTTCATTTAGCTGCATTTCAGATAACTGCCTTTCGCACTTAACTGCACAAAATATAGATTTTATATAGTTTTCGTAACTTTTTAGAAGAAAATTCATAATAATCACAATTTTCCATTACAATCGATATTTTTCTGGGAGGTACCCATTAAATCATTATTTTTCTCGAAGGTACCCATATCCTTGAGGAGAATTTCTCAAAAACTTTAAGCTTATCATGCATGATATTATGATACAAAGTACCATATTAATTTTTTTTAAATCTATGCCTTCTCCTGTGTGACATGGCCATTGAAACAGAATAAAGTTTAGTCAGATGTTTGTCTTTAAGCTTTTTATGAGCCCAATAACTGTCAAAAAATCAATATTGCAACAAATGTTTTACAGCGAATCACTTCAAAAAGAAAATATAACATCGATACACAATCCACATAAAATAAACTTATATAAAAGAGCGATTAATGTATTAATGTGCCTTTGCAACCAGTTTTTTGCAGGACTTGGATAGAGTCCTCACTAACAAGTTCGCTTCAGTTTGGCAAATTTAACATTTAAAAATGTCCTGGTGATGTGACAGATATAATCAAAGTACGGCGGCAAGTCATTTTGGGTTCCAATAAAAGCTTCCATCACACTCTACTTAGTTTCATATATATTTCTTTATTTGATCCAAATAATACATCCAGAACAAGTCTAATATTAAAATACAGTGTAATCTTATGGCATAAAACTATCCCTGCAGCACTTATACTCGTAAGTCCATGGGAGCTATTAAGGATAACTAGTATCAAAAGTCCATATGGCATAAACTGAACAAATTCCAAATATGAACAGCAAAAATAAAAGGGTCTTAGCAGGCGTGATAGTTATTTAGTACAACATTAGATTTAGGACCGGTGTTTGGAGGAATATGATTCTGGATTTTTGTAGGCTGTCTATAGATGACGGGGATTATAAAATTATGGGAAACAGGTAGAGATCTCTAGCTATATCCAGGTTTAAATGAAATTTCAAAAAGAAAAATAATTTCATCATAATGAGAACTACATGGTGATGGGTGTGGTTTTCTTTTCTGGAAAAAAGTGAAAATTTTTTTGCACTTTTAAATAGAAAAAAAGAATTCAGTGTTCTTCCATAAGGGCAATCTTTTTAAGAAAGACAAAGTAATACTGTAAAGGAGTTAGCCAACTTGGACTGACTGATTTGAAATGCTTATAATTTTTGTATTTTTTATATATTTTTTTTTTTTTTGTTGCAGATAATACAGAATTTTATAAAATTTTATAATGTCATCATACTCAGTGGAAGAAAGTGTAAAAATTGTTAAATTTTATTATGTTTACGGACGATCAATTGTTACAACGAAGAAAGAAAATACCGTCAGCATTTTAATACTGCAGAGGCTCCCATTGTAAACATGATAAGAACCTGTTTGATAATGACCTGTTTTGAGAATTTGGGTTGAGTGGGTAATGAACTACAAAGAAAGGTTGCTCGTCCTGTTCGCACTGAACAAGCTATAGAAGCTATACGAGAAAGTGTTCACACGGATCCAACTTTGTCTACTCGTCGACGAACTACTCAATTGAACATCTCCAGAGCATCGCTACGACGTATTCTAAAAGTTGATCTGAAGATGTTTCCATATAAAATTCAATTGGCCCAAGAATTATTGCCGAGGGATGCACCAGAATGGCTACAATATGCCAAATCAGTCAGTCCAAGTTGGCCCACCCTGTATAAATTAATTTGGAAAATGTTACTCTTTTTTCTGAAAGAAAAATACTGATGGGAAAGATATGAATAGATTTTCCAGAAATTTTTTAACAGATTTTATAGTTCTTTAGATGCAAACAAAACAACGTCATAAATATTTCTGCCTTTCTAAACATAGAATAATTACACTCTGTATTAAATTAAATTTAAATATATATGATTTAATTTAATACAATTTTCTAAAGCACTGATATCCTTCAAAAATATAGATTGCAAATTATGGTAAATTTGCAATAATTCTATGTCAAATATATCTCTTCCTTTAGTGTTTATTGAAAAACATTTCTTCAATTATACTCTCGTTTTTATGAATTTAACACAAGTCTGAATAAAAAAAAATTCAATTCTGTCTGCTTTAACTCCTACTGTTTTTTATCATGCTCGACAGGACTCTATAGATTCTTTTTTTTACCTTCTTTCTAAGAGGCTTGTGTTCAAATTTTATACGGGCGTATGGCCTTGAGACTTACGTACGTACGAGTATGTATTTACTTTTGTGTGGATTAAATAATGTATCAGGGTTAGTCTCTGTATTTTTTTAGAAAAACTTTGAAAACTAGTAGTTTTTCCTGATAAGAGTGACGCGTTTCATTTCCAAAATTATATGACTTCCTCTTTATTTTAGATAAACATGTTAAATTAAATTGAATTGGCGAAAAATACTATGGCACTACATTAAAAAAAAGAATTCCCGATAAATATTGGTATTTGTAATGTCCTAAAATTAACTTTTAAATATCTATTAAATGTAATAAAGCTTTACTTTCTTTTTATTCGCCATAAAGAAAAGTTCTGTCGTTCTGCAATACGCCCAGTTTCTTTGCGCTGTCGATCTTTAGGTGTGCGTGAATTTCATGTTTGAATTTATTTCCACACGAAGTTCACTAATTTTTGAATAATAAGAGAAAAATAATAAATTACGAGATATGTAGGAAAAATTCCGCGACCAAACAATTATCTGTAAAAAGTCCACACAATTGGTTATGACACTCCTGCATTAAGCGAAAAATATCAAGGATATCAAGAAATTTGTCATTTTGAATTTCCGTAGAATTTTTATTACACACAGTTCTAATGGGAATGTGACGAATTTAGGCAGAACTCCGTACTAGGCTTTAGCAAGGATTCAAACAATATTATCAAATAGATGAAGCGACGATATTTACATGTTTTGTTCATATTTTAGACAGTTTTTCAGCGGAGAAAGAGTTCCCTTTACACATTCTATGACATATGACTTCCTAGAGAGGACTTGCGTAACTTGTTGGGGAGGACGAAGCAAAAGCTCGAATATACCAGAAGATTGTTAGTGAGATTTCATTCAAGAGATTTTTCTGTGAAAATTTAACCTGCACCAAGCTGGCCATCAAATGTCAATGACAAAATGATGCATAATATGATCAGTACAAATCCTACTTCAGCATCCACAGAAATAGACTGGAAATACTCGTATATTAAACTACTGCTTTGGAGCATATTTCAAGGTTTAGCTTTCGTGTCCAAGGTCTCAGTTGGGGTGCCACACATAAAGTTTTGCTGCACCCAACAATACAATTTAACTTAGTTAAATGATTTCCCATTTTTTGCCACTCGATTGGAAAGTTAATTTGTTCCAGTTTTAAAAGAACTTTGAATCCTTTCAGTTGTATTGTCCTTTCCTTGTGTGTCATTTTGATACCATGAGGACTTTTAATAAAAATACCGTGTTTTTTTTTTATTTATAATTTTATTAAACATAATATTTACATACATTATATATTATTTATAAGCTAATGATCGAAATTTTTAACAACGTAGAAGCATTGGCGAATTCAATTTAAAATAAACACAAAGTTTTCTGAACAAAAAAAATTGAGATTGCAAATCATTTCAATATAATTGAGTTCACCGCTGCTTCTACTGCTTAGGATTTTCTTTATGAATTTTTTATTAAATTGATATGAATGACATTCGGTTGATAATTTAAAAATACTTACAATTAAAAAGATATTTATTTAAAAATATTTATATTAAAATTGGAGATTTTAAATAAACGCCGTTAAAATTCTTATAAGCAAATTATGCTAAAAATTCCAAAATAAAAAGATAAAAAAATATATATAATTCATGCCACTGCTTTACCTTTTTTGTTTCAATTCGTAAACTTAAATACTCGTAGACCAATTTTTATTTATTATAATCACATATTATTCAGGGAAATATTATAAATTTTTATTAATTAACAAATTGTACACAATAATTTTTTTTATTTATTAACTGTTATTGATTTATAATATTTCCCTCAAAAAGATACCCAAAGGTTGTCAAAGCATTTCATTGTAATACATTAATTTTTATAAAAAACTGACTTTAAACTCTCGTTACATATTATTTTTTCATCTATATTTATTTTTACGCATACTTTCTTTTATTTTTTCATTATTTTTTATTTGTCACCTTTGACAACAATTTCTAAAAAAAAAAATTGGAATTCTTACGAAAAATATAACTAAGACTTAATGCTACGAACCTATTTAAAATAATTAATTTCTAAATTTTATTTTGAAAAGGAAGACTATGTTATTTCGATTTAAAAAAATTCAAATATATAACAAAAATATGCCACAAAAATATTGGAAGACTCTTGAAGATTTTGTTGAATTTTATGTAGCACTTTGAATATAATGAACCATAAAAATAAAATAAATGTTATAACGATCATAAAAATATATAAATTTAATTGAATAATTTTAATTAAGGATATTTATTTTTTTTGCGTAGTATTGAAAAAATTATATACAAATATTGACAAAAATACATTAAAAAGAAATTTAATAATGAATTAACTAATGCGTTGCTCTAACAAGACCCAAAATGTTTTTTTTTAGAAAACATTAAGAAAAAGCATTGGAACTTTTCATAAAAATTTTTAGAAATATTTTAAAAAAACATAATAAAGGGTGTCTCAGTAAGAATGACCTGTTTAAAATTAGTGTTAATTTGTTTAAACCAGTGGCAATTATAAAATTTGGCAGCTGTCACATATGTTTATTTCGATTATTACGAAAGAATAACGCATTGTAATTCTGAAAACATATTACAAAAATTCGGAAGGTTATGCTGAGGCCGCTCGCAAATTCCTATGAATTTTCAGTCACGAAAGTGCACCTAATGTGTTAACCATTCGAAGTGTGGTCAAAAAATTTGAAGTAACTGGGTCGGTTATGGACAGTACGACTCCGTACCGGTCGGTATTTTGAAAAAATTGCTGCTGTAATCGAGAATATCGCCGAAAACCCGTTAACATCAATTCGACATCGTCCTCAACAACTTCAAATTTCCCGAAGCATTTTACGGAGCGAAAATTCAGCTTACTAAGGATCTCAAATAAAGAAGTCAATGCCAATTTTTGCAAAACTTTACGGAATCCATGAGAAACAAATACACGCACAACGAGCAACCATTTGATGCGGACTTTGGTCAGGAGGTGTTATTAGGGCTTAATTTTTTTAAGATAAGGCAGTGACTGTGAACATAAGTCGTTCAACTGGGCGGCATGGATATGAACGATATGTGGTTTCAGCAAAACGCCGCCACCTACCACACTGCGCATGAAATATTCGATTTGTTACGGCAACGATTTCCAGAACAAATGATCTCAAGAAATTCTGTTCTGTCAACTGCCCACCAAGATCATGCGATTTTTTTGTGAAATGTCGGCTTTATGGGAATAAACCAGAAACAATTCCTGGATTCAAATCCGAGATCCAATCCATTATCTGTAAAATACAGCCACATCTCTGTGAAAAAGTCATGTCATGAGAGGCGTGGAGGCCATTTGACGGATATTTTATTACATACTTAATCGAACAAAAAAAAATCACAACTATTAAAAAAATACGCATTTTTATTTAAAAAGTGCATTCTCGCTGACACACCCTTTACAAATGGCATTGAAGATTTAAAATAAAAAATATTAAATATTAAATATTGATATTTAAAAAATAGGAAGCATAGAAATTAAAATGGCAATAAACTAATATGTATAAAAAAATTAATAAATAATAAAAAAATTATAAAATTAATTCATAAAAAAATGTATAAGTATAATTATTTATAATATAATTTTTAATAATTAAAATAATTCATATTAATTAATATAATTAATAAAAATTAATACAATTAATTAAAATAAACCTACATGAAAATATATAAAAAATAAAAATATTTATAAAAATAAAAATATTTATAAAAATGAAAATATATATATAAAAATAAATAGATGTAATTACAATATAAAAGATAAGAAAATATTAAAAATATAATGGATAGAAAATATAAATATATGAAGAATTTTAAGAATGTAAAAAATAAAAAATTAATAATAATACACAATAAATAATACACAAATATATATATTATGAAAATAAAAAAATATATAAAAAATTAAAATAAAAGTATATATAAAAAATTAAAAAAAAATTAATATATAAAAAATAAAAATAATATAAAAATATAAAAATATAAAAAGTAAATAAAAATGCAAAAAAAATTAAAAAATTATATATAAAAAATAATAAGAAAATATGTAGTATAGAAATATATATAAATATACGAAATATAGAAATATATAAAAGCTTTAATATGTCAGATTAACTTCAATAATTTATTAAAGTTCAAGAACTAAAGATCTATTTAAAATTTTAAAATACGTAAGAAAAATATATGATATAAATTCAATACCGTTTTGAAACTAAAAAAATAAAAATATTCATTATACATATCAAAGGCTTATAAAACTTTAGTAAAATATTTTTTAAGGGCATTAGCCTTATATAAGCCTTTGATAAATTATGAAGGTATAGAGCTTAACTTCGATGTACGACTACGTAATTTGAAATAAAATTTACTTATCATGGTAAATGTACATAGGAAATAGTACCACAACAAGCTTTAAGTCAAATAAATAAAGCTATTCTTAGTTTTTTAGGATGAATAAAAAACTTTTTCTCATTTAAGGTTTTCAAAATCGAACTTTCCAAAAATTAGAAATGAATGAAAAAAATATATGTATATAATATTTAACAAAAAATTAAAAATAACAAAAAGTACAAACAGTTCTTAAAAAAAGTTTATAAAATAATTTCCAATTTGTATTGAAAACGAAAATATATTTTCATATTTTATTGTCGTTTTCAATATAAATTATCCAACAAAAGTTTATGCATTTTTTATGAAAACAGTCCGTAAATCACAGTACACAAATCATATATTTTAGGAAATTATTAATAATAAAAATATATTTCAGTTTTGTGCAAATTTCTGCTAAAAATCATATATTTAAAGCTTTCTTAATAAATGCTTTTGCAAAGCTACAAAGCTTTCATAATATTATTTCTAAAATCAGTTTCTAAAAAACTTAGTTTATTTAAGAATCATCATACAAAATTTTAAATTCGAAGCTTCAAAAGTTTGGGATATAATGCCAAACTAAAGCTTTTAGTTAATATTTATGAAAGTCAATTTAAGAAAAAATTTTAAATCTTCAACAACAAAAAAAGCAAGGGACCAGTGACTTAAGCTAAAATTTTTAAGAATTCTCAAAAATAAACAAATTATAATAACAGAAAAATTTAGCTTAATCTAAGTTTTACCGAACTTTTCAAGTTTTGCATTTCTTTCACTAGTTGAAAAACTAGTAAAAAATATTGCACATTTCTTAACGTCCATAGTTTAAAGCCATTTAGCTTTAGTATTGCACAGTGATCCATGATCGCTCCTTTCACCTCCGCAAAAATCCCATTGAAAGACATTTTGGGTCTTTGAGTAACTTTTTGCTGGCTCCAAATTGCACTTTATCAATTACGCCCGGTCCTGGTGTTGTTGCGTGCTAAAACGCTGAAAGCTTTTTGGCTCGTTCTTCAGGAGCTTTTAGATTATTGTTATTTTCTTTTCTTTTTCAAGGTTGTTAAACCTTAAATAAAGCTTTTTTTCATATCAACTATATGTTTAAAATAAAAGAAACCAGTTTCAAACCAATATTTCTTTTTTAGCAGTTGAAAACTATAAGAGCTTTAAAGCTTCGTTGTTATTTTATAACTTAAAGCTTCTATTTTAAGGTTGTGAGTTTAAGCGTGCTTTTAAATTTTTTTCAAGTACACTTAATTAAAGCTTTATTTTCACATTTTATTATTTAGTTTTACTTTCATTTTTATTTCAGTTCATCACGTGTTGTCTTTAGTTTTAAAGCGAAATTTTTCATGAAATTTTTTCTTTGCAAAATGAGAAATGATTTTATTGCTTTTCATTTTTTCTTCTTTATTTTAAATTTATTTTCATATGGATTTGTAGCTGTTTGTCTGCTGTGATCTGTTTTGGAACTGACTTCTTACTTTAAGCGTTCGCGTTATTTTATGCGCTTTTTTTCTTTCTTTGCTCATGCTGCCTTCACAGCCCGCTTTTCGTGGTTGCTTATCATTTCCAGTAAACAATGACTGAAAGCTAAAGCAACAAAAATTTATATTCTTAACGAATACAATACATTGCTGCTGTTACGATAAATCGTATCTTACATTTACAACGTTCCCTACACGAAACTACAATAACTGCCTGTTTCACGATGTCGAACGACATCGTTCGTTCGCATAAATACATTAAAACCAAAAACAACATTTTAAAATTTGTTGCTGTTTCAAACGTATTTATGCGAACGAACGATGTCGTTCGACATCGTGAAACAGGCAGTAAAATCAAAGAGAAAAAACAAACAGTCAGACAAGTGAAAAAGTCAGACGAACGCATACAAAAATTATTATCGCATTTATTACACATTACCCGCAGACTTCTGCCACGACCAAAAAAAAGACAAAGATTTAGTCATACACAGAGAGAAGTTAATGTTTTTTACATACTCATTTTCAACTACTCGTACAACTATTAGATATTCAGTCTCTCCCTCTTCCCTCCATGATTTTAGGCATTTCCATTAAATTTGCTACAGCTACAGTGGTCTTCATTGTGATAATGTACTATATCAATTAAGATTGATTATTTTTATCTTGTGAATTACAAAACGACCACTTGGTAGAGACCCTCATAGTTACACCATAAACATATTTGTTGTTGTTTCGTAAGCTACGAAAATTTTAAAAAATTTTCCAAACTGCACTTTGAATAGATTTTAATTTGAAAATAATGAGTGCCCATATTTAGCACTTGACAATGAGTTTGTTCGTCTTCCGGGCTCAGACGCATTAATTCAGTTGGCTGCAGTTGCCTAGAATATACGTATACAGTCCTACTAATTACAGACAAAGACCTTGGAGACGTGAATATTTGCTTTGGACGACAACATTAACAAGTAGTGGTTAAAGGAAAGCTTTTCATCATGATTCAAGAATCACTGTCTTAATAAGGCTCTAAGTCTTAATCAGATATCACAAATGAAAAAAAAATATTTCTATAAATGTGTTGATATAAAACAGTAAAACACAGACAGTTATGAAGAGTAATATGAGAGATATGATGGCTGATTCCGGATAAGGTTCTGCTGCCGATCGAACTCAATAACATCATCCTTAAAGGCAACATATTTAAGATCTTCTTTGGCACCAAAGTGACCAGCCTCCCCATTAGTCAGTCCAATTCTAAGTCAGCCGAACTGAACAAAACTTGCGGAATTTTGAATGTTTTGAGACAAAAATTTTCCAATAATATATTTAAAAGGCTTAAAAAGCTTTTAAACCCCAAAAAAGCTGTTTAATCATTCGGATGTTGTTAAAATTTCAAGTGTTGCAAATTTGATAAAAATTAGACTACTCGTTCCAGATATTTTAATTAGACCATTCGATAGGGTTTCCTGGCATGACCACAACCTGAAATATTCCCTCCAAAAAACATAGTGGTGAGAATAAAAATGAGTTTTTATTAAAGAAAATTTATGTCTGATGAAAAATTTCGAAACGATACGGAATGTATTTTAATTAGCGTTTATTTAATGTGCATTCCAATCCGTAGGGTTTCCTGGTATGACCACAACCTGAAATATTCCCTCCGAGAAACATAATGTTCACAATAAAAATTAATTTTTGTTAAAGAAAATTTAGGTTTGATGAAAAATTTCTAAAGGATAAGGAAGGCATCTTAATTAGCTTTAAGTTGATGAACATCCCACTTCGTAATCTTTCCTGGTATGACCATAACCTTAAATATTCCCTCCAATAAACACAGTGGTCACAATAAAAATTAGTTTTTGTTAAAGAAAATTCAGGTCTGATGAAAAATTTCGAAACGATACGGAATGTATTTTAATCAGCGTTTATTTAATGTGCATCCCACTCCGTAGTCTTTCCTGGTATGGCCATAACCTAAAATATTCCCTCCAAGAAACATAATGTTCACACTTAAAATTAATTTTCGTTAAAGAAATTTTAGGTTTAAAATAATCCCTCCGAGAAACACAATGTTCACACTAAAAATAAATTTTTGTTAAAGAAAATTTAGGTTTGATGAAAAATTTCTAAAGGATAAGGAAGGCATCTTAATTAGCTTTCATTAGCTATGACCACAACCTTAAATATTCCCTCCAAGAAACACAGTGGTCACAATAAAAATTAGTTTTTGTTAAAGGAAATTCAGGTCTGATGAAAAAATTCGAAACGATACGGAATGTATTTTAATCAGCGTTTATTTAATGTGCATCCCACTCCGTAGTCTTTCCTGGTATGGCCATAACCTAAAATATTCCCTCCAAGAAACATAATGTTCACACTTAAATTTAATTTTAGTTAAAGAAATTTTAGGTTTAAAATAATCCCTCCGAGAAACACAATGTTTAGACTATAAATGATTTTTTATTCAAGAAAATTTCGCTTTTGTGGTAAATGTTGAAACGATATTGCAGGAATTTTAATAAGCTGCATTTTGATGTATATCTCATCACATATGCTTTTCTGGTATGGCCACATTTTAGAATATAATAATTGAAAATATCAAGTAAATGTGTGTCGATTGTCCCAAAGAGGAGAAACATATTAAAAGTTTTTCCCAAAGACTACAGTACTTTGAACATCAACAAACATTGGAATTTTTTGTAATTAATTCTACTATAAATTCATTTTCCAACTATTTACAAGAAAACAAAAGCAGAAATACCAGTTCAAACTTGTGTGTTAAAAAAATATCGCATGAAAAAAATCTCGCTTTTGGAAACATTTCCTATCTTCCTCCTCTCACATTAACGAACTTCACGAATCTGTACCTAATCAAAAGAAGAAATGAAATAAAGAGCCCCCTCAGTGTATCATTTCAAATTGAAACTGGTCGCAGGCTCCAAACGAACAACAAGAATAAAGCAGATACACAAAGCCCTTTTTCAAAGAAGCTGTGGTTGAAATGCAAAAGGTCCCCTCCCGCTAACAACGAAGCATCATTGATCTGTGTTGCTTTTTTTTTGTTTGTTTTCTTTTTCTTTTTAATCTAGTTTTAAGATCATTTCTTATAAAAGATTTTGTTGCATGGCCTTTGCCTGTGTGCCTCACGTGTTTGTCATACCCTTTTTATTTTTTGTAAGTTATTTTTTTTTCTTTTTTCAATCTTTCATTATCATAAGTATTCTGGTATCCAACTCCATTGTTTTTTTTTTTTTTTTTTGCTTAATTTTTATGGCAACCATCTCCAAGAGTTTATTCACGCATGCGGCAATGTCAGTGCAGTGGAAAATTGTATATTGACCGCTTTTTATGTTCTTGTTGTAGTTGCTTTATGCGCTAAAGGCAAACGTACTATGTGATGAATATTGTTGGAGCACGTACGACGACCTCAAGCACAGCACACGTAGGGTTGATTCGTTCGCTGATGGAATTTTGTTGTAGAGCTGAACCATATTTATTAGGGTACAGCTAATTTTTAGATGAAATTTTTATTAAAGTAAAGAACAGCATATTTTTGCCTAAGAGTTTTATGCTGGCTTATTTTTGTAATTGTTGTTTAATTGAAAAGGTGCCCGCCCAGGTTTATCGTATAAATAAACATTTAGAAAATTCCTAAATAACTAAAAATATTAATATTCATATTCTCATAAAAAAAGCTTACAATAAAGAAGGAACTTATTTAACCTTAAACTTTCTTTTCTTAAGCCTTTTACCTATACATGCATATTGCAAAAAGTAGGGTAGGAGCCGATGTTTTACGAATCAATTATTTTTCTTTTTCTTAAAGACAGCTTAATTTTGCATATAAATTCATATTTTTATTTACTGGTGTCAGTTTACGTAACAGTTTACGTAGCTTAGAGCCAAATATTGGGAAATCATTTAAGCATATATATCATTGTAGTATATACCAGGCAAAGACCTTCGAGGACTTAAAAGTCGCTAAACTTGTGACCATTTATTTGCTTTAAAGTGTCAAATTTAGTGGAGCCCTATAGTCCAAATACAAGTAGCTTTTTGAATCATATGTTATTCTAACACTAAAGAGTAATCCGTATATCGACTTTGCGGACCAACGTGAATAGCTTCACGCTTGAACAATGTTAAGCAATATCGCAAAGTAATCGTACATCAAATTTGCTCGAAGACAAGCAAAACCTTCATCTCAGCATACAAAATTGCATCATCTAGGGATCCAAAAACAAGCACATCATTGTCAAGAGACCATAGCATCCACAGAGAGTGATAGTTTGGTATGGATCTTGGAGTGTTGTCATCAGTGGCGTATTTTTTCGAAAATGTTGCTGGAAATACTATTTCTATCAACGGCGAGCGTTACAGGGACATGATTATGGACTTTTTAAGGCCTAACGAGGCTCATTTTCTTTTCGGCGATTATGTCAACAAACGAAATTTTCGCATCTAGGGATCGGAAAACTCGACCATCATTGTAGAGAAGCCACTGTATCCAACGAGAGTGACAGTCTGGTGTCCCTTACCCCTGAGCTGACAAGATTCCCAATCTTGCGAGAGATGAGTTAATAATAGCTACAGGTACCTTCCATCTAATATTGTACTGATCTCAATAATTAGATCTTAGGTAGAGTTAATCTTTTCTGGAACAGTACAGAAGATATCACAGTCCTGAAAACAATGTAGCTGGAGCTGAAAGATTTATTCCCAAAGTTGAAGTATTCTAAGGACCCCAATGGACATGTTGATCGACCCTTCCAGTATAACAAAACGGGACATACAAACCGGCTTTGTGAGTCAATAAAGGACTTTAAAATAATTAAGTATAAATTATGAATTTGCTCTATATTTCAATGTCTCATAATAGATAATAAGGCCAAGGACAAACTGAATGACGTTGTAAGGTACAAACTTGAGGAAAGAAGAGATTTGCTGGCTAGACGAGGGCAAATTTATGTAACGTTTAACAACCACATAAATATTAAAATAAAAATTAAAAATTAAATTTTAAAAAACCAGCATAAGTTCCAAAGCCATTTGGCTTGTCTGAGGAAACACCCAGGGTTTTCGGTAGAAAACTAAACTGCGTAAGTTAGACTATCAGCCTAGTGCACTGGCTACTAGTCTACGGACGTGCCAAAGAAAACTTAAAGATATCAACAGGTCCATCAGGAGAAATGTTTCAAGGAAAGAAATATCACAAGAACGTATATTCGAAAGGGTGAATATCACAGTGAGCCCGTTGTGTTTCCGAGTAGAACTGTTGTCGCTTATTCTAAATCGTCTTATTATCTTATTCGCTTTGTACTCGTATGCTTATCTCTACTAAAATTTTTACTTTAAAAAATTTCTTTTAATAAAATTTTTTTCAAACTAATTTCTTTGAAAAATTTTGATATTCAAATAATAAAAAATATTAAAAACTCAGATCAGTATCATTAAGTTATTTTTACAGCGAATTAAAAAAAAAATAGTGAGATATTTTCATTCATTCATTGAGGCAGACATTTTTTAATAACTAATGATTTTTATTTCTTTCTTTGGCAATCATGATAGCGTTTCTGCTTTGACTTGGAGATCATCTATGACTTATTAAGTCTGGAAATATTCTTACAAGGCGGGAAAGGTAACCACAGAATTTAAGATCATTAAGATTTATTTTAAGATTTCCGTAACTAAATGATGGCAAAGAGTATAAATTGTTTTCGCTGAGATGTCCATACATCCGTCTGTCTACCCGTCAGAGTGGCCATCCCGCTTTTACAGGATTCTACAGATATCAGCAACCATCATGTCAGCCAAAACACCAAATACTAAAACTAAATTATAGCGAAAAACCAAAGAGTGTCTCAAGGACTTAACACAGTGTTTACATTAAATAATATCTTGTAGAGTTATGGACTTGGAATTTTTTACAGGATATTCTGAAAACGGCAAAATAAGTAGTGTTCACATACTTCTATATTATTCTACTTATTTTTTTTTTTTCTTAAGATATTTTAAATAATATTTAGTATTGAACACTGGAAGGACATGCGTACTCGTATATCCCGCTTGGCCATTTAATTTTGTTTAGAATTATTTCATTCCTTACATGTTTATATAACCCTAATATATTTTTTTATTAAAAATCAACGTCAGTCATTTTATGTTAATGTCCGTCTGTATGTCTGTGTATTGGTTGGCATGCCTAACTGTCAGTTGGCATTATGTGTATGAGTTAAATAAATATTACAAACAAATATCGTTTCCATAAATGGAAAAACGTGATCTTTACATACACATTAAATGTGTTCACTGTTTATTTTTAAAATACGTTTTTTATAAATTTTTTATATTAATTATTTACTGCTCGTTCTTCCCTTTTTCAAAAAAATAAACGTTTTCTTTTAGTTTATGACATGTTATTTAATTGCAGCGTTTTTTCCACATAGAGAATTTGTTGATTTTATAGTCGAGACCAGATTTACTCAGGTGTTCTTGACACTTTTTTCAAATGAAAAGAAAAATATTTAAACAGGAGGATTGACTGTACCGTAAAGTGTTTGATATAAAGGCTAATAAATAATACATTGAATACATTGAATATTTACAAAAAAAAAAAAATACTAAAGAATATGGTAGACAGGTATTGGGTAAATATTAACGAACCACTTGATTCATAAAGGTATTTAAAAAAATTATTTCAAAAGGTAATTGGGGCTTGAAAAGATTATTTTCTAGCATTTTTCAAAAATATTTTAGAATTTTTTAGCACATTTTTTTACTCTGTGCAATATTTTGCACTTTTTTAAATGATACGGTATTTAGTAAAATCATATAAGTTCTATATAGTATAGTAAAGGGTGATTTTTTAAGATCTTTGAGAATTTATTTTAAAAAACATATAAAACTTAGAGAAATGTATGAAATCTTTATTTGAGGCAATAGAACGATTTATATAATTCAAGGTTTAAAGATGATTTCATGTAAATGTGGCTACGCCTCAAATGGTTTATACACTGGTTCAAATTGTTGCATACTCTTTACAACATATCGGCCGGTATCTTACCAATAAATTCTTCAATAATGGCTTCCAGTATGTAAACCGTTGTCAGCTTTGCCCCCACAAAGAATAGTCTAAAGGCGTTAAGTCGCACCAGCTAAGGCGGCCAATTGACCGGGCCCAAATGTAAAGTAAACTGTTCACCCAACTCGCCTCTCAATTGGGCCATTGTTTCGTGTGTTGCGTGGTATGTGGCACAGTCTTATTGACACCACATGTCAACCAAGTCCAGCTCTTCTATTTTAGGCAAAAAAAATCTGTCATCACGGTCATCAACAACACTGGCGTATAAGCTGCGATATTTTCCTCTGTCATCAGTCAAGTATTTATTCGTGTTGGTGGTTTCATATCCAATAATGTAAATTTGGAGCGAAATTTAGTCACACGATTCCGAATAGCCGGCTCAGAAGGTCGCCCAAACTGACCATAAAATGGAAGAAGTGCACGAGCATGAATTTTGATATTAAAATTCAACCATCTGCAAGTGTTATTCGTTTGTAAGTCTGTTCATGGTTAAATTATGGACCAAACTGAACATGTTTAACAGTAACATGTTACACGAAAACAGCTGAGCTGCCAAAAACAGTGTTACCAAAAGGAAAATTGCTAAAAAATCACCCTTTATTTTTAATGCCATAAAACATACTTTTCAAGAAAATTACCGATACAAGGTGGCTGTTTGTAGACGTTTCAATATCAAAAAATTTCATTCCAATGTGAAGAGATCAAATTACGAATATATTACGAAATGGCCAACAATAATGAAAAATACTTAATATTGAAATTTGTCGGGATTGTATTCACGAAATGTTTGAACTTTTCAAATTTTATTTGTGACGATTTGGCGATTAATGAAATAAATATAAACACATGAACACCTAAAGCCACAACAAACGATTTCGAAAATAATGAAAAATCTTATCAGGCTAAGCCATTATGCGAAATGTGCAAAGACGAGCGGTTTTACTTTACTTAATAGTTTTAAGATCAACTGTATACGAAACACAATTTATAAGCAAAGTTTTTCAATTCAAGGAAAACATACCAACGGACCTCTTGAGAGAAATAACGATAATATAGACGTTTTCATAAATAATTTTAAAGATTACGATTCTATACCAGCGATCTAGGCCATGAATTAGAGTCATATATTACAAAATTTAAAACTCTAGCACCCTATTTCTTATTTTTTTAAATGATCTTCTATGTACAACTTTCAACCTTATCTACCCTTTTTTTCAGATGACAGCAGCATTAGCCATTCCTATTAAATCGGCCTTAGGCCAAGCCCGTTGAAGATGAAGCAAAATATGAATGATATAACAATCTCTCAAGGATGTCATACGTTTCGGGCTAATTTTAATGCCTGTAGGACAAAAAGTTGTATGTTTAGGCATGAGCGTCTACTAAGAAAAAAAGAATAACAAACATTTTTCAAAAGTCGCCAAATATAAATTATAATTTGTATATAATATTTTTTCACATTGTACACCAAAGATGTGCTTGCCCCCCATATATCCTTTTTTGAAAACTTATGACTTGAGCTAATCTAAGTAACAAGGAATAACAAAAAAGTTCCCAAATGTAGCAAATTATAACTCAGAGTATATGAACAAAAATTTTATGTAATTGCAGCAGTCATATGGGTACCTATAACACATCCTTTTTTTGGGAAAAATTATGATTTAAAGTACACCAAACAACAAAGAGTGACAAAAAAAAGTCGCAAAATATAGCTTACTAAGTCGAGGTAAGTATTATATTCAATTCTTTAATTCCCAGTGGAACATAGGACCGCCGTGGTAAGTATGCGTACCTTCTATATATCCTTCTTTGAACAATTAAGATTTAAGCTAAACTAACAAATAAATAATAACGAAAAAATTATAAATAGGCACACAAAAAATTGTAATCTATACAATATTTCTAAAATATATGTTCTCATATATCCTTTTTAGCAAAATGATAATATAAGCTAGATGAAACTACCCAATATCAGCCAAATACAGTTAGTATTTTATAAATATAGTTTTTTTTTATTTACAGCAAGGATATGTGTACCCTTTTGTAAAAAATTATTTCTTTAGCTAAATTAAGAAATTGAGTATATGAAAAATTTTGTGAAGCTCGCAAATATGGGTTATAAACCATTTAAAACATTTTGTTGTTAACGATTTCTTATATGTTTTTTTCTTTAAAAATGGAGTTTAAAGGTATACTGGTAAGCAGTTCATTTATTTTCATTTAAACAACGATATGATCATATATCCATATATAATTTTTTGAAAATAAAATTGCGCTTCAATGGTTTGTCTTATTTCTCTAGATATTCTTTAAAACTTTTACAAATAATTTTTTTATAGTTTTGTTAAACAATTTTACAAAATTAGAAACGTAAAATAAATAATTTATATTTATCAAATTTGTTATTTGAATTCTCATATAGTATTTGTAGTCTGTGGCATAAGTATACGAGCTTGAATGCTTTTCAATCATGATTTGGCTAAAAGGGTTCTGATGATTTGGTTAGGGCCAATTAAAAGCAGGCATATACATATGAACCTAGCTAAGCCAACAACAAACAATAAAATATTAAATAAATAATTTATGAAAAAAGTAGTTTTTAGGATCCGAAAAAGGCAGAGGCAAAAAAATACTCTTTTTTATTCTTACAGTTTGGGAATCAGTTTTTCAAAAATTAAATAAATTGTGGATCAAGCCCTTTAAGGGATTTTTAATATAATTTTTGAGAAAGAAATACAAAAGAAATTAATTTGATATTATTTGTCCCATAAAATAAATTGTCAAAATAAAAAAAATTAAGCCAATTCGCTAAAAAGTTTAATTTTCAGAGCAAAAATTTGATCTGAGCCAAAAAATCACATTCGATCTAAATGGGAATTAGGTTAGGTTAGGTTAGGTTGATTGGAGGGGTGTGATAACCCATATCATACGACATACACTTAAGCCAGTGAAGGCTTGCTGTGCGCTCCCTTTAATTATCAAACACAACTGCCAGAGTTCTGCGGCAGGATTCGAACCTGGGACCTTCGCACTACGAGTCTAGTACACTACCTACTAGTCTACGAAAAAAACGAATTTAGCAACGAAATGAATTTACGAATCGGATTAAATTTTTTCTTTGATGTTTGCCTATGAAACGAGGCACTGTGCGTCTTGTCTGTGTGGCTTGTATAAAGAAGGGATTCTTTAGGCAAATAAATTTGTTATCAGGCGTCAGCTAGAATATTTTAAGAATATACAGTCAAATCCCGATAATTCGTACCCCGATAAATCATAATTCCCGATAATTCGTAATAAACTTCCGGTCCCTTGAAAAAATCTCGTTAATTCGTAAAATTTCTATACATTTTGGTCCCCTCGATAATTCGTAATTTTTTTACAAATAAAATCTTCTTTACCTCTTATAAATCGTAATTGTATGCTGACTACCACTTATAATTCGTAATAAAAACAACAGAAACATGGAAAGAATGATTTTTTCCGCCATTTTTTGTGGGTTTTTGCTTTTGCTTGTGTGTGTGTTTATTTTCTTAAGATCAGTTTGTTACATGAATAATAAAGAAAAATGTCAAAGGGACATTGCTAAGCGATTTGAATATGCTCCATTAACTTATACTTCAATCCTTCAAAAAAGAGAATTTATTATGCAAAAATCTTCAGGCAGTAAGCTAAAGCGCGAAAAACTACATGAATATCCTGAGCTTTAAAAGTCTTCAGTTTTATGGTTTACACAGTGCCTAACGTTCCGATTAGTGGTCCATTACTATCGGAAAAAGCAGTATGTTTTGCAAAAAAGTTAAATTTAAATGATTTTAAAGCAAGCAGTGGTTGGCTCGATTGCTTTAAAAAACGGAATAACATAATATTTAAAAAAATCTGCGGTGAAAGTTCGGCCGTTAATGAAAATATATGTTCAGAATGGAAAGAAAAACCTGAAAATCACTTGACAAAAGATCATGATGCAAAAGACATATTCAACGCAGATGAAACTGGTTTATTTTTTTAATGAATCTGTCAGTTTTATTTTTATTTTATTGTTTTTTGTTTGCTATTGAAATTACACGTATTTTATGTATTTATTTTAATTATTTTGTACTTTATTTTTAACAATTGTTTTTTATGTTTTTCTATCATTTTAGTAAATAAATTGAAAAACCCCCGTTAATTCGTATTTATTTTATTTTAACCCCGTTAAATCGAAACCCCGCTAAATCGAAAACCCCTATAATTCGTAAGAAATGGCTGGTCCCTTGCGATTACGAATTATCGGGATTCCACTGTATTTTACATTGTACACATATTTTAGCATATAAATTTGTATCTGCAATACATTAAATTTTGTAATCGAATGCAAAAAAGGCGCAGGTTATCAATTCGTCTGTATTTCTTTTTACTTCTTTTTAATGTTTATACACGCATAACTTTATCATTTTTTAAACCGATTTGCAATCTTGTTTGTCTAAAAGGGTTTGCTTAAAGGTTGGTCTTATAATTTCTTTTCGAAAATTGGACGGCCTATTCGCCCTATAGAACTGTTGATTATCGCATAACTCCTCCATTTATGGATAGATTTTCAAAATTATTATATTGTGTTTAAGGCTTTACTTGCAATTTGGTGCCATGACTTTTTCTGAAAATCGAACGAACAATTTGCCCTCCTGAAAAATTTACCATCTTTTTAATTCTTCATTTATTTACAGATTTTCAAATTTGTTTTTGTTTGAAAGGGTTTGCTTGCAGATTAATACTATATATCTATATTTTTTAAGTCGGGCGAATAATTTGCCCGCCTGAAATATTGATTAACGCATAACTCTTCCATTTATGGGCCGATTAAGAAAAAAAAAACTTTAGCTTACAGGTCGATTTCACACAAATTTAATTGGAAATCGGACAGACAAAGTGACCGCCCTGCATAGTGACTATAACAGACATTTATGGACCTATTTTCAAAAGTTTTTATTTAAGAAAATATTTGAATCTTTACGGAAAATAAAATATAAACTAGAAATGGATTATGTCACAATTGCTTCGGTTTTGTAATTTCCTTGTATTTTTGAAGTCCGTTTTTCTTTTCCAGAACTATTTTTTAGGCTAATCCGCTGATGCCATAAATATTAATCCAAGAGTATTTTAATATACAAGTACATAATCGAACTTACATTAATTTTCAAGCCAAAACGTTTGTTATCGATGGTTTTAATAACTACTTCTTATCTCCTGCAGCAAATACTCTGGCGTATTTGTCATTTTTTTAAATCTTTAAAATCTTAATAACTTTATCAGTTTTGTGTTAAAAACTCCTCTAAATTTTCAAGACGTAAGTATTTTGTCCTACAAAGTTATGCACGTATATGCTTCATTATTATTTTTTCCCCTTTTTATCTGTACAATTTCAAGACTTGACAGAGTGGAATTTTTTTATAACGATCATAAAGATAAAAAAGGCTGTTGCGGACAGAAACACCATATAAATTTTATGGAAATAACAACAACGTGTAGTGCATAAAAGCAACCGGATTACGCTGAGGGCGAAATATAAAAGAATGATCGTAGAACGCAAACGCATTGAAAAAGTGAAGACACAGATAGAAGGAAGAATAGCCGAACAAATTGAAGCATAGTTTAAACTATAAAACAATGCAATCACCAACTAAATTAAAAATACTGAAGATGAAAATTTTTGTGATAAAATAAGAAATAAAAACAATTAAAAATATGAATTTTTTCACAAACATCTAAGAATAACAAATAGATAAAATTTAGTTCAGTAAAATATTATTTTTCAGCAAGGAAAACTTTTTGCGCATTTTTTACACAATATATTTAAGGCGGTTTAATTTTAAATTCATATCGATAACAAATATAGCACTTTTGGTTAAAAAAATTTTTGGCTTAATATTAAGCTTAATTTTGATTTAATATTAAGGAAGTATTTAATACATTTGCCAAAAACTTGTTTATGACAAAAAAAAAAATAGAAAAACCTTGTGTGGATTTGAACTGATCACTCAAACTGCGATCATAATGAAAATTTGCAAGAACTTTCTAGGATCGATAACAGGTCATAGTACTATATAAGTATATACATATGAGTAAATAACACCAAAAACTCTTAACATAAAGCCAAAACATTGGGACAAAAATAATTACAAATTTTGATAATCTTCCAAATCTGTAAGGAGGGAAAACTAGACTCCCCACACTTTAAGTAAAACGTGATTAGATAAAAATTCCCAAGTAAATTGGAAAAATTAGAGAAAAGGTTTTAAATTTAATCACCAAAAAACAAATGGAGATTAGGCTGGAATAGGTTGATCCAGTTGACCAATTAGATCCCAACACTGAACAAGCCTACTTGAGCCCTATTTGGACCGAGTGTATTGCACGAAGGTAATGAGCATAAAACAGAAATTAAGCTCTCTCTCTGTCTTCAAATTTCACCGCCTGTCCTCTCTACCCTCTCTCTTTTTCTTTTTTTCTCTTTTTATTACTTTATTACTTTAGTGAATTACTTTAGTGAATTACAATACAACAAGACTTAGTCTTTTTTAACAGTACTGCTAATACAATGGCATGTGTTTTTTTGGCATTATCTCAGAAATTTAACAAATATTAAATAAATATTAAATAAATAAATAAATAAATAAATAAAATAAATTTAATAAATTTTAATAATAATTAGAATATACATAAAATTCAATATAGTAAGGGGAATAAGTTACCGCTTTTATTTAACTAAAATGTGAAAATATTGCGAAGTTAAAGTGCTTAGCATTGCTTAAAATTTGTATATTAAGTGGGAGTTCGTTCCAGAGACGAATGGCATTTACGAAGAAGTGTCTTTCTGATATTAGTTTTCGGTATCGAATGGAGTTTATTCTGAGACCTCTGTTTGATCTTGAAAATGTTATTCTCTTGTAGAGATACTCAGGTTGTTTACTATAGACAATTTTATGTAAGAATAACAGAATGCGACATTTTAGCAGATTTCCAAAAGATACTTTATAAATTTGATTAGAAAACTGTGAGATTCTACTATATCTGGTACGCCCATATATATATCTAGCCACGTTATTAAATGTTACTTTGAGCTTATTCTGGCATAGTGAATCGCAGCTGGAAAATATTTCACAACCGTAGAGAAGAGTCGGCAGTAAGTATGTCTTAGCAAGAAGCATGCGTATATGAAATGGTGTAAAATATTGCGTGATCCAAAGATTTCTTAACATAGAAAAAGTTTTTCAACATACGGCATTTACGTGATTTGTCCAGGTTAATTTATTGTTCATTATAATTCCAAGATTTTTGGCAGTATCAACCAGTTCAATTATCGATTGCCCAATGTGTATCGGTGATAGGTTTGATTGTACATAGTTGCTTTTACTTATTAACAGTGCCTTGGATTTCTTTGCGTTTAAACAAAGACCATTTGCCGAAGCCCATCTATACACGTTGTCAAGATCATGGTTTACTTTTCTAATACATTCATTGATTTCGGATGGCAGACAGCTAATGAAGAGTTGTACATCGTCAGCGTACATATGTATTCCGCAGTAACGTAGTCTACATGGCAAGTCGTTACAATAAATTGTATATAGTAATGGGCCAAGAATAGAGCCTTGCGGTACACCTCTTGGTGTTAAGCAAATATCTGATTTTTCAGATCCAAAATACACGATCTGGCTTCTGTTTCGAAGGTATGACGAAATCAGTTTCACAGCAGTGTTTGAGAAATGACACATGGGTTTTAATTTCTGGCAAAGTACAGTGTGCTCGACAGTATCAAATGCCTTGGAGTGATCAAGTAGAACTAACAATGATATCATGTCGTTATCCATCCTTGAGCGTAATTCCTCACAAACATCAATGAGCGTAGATATGCAGCTATGATTTGGTCTGAAACCAGATTGCCGATCAGATAGTATAGACCTGTCGTATAAGTGTTTAGACATCTGCGAATGGATTAATTTTTCAAACACTTTTGATAAATAGGGCAGTATTGCAATTGGCCGATAATTTTTGTCCGGCTTTTGGACAGGTATGATTTTTGCTTGCTTCCATATTAATGGGAAAGTTGAAGTTGTTATAATAGTGTTCATCAGGTGTGTTAATTGCGGAAGTATATATGGCACTATAAGCTTTATAAACTTAGGATGAATGCCATCATAAAAAAGTAGCACCTTAAGTAGTAGTCATTAATTGCCTTAGTGTAACTTCTTTTTAAAAATAAATTAAAAAATTAAATAAAAAAAACACAGCTTGATGGCCGAATTAACGCCTAGATTTTGTAGCACCCGGCTACTTATGTCAGTCACTCTTTTATCCGAAAGTGCAGGACAGTGGTAGAGGAAGTGCTTGCTCCATAATCTAATCTTCCTATTCGTTCTGGCACCTCCTACGAAATTGATTAAAAGGGAGATTTAATCTCCTAGCATGGACACCTATATGGCAATATCCAGTCGAAATCACTGTTTTATTTAAAGACTCGTAGCGTTTTATTTTCCCAAAAAGAAATTATATTTTGCTGATCAATTTATAAAATAAATCTTTTTATCGCCTCTATTTAAAATAATTCTGGCAAAAAAAAACCCAACTTCAATACGAAGAACAAATCGAACAGATTACAAAACTGAAGCAACAATGGATTACTTTAGAGCCCGATATAATCTATTTGTAGTTTATATTTTACTCCACGAAAAATTGAAATACCTTCTTAAATAATTAAAAAAAAAAAAATTAAATAGGTTCATTAATATCGGAATTATTGTACAATCATTATTTCGTTCCGTACGATTTCCATTTAAGTTTCTGTAAAAACAAACTGCGAAATAAAGTTTCAAACAAAAAAGGCCATAAATGGACACGTTATGCAAATCAATCAATTTTTGGGGCGGGCAAATTTCCCATCCGACTTTTTGGAAAAAAATCATGGGACAAAACTACAAGCAAACCATCTCAAGAAAAAAATTATTTTGAAAATCTGTGCAAAAAAAATTAATATTTTGGGCAGACTAGCTTAGAAAAAAAATTATTCGACCCACCCGCAAGGAAACCCTTTAAAATAAAAATAAAATAAAAATTGGAAATAGGAAATTACAAACATTAAAAAAAGTATTAAACAATGCACATGAATTGATAACCTTGTCCTTTTTTTAAGTCGGTTGAAAATTAACTTCGTTCAAGGATTTTAAAGGGTGAACAACTTTACTTTTTTTATAGAAAGGAAACAGCCATTCACTACAAAAGGAATCGTATACACGTCTGGCAATTATTACTTCAATAAATATTTCATAAATTGTATAATTATTTATTCAATAAATACTTGTTCTGTTTAGGGGAAGTATCGAATTGTTAATTTATGCCTGAAGTTGGCTTGAAGATTTTCTAGGGAAGTCTACAAGCCCTTGAAAAATTTTTGTGGCCCTTCAACGAAGTGGGAAATTATACCATTTATTAGAAATTCCATAAAATTCTGGAGGAGATGAATAAATAATTCCTTCTGGGGAGGGCAAAGTCGCCCCAAAACTGGTCTATATACGTCATAGATTTGTTTATTGCCTCACGAGCCCCACAAAATACATAAAAACAATCCCCATTATTATGGTTGTCGACGTCGACGTCACATCAAGTCGACAGTAAAAAGACAGCAGTTCCTGAACTCCTTATAGGCAATAATTAACTAATATTGATGGCCAATTGTAATTTTATAAGCCATAGTAGTAGTAATATCCTACCAGTAATATTTAATAGTTCTCGATAACGGTCCCACAATTGCCAATATATTGATGTCGACTTGGTGTGACGTCGACGTCGACAACCATAATAAGGGGGAATATTTATTTATTAAAATCCGTGGTCGTAAATGGGTTAAATGTGCTTTTATTATAAGAACTCTATATGGAATAATTCTGTCGAACTGCTAAACTTTAACCTTCTGCTTCCGAAAATGACCATAAAATTGGAAATATTTACCTTTTTGATTTTTTAGGAGTTAATTAATTTTTTCTTCTAAGACAAATGCATTCTTTTCCAACCCTGTTTCAATATTATTAAACATTCCAGCACAAGTACATCCAGCATAAGATACGATAAGGATTTCATTTATTTTATATGCGTATTTGTTTGGGGTTCTTTTTAATATGATTGACATAAAATGCATCTCAAAACAATTCATATCACTGGGGACTTTAAGCCCCAGCGAATAAAGCAAAGTACAGAGAAATGATTTTTTTAATTGACTTTTCTGAGCTGTTTTCAACAAAAACGAAGAAAAAGAAAAATACTCAACGAGTATAAAATGCACTAAGATAAATTGTATGTTTAAGATTCGTTACAGTGACCCTTTTCCTTTTAACGATCACAAAGTAAAGTTTTCAAAAGTTAATGATGGGTTTTGTAGATCCCTTTTCTTGTTACCAAAGAAAAAAAACATTTTGAAGAAAAAATTTATAATAAAGAGTAGGTTTTGATGCTGGAAACTTGTTTTTAATTTTACCCGGAGGCCATTACTTGCGTCTTATCAGTTTCCAATTTATTTTAAATTTTAATAATAACTTCACGGAGCTGCCCCAACAAGTTGTTGCTTTTTTTTATTTCATTCCTAAAATTATTATTTTTTTATATTTTAAATGCCATTAACCTTTGAAAAGAGGATTAATTAGAGCTGGTTTTTTTTTGTCTCTCATGAGCCCGCATAATTATAATTTATGTTTGTTAGAAAAAAAAATAAATCTTTTGGTAATTGTTAATTTTACTTATTTATTTTTTCTCAGGGCTGTAATTTTTTCTGTACTGACTTATTGTACTCTATTTCTTTTCATAATATGAAAGTTATTCTTGCCATTAAGAAAGCGAAACAATGTTCCTTCATACGAATAAGTTATTCAAATGATATTTGAAAATAAAACTGTGATAACAAATTTTACATAAAAGTCTTTATCTATTTGCATTATATAGATAATAATGGGTCTTTCACTAAGCACCTTTAACTCTAAATTTAAATCAAATGTTTTTATTCACTCGAAAAGCTTATACATGTCATTATGTATAGAATATATCGTCGTGTAAATGTTTCCCGCGGCTTCGCTTGATGACGAACATGCGAAATGGCCAATATTCCATGACTCTGGAGCGACTTAAGAAAACCACCCAAAAGAAAAAGTCTACGAGGTCAATGTCAATAAAATGGCTACACACACAGCTTAAGAGACTTAATGCGTCTACTTAACACCAGAGACGCTGCAACTGTGCTATAAAAAATAATAATAAACAACGCGGAATAAGTTGAGTTGTAAAACACAAATTAAGCTCTCTCACTCTCCCTCTCTGCCTTCTAATTTCACCGCATGTCCCCTCTACCCTATCCCTTTCACAAAAGAAATGAAACCTTAAATAAGTAGTAATCATTAGTTGTCTGAGTGTAAATCTTCTTTATTAAAAAAAAAAGAATCGCGCGATCTCGCTGTCCAGTTCACATCACATCCATGTAAGATGATCATGCCCTCAAATCGCTCGTGTAGAATGTCCTTAGTGGCATGAGCTCTGAGACACGTAGCGCCGTCCTGTGGAGACCACATTGTCGTTGATGTCCAATATCATTCAATTCAGGCCAGAAGAAGTAACGCTCGCCGCTGATGGTGATATGCCGGCCAATGTCATTCTTAAAAAAATATGGCCGGATGACGCCCCACCAGCCCAAAATTAACTTTTTTGGAATCCATTAGACGTACTTGGATCTCATGTGGATTAGTATCAACTCAAACTCGAAAACTTTATTTATTGACATACACAGTCATCCACAAATGAATCTCATTGCTGAAGATGATTTTCTGATCAAAATTAATGAAATTTAAGGTCAGAGTCCAATTGCTGCAGGGCCCCATTCAGCAACCACACGTCGTTCTTTATGGTCGTTTACTTTCTGTGCCTGTGCCAGTTGCATTTTTTACGAGTACAGGCCAAAGTTACGATGCAAAATTCGCCAAGTTGTGGCCGGCAAAAGGCCGAATTCTTGAAAGCAACACAGTTAAAGTTGATGTTTTCGACAGATCTTGTGTTTTGGCGTCGTATTAACCAGCGGACTCACTCTGAGAATACTCCGAGTGCGGTAGAACGATTATGCGCGCAGAACTTTGCTCGTGTGATAAAAACAATTTTATCATTTGCACATGTTGTCGAACGCTATATCCGTCTATGGTGATTTGACAAAACAGACGGAGTAAATAAGAGCCAATTTGTTAGATGTAGCTTCAACAATATGACCGCTATCAACTGTCAAAGTTTAAAAGTCCCTATTGGAACACCCCATGTAACAAGGGATAATATTCATGCCTCTGCAGTGCGTGCCAGTATTAATTATAGCAATATCTATGTTCTGGCATGGCAAAAAGGCAAATTTAAATGGTTGAAGAAGGTATAAGAAAAATTATGCAAGAAATATGCCAGAAAAAAAGTCATTTAATGCATTTAAGCCGGCCATTTTAACAACTCCCCGCAATCAAAAATTTTGTTAAAGTATAACATAAACGGGAGGGTTTTCCATCTTCTATGCGAATGTCTAGTATGAAATTCTTTAGAGACAAAATCTTTTAGCCAATCATTTACTAGATAACCGGAGTTATCCGGAATTAGTCTATGTGACCTGATAAAATTTCTCTATGCCACGGTAAGGGTCTAGGACCATTCACCGGTTTTACCTTAAATTCTAACACCGACAGTTTGGCCTGTAGGATTTGTGTAATCACTTAAGTCTACTTCATTGCTCTAAATTTTTTGAAGTCAGCCGCGTATACTTTCCAATCAATGCCAAAAAAAATCATAACCTTATCAAATAAATGTATATTTAACACGTTCTACTAGTTTTAGGGCACAAGTTTATAAAGCTCGTACTAAACACATACCAAAAGCAGATATAAAATGCTAAAATTGTCCACAGACTGTATTGACATAAATGCAACATAAAAGGATTTTTTTTATATGCAAACTCAACTAAAATCTTGACATTTCACTCTATGCACAAACATCTCCGCACAAACAGGAACAACTAGCACAAGAAGATGACCAACACGTTGGCATAAAATTTTTACTTTCCCACGATCCAAAAGGCACCTGTATGCTGTCTTTTGAAATAAATTTTAAAGCAGAAAAATATCCTTTAAAAAGGACACATAAACAGGGCTGCAGGTTAAGCATATGACAGCGCATAAGTTTGAATATTTTTTGGTGCTCACTTTACGCATGCGCAGTTGAAAAATCCCTCCACATATTCCCTTATTTTAATTTCAATTCTTTAAAACTTAAACGTGTTTCATGTATGAAAATTTTCAAAATGCATAAAGAAGAAAAAAATATCATGTTACAACCCTATTTTTAATTCAAAAATGAGAACAGGCAAAACAACAACAACGAAATAACACAACAACAAAAACAACACCCAACTTTTATGCATTTGAGTCCTTTTGAGTTTTATTACTATACTTGTTGTACATTTTAATAATTTTTATCTTTGTCAGCATCTTGCCAGGAGTTGAAATGCAACTTCTTGCCATTTGTGTTCCCACGGTTTTAGTTTTGCCAGCAAAAAATAAATAAATAAATAATAGTGTTGCTGCCCGTAGCATGTGTACAATTGTTGTTACAAAAAATTCATTTATTCCTGTTTTCAGAATTCCTTGCAATATATTTGCCCCGGCTGTAAGTGTTGTGACAATTGCTAAAACATGTCCTGTTTTAACCTTTAAAAGGCTTGACTTTTTAAATGTTCCAGCAATAATTGTTATTTTTTTGGAGATGCACACCATATAATCCACGCTGACTAACTTTAAATGGATAAAACAATTAGTGGCGAATGATTGCCTATGCCGCCTGCATTTTACCAAAAAAAATTATTTTCCATCAGGATAATGCAACGGTGCATACAACTGCAATTTCCATGGCAAAATTTCATAAATAAGGCTACGAATTGCTTTTTCATCCGCTCTGTTATCCAGATTTAATCCCTAATGACTTGTTCTTGTTTCCAAACCTGAAATCTTGAAACTTGCAAACAAGTGATGACCTCGATAATTCCAATTTTTTTAAGAGATAAAAACTTTGAAGAAATTTTGCTCAGATTTTAAAGGTGAATATGATGAAAAATAAAATGTTTTTTTGTTCATTCAAAAAATCACGCACTTATTGAACCGCCCTCGTAAGTGAAACATGTGTATTAATGAATACTTTGAAGGCAATAAATTTATCGTTGACTTCCATTTTTTATTCGATTATTATACAACAGCAGAATGGTCCTGAACTCCAAACACGTAACTCTACCCCCTAGATTAATTTTGTATTCTAGCGGCGTATGTTTCACTGTTTTATCGTTACTATATTGGAATGTGGTTTAACGAAATCAGGAAAGTTGTTCCCGCAACTTGGTCCTTTTTGCGAGTAAAACTGTCTTCATTAAGGACACTTCAATTTTTGGTCCATGTGCCAGTGAATCGCATTGCGTACTGCAGAGGAAATTAATTATTTAACCGAACAGTTCGTATGCGGGATGAATTTCCAGCAAATGGCTTTCTCACTACTCCATTTCTCTTCCCAAAATCAATTTTCCTGGTTCTAGTATAATGCGCTGCATGAGTAAGACCCATCCCCTGGCTCAATTAAAAAATCTTTGTTCGTTTATATTTTATATTTCTTAAGTTCTTTCTTTTCATTTTGAATTCTTCCCTTGATTTTGTGAATTTCAATTCTAATGGAGTGTTCGTTTCTGAAAAAAGTGCAACATTTTTTTTGTGATAAAATTGTTGGAAAAAACTTTTTAACGCTCTAATTAAAAAAAAAACAATTCTCTTACAGGATTAAGTACTCTTTCTTAATAAGTTTGCATTTAGGAAATTTAGTGTCTTTTTCCTCTCTGTGGGGCAAAAAATTTTACTTTTTTTTCTTAGAAACGAAAAAGTAAAAAATTTTGCTAAAATGTTTCCCAGTTTTGTATCGATATTTTTTCGGACTTAAGTAGTAAATTAAATTTCTTATTCATATGGCCAAATTAAAAAAAAATTACTAATGTTTTAATCGCGGGTCCTCATATCCTTTCCTTTTGCTACAAGTTAAAAGGCTTAAAATTGTTATAATACTTTGTTTGGGGGTTTCAGTATTTTTTTTTTCATTCGTGGGTCTTTATAAGCATTTTCTCTTCGTAGGGTTAAAATATTAAAGCAAATGGCTCGATTCTTGCTCGTGAGTTGCGCATGCGCAGAGTGTGTATGTGTGCAAAGGACATACATATATAGTAGACTTTAATAACTGTAGTCCTGCCACAATTCCTTGATCGACGACATCAGCATATTTGTTATTTTTATTTCTCCTTTTCTTACTTAAAATCGTCTGTTTGTAATTTTTTACAACACACTTAAAGATTGTTGTCATTAACTCAACGAGAGTTTCATTTTCGTGAGAAAATATTTTCCCAGGATCTTGGAAATTACTTTACATTTTAAGCTATTCTATAAATAGGGCAGGGCAGGTCATGCACTCGTATAATGATCAAGTAGGATTCAAATTAATATACATTTTGATTGTTTGTTTCGTTCGTTTCGTTTGTCTGTCCGAAGGTTGTGTATAGATTAGTTTTTTTTTCTGATGGAAGGAGTAACACCTGCTCCTGTTGTTAACACCACTAGAATCGTGGGAAATATTTACGTTACGAATGTTAAAAATTATTGAAGATTTGTTTTAGTAATTCTAAAAGATTTTCTCTTTAATAAATAAAAATCTAATTCCCCCAATTTAACTTATCGTATGTTTTGTTGAGGTCTTTAATGGTGTACAAAAAAGGTGGAGGTTTTTGAGATTCAAATGCCAGAACGAGTACGAGTAAAAAATTTTAGTTGGAAGAATATATCAAATGTGTTAGTTTTATTTTGCGCATGCGTAAAGTGTGCATTAGTATGGCTATTCAAGCAAATAAGGGTGAGTACAATTGTTGTTCGCCTCACATATGCCAGAGGGGTTGTTTTATTTAGTTTGTTGATTTAAGCGTTGGATTGAAGCGTGGGAATATTTTACAAAGATTTTGCTTTAACCTGCCTTGGATATTAGATTTAATGCACATGTTAAACAGGCTTGTAAGGAATGCTCTAAAAGAGAAATAATGACCACATTGTTCTTTGATATGAAATATGGTGGATAGCAATGGAATTTTTAAGGAGATGGCACGTATTTATTTGTAAATAGTTTCACCAACCATATTTTTGATTAAGGCCCTGTACCACTAAAATACGAGAGAAAATTTTATTCGAACTTTAATGATGAAAACAAAAGCAAATCTGTTTCCTATTTGTTTTCTATTTTACGTATATGTTCAAGTGAAATTTTCTTTCAAATTTAATAGAACATATCCTAGATGTACATGCTACACTATTTTCGTTAAGATGTCAAGTCGCAATAAAGTGGGTTCTAGTAAGCACTGCTGTAGTGGGAAGGGGTTCTCAGTAACAAAAAATATCCTCAACATCTACGAGCTTAGATCAATAAGTCAGTAACTTTTGAATTTCTCGCCTCCGAAATGAAAGGGCAACACTGCTACTCTCAATAGGCCAGGTGACTCCGGTCAAAATATGAACAAGCTGCATCATTTAGCTTGTGTTTGACAACCATTGATAGAAGACACATAATGATGTGGACAGAAAATTTATAAAAGTTAAGCATTATTTTTTATGGAAAAATTCCATCACTCACAACAAAGCTAAACTTGATAAGTGCTAAGGGAATCCTGCACCATCAAATTCAATGCCAAAAAGTGAATTTCGGTGTGGAAGTACAAGCACGACTGACGCCGAACGTTCTTGACACCTAGTTGAGTTCTCTGTAGCTGAAAAAATTCACGATATAGTGCTGGCCTATCGGGGATTAAGAGTGCGAGAGATTGTAGATGCCATAAGCATATTGGCAGCGGTTTCAATTTGAAATGATGGGTTATGTATGAGAAGGCTTTTTTGCAATTGTGTGACAGCTTCGCAAGAGTTTTTGGTTTTATTCAACCGGAATATGGACGACTTTTGCGCCTTTTGGTAACCGTGGATGAGACGTGGGTCCGCAACAATAGACCAGAGACCAAACAGCAGTCAAAACAGTGGGTTTTTTTTGGAGTGAATCGAGGTTTGCCAGCCAATGAAGTCATGGCGACTGTTTTTTTTTTTGTTTTTTTTTTTTTGTTTTTTTTGTTTTTGATGCCTGCGGTATAATCCATATTGCATTGTATTGTATTGTATTGTAATGTAATAGGGTTTTGGCCCAGGATGGCCCTTTGCACTGCGACCATTGTTGATCTATTGTGCTTCCCCTGTCCCTAGCAATTAATCCATATTGACTTCCTTTCAAATGGTAAAGCAATCAATGGCGAATATTATGACAATGAGGATTTGAAGAAAACAAACAACGATCGCATTTGGCAAAATAAAAAGTTCTTTTCCACCAAGACAATGCAAAAAGCGCTCATAATTGCATTTTCCATGGCGAAATTCCATGAATAAGGCCACGAATTGCTTTCTCATCTACCCTGTTTTCCGCATTTAGCACCGAGTCACGATTTCTTATTTACAAACCTAAAGAAATGGCTAGGCGGAAAGAGATTTGAGTCCGAGGATGAAAACAACTCACAAACGAATACCCATTTTGATGACTTCGACAAACTTTTTTTGGAAAGAAAAAAGAAATTGGAGAAAAAAGTTTGTAGAAGACTATGTTAAAAAATTAAATTTTTTAATTAAAAAACCTCTGTTTTAATCAAAAATGTCACGCATATGCCCAGCTATAAAAATATTTCTTAATAGAATGCAATTATATAACAATAAATTCAATTCATTTCTTCCCATATAACGCCTAGTAAGAAATAGAAACTAATTAATAAATTATTGAGTTCACTTGCCTGGTTATCTAAACCAGGAAATTCAATTCCTGTTCCTATGCCCAATGCTTCTTCTCATTACCTGCACATAATAAAAGCCTATTTCGGAATTTTGATAATTTGGGAATTAAGCCATACACGCAATTTATATCAGAATCCTTGATGTGAGCAAAAGCATCAGAATATGTTAAAACTGCTTCGTTACACAAGAACAAAAAGGACGATACTGACAATTTAAGCGCTAAGTACAGGATGGTCATAGCAAACAGCGTATCATTTTGATAAAAGCTTCCCAAATGTTAGTGTACCATAGGTATATTTTATTTTTATAATAAGAAAGAAATTATTAGTTTTATAAAGAAAACAAAAAAATGTTAATGTAACACAATAGTCCTTAATTGTAAGTATTTGTTATATTTTCCACCACTACTTAGTAAATTTTTAAAAATGTGATGTTTTTAATTTTTAAATTAAATAGACGAGTTACTGGATAAAGTGAAAAAAGCATTCACGTACATTGTTTAATGTCACCTTAGTGCTTAATGTAGCCAAAGGAAGTGTGTGTTCGTACTTCTTGATAAATATTATGTCCAAATGTTTTAAATAGTTTTGTACAATTTTCAAAAATATTATTTTAGTTGTGAATTTTTAAAATATTGAAAGGATATAAATTTCAAAACTATGTGTTTGTCACTTTTTCCTCGGTATTTTTTTTTTATAATTTGCGTACAAAATTTGTTTGCACCGATTGAAATAAGCCATAGTAATTTTTTTACCCCAAAAAGTATGCTACACATCTGTGTCACATGATCAGAGCTGCCAGGTTTGACAATTTATGGTCATTTTGACGATTTTAGGAGCCAAAATAGCATTTCGACGATTTTACAATTTTTGCCTTAAGTTTAACGATCTTTATAAATTAGAAGTGGTAAAAAATTTTAATTCTTTAAATTTAATTTAACAAATGTACAACTATTGCTGCAGCAAATATTACATTAGAATTATAAATAAAATATAAATAGTTTTTGCAAAGTGAGACCACGAAATTCAAGAGATAAAGTTCCAAATTTATCAAGAAATATTTAAAATTGAATTTGTGAAACTGTGAAATTTTTTAAAATAGATTGTGAGGATGAAAGGAGTTTCATAGAGAGCTTCAAGATATTTCTCTATACGTGTATATATTAATGAAAAAAAATTATAGAAAACTATGTGATCAAATACTAGAAGGATTTTAATTTAAGTGGATTTATTCCCTTATATCTATATATCTACTATATATATATATATATATATATATATATATATATATATATATATATATATATATATATATATATATATAAATGTATCGTGGCTTGTACGGCTGCTTAAAATTTGACTTAACTTGACTGGACCAAATTGGATCCTTTCTTCTCAGGGTTTTTTCGTAATTGCTATGCGGAGGTTTAGAAAAAAGGCACAAAATTCTCACCAGGTGGCGCTGTATCGTCTTACCAGTTGACAGTTCAGCGTGTGTTCTTTCTTATATTATAATATAAACTGTGCGGGCCCGGTTGAATGACTTTCCGATATTTTTATTATTTTTTTAATTAATTTTACGAGTGAAATGGTTCACATTCATCTGTCAACAGCCGCTAATTTTCGACCGAAAAATATAAATTTTTGAGATGGAATCCAGAATGCTCGAAATTAATTCAATTGAAAAATCTATTATAGACAAAATGAAGTTTGCCGGGTCACCTAGTGACATTATAAAAGAATTTAGGCATTTTGTTGAAAAGTTTGAAAGATTTTAAGTTCACTAATGATTTAATTCAGCAGATTTGCTTGTGTTAAGCAAAAAAATCATAAAAAATGTTCAAACTCTAAGTGTTTTAAACCACTAGTTCTAGAGAATATCCCAATATATTTTAACATTAATTATGAAAATATTATTTAAAATTTTTCCTAATACGAGTATGTTATATAAATTTCTTGAAATTTTTATTATAATGTTCGTATTTTAGAGACAATTTACTATATTCAAATCAGTTAATATTCAAATGACATACCTTGATATATCAGACTTAAAAAACAAAATTTAAGATTAAAAAATAAAAAAATATATATATTTTACCTGATGATCTATCGATGAATTTCAGCTGCTGTTGAGTAAATGTAGACTGCAACAGAAAGAAGAAAAAAATAATTTAAATATATATTTATTATCAGAATCATTAAAGACTAATAATTTTTTAAAATAATTAATGGGGTATTAAATTATTAAAAAATAACGCTATTTATTTAAGTTTCTATTTATTCATGTATGAATATGTCATATAATATCCTTGTATATGTTTCGAGTAACTTTTGTAGTATTGTACCCCTGAAAAACATTATACTCGTATTATAATTGAAAATTATCACTTTCAATATTTTATACACACTGCAAAATAAAACGAATAAAAATATCCCGAAGTCTGTATTTGGGCACTTGCGATAGTAGTTCATTTATATATATATATATATATATATATATATATATATATATATATATATATATATATATATATATATATATATTTCTATAAAATGTGAAACTCTTTCAAGCAAAATTACTTAACCCTGCATTTACACATGCAAGTAGACTTATTATCAACAAAAATATCGAGGAAATAGTCGAATGTCCTGCAAGTTGTTTGAATGTTTACACACTCAAGTAAACATTAATTTTCAAATGCCGTCGAAGTGAAAATTTGCCGCAAATATTGCTTTAATATTGAAAATAAAATAAAATTGTTATGCATGTCCCACAAAATCGAATAGGAGAGACATAAATTGACTAATTTTAGTATATTTTTTGTGGTCTATTTTTAGCATAATTTTTTAATTTTGTTTATAGCTTGGGGGTACTAACAACATCGAACGGATAAACTTCTAGGGTAAAAGTTGGCATTAATAATAATTATAATAACTATTATTATTATGTTCTAAACTGATAACAATTTTATTATGTTCTAAACTGATAACAATTGTCTTCTTCATGTACTCGCATATTTGGTAAAAACCAAATATGATGTGGAAAGACGGAAAATCGTTCGAAATTCGAGTATTAGTGTATGCAACTTGCACTTGCACCTGTAAATGATGGAGAAGGAAATATCCCATTAATATGAATGAATTATTAAGAAAAGTGTTCATTGTTTTTTCTATCGAAGCAGACTTTGTAGTACGTTATTAAAATTTAAAGTTTGGGTTATTCTGACAAAAGCATCACACCTTTTTTCGGAAACCAATATGTTAATGTAAAGTTAATATGTTTTTTTTTATCACTGTAAGGTATCCAGAGACTATACAATATTTTTGTGCATTTTATAGCCTTTATTATTGTCGTTTTGTTTCACAATTTTTCTTACAATATATGTATGTAAAAGTAAACAGAACATGCGCATATACGAAATTATGTTACAATATGCGTAACATGATTTTTTCATGATACATAAATATATAAACAAACTGAATAACATATAAAAAAAATCCGAGACAATATCTTCGTCTAATTTGGTGGCACTTTATCTTGCTCAATATATTGTGCCAGCTACTAATATAACATACACACAGATAATTTTACTGTACAATATCAATTATTGAACAATTATGTTAATCATGCACATACAATATTCCCAAGTTATATATATATATGGGGAGCTTTAAGTATGTGTGGCATACACACATTAGCTTTAACTGTTGTTTTATTGACAAATTTTATTTTAAAAAATTCATCAACAAATTTTTCTTATTTTCTTATGAACATGAATACATATAGAGGCTTTTCTCCATTTCACCTTTAAAGAAATCTGTCATTTAAACGAAATTCCTTCAAATTTCATTCCTTTAAATCAAACATTTTTTGTAACCCCTTTATGTAAATATAAGATCTCCTTTGTAAATATCTCGTTAATACTAATTTAAATAAAGGAAGATAACATAATCTAACAAAACATTTACATACATATACATATATAGTGGTTTGTGCTTATGTCTAAACCCCAATACTGTATTTTGTGCTGTGCTTATTCAAGCAACCCTGTTAGGAGGTACTTAATAATACAACCATGTCACTGTTTACATTTTTCTATTGCGTCGTGCCTCTTTCTCCCTCTCATTCAAAAAGATTTCATTTATGGAAAACTACACGGCGTCCTAATTCCTAAGTTATTTAAAATTTTTGTGGAAATTTCCGTGACAAAATTATATTAAAAAAAAATTGCTGAAAGTATTCGCTTGAAATAATTCCTTTCATGAAAATTCATTCAGAAAATCAAAATTTTGAAGTACCGAATACATGTATGTAAATATAAACAAAAATACAATAAAAGAGGTGTAATAGAAAAAAGAACGAGTCATTAAGAATGTAAAGATGCCCTACATATTTTGTAAAAGTGTCTTGAATAGAACAATATTATGAAGGAAATTGAAATATTCTTCAAATTAAGCGCCTGGTGTAAAATTTTTTATTTTATATGACACGCTGAAGTTTGCGAGTGTGTTTTATTAAAAAGTTAATTTTATTTAATGAAACAGCATTGAGTGACGACGGCAAGTCGATTCAGTTCAATCGCTATCAAATTTTTAGCTGACTTTGTCTTCCTTAGGTTCGATAGGCAACTTCCGCACACTTGGGTCCACAGTTTGGACCCTTTGTGATACCCGAAATAGATGTAAGTAAAGAAGACGAAAAACAGAAATCACTTAAGTCTACGGCAGGAATCGAACCTCCTAATATCCTGACTACTAGTCTAGTGCAATATCCTCAAGTCTACGAGGGCACCCAAATTGGGCGGCATGTTTTAAGGCATTTCGAATTTCCTTATATTTTTTTTTGTCGCCCTGCAGGATTTTTCTATTCTAAGATACATATTTATTTCGAAAGCATGACCAAATCATCTTCCGTTCAGATATCAAATTACAATATTTATATCGATTAAAAATTCAATACATTTTTTATCGATATCGACTTAGGGCTTGATCTGCAAACAGAATGAATTAAAATACAGCGTTTCGTAAAAAATTTTGGAATTTTCTCGCAAAACATCTGGCTCCAAATTGGCATCAAGTTAGTTGTATTGTTGATTTATTTTAAATCAATTTAATTTAAGAAAATTAAAGCAAATATAAACTAAAAACAGGAATGAAAAAAGTTTGCTTTTATGTAGTTGGAGATTTCTATTTCAGTTCAGGTAATAAAGAGAACTCGTTTCGGGTAAAACTGTATTTTTCGTTTGTATTTTTAAATAAAAAAAATTTGTGATTAAATGATACAATTTAGGGTATAGATAGAGTCGTTTATAAAACCAATAAAATATATGGTTATTGAAAACAAAAACAATAAAAATGTTCAAATAAAACTGCTTTCAATTTTTAAATCTGACAGCTAATCAAAATTTTCCTTTAAATTTTTTTATATTTGATTTGTTTTGTTGAAAAATTTATACTAATTGCAGGAATACATATGTATAGTATACATATAATTTTGTTTTCCACATTTAAAATTAATTATAGAGCTTCGCAGAGAAATTATTGAAATAAAAAATTTAAAAACTAGAAAATTTTTTTAAATCAATATTCCGCCGATTTAAAATAAATTGTCAGTAGTTGAATGTTTTCAAACTGCTTAAACTTCACTGACGATTTGGTTTTAGCAACCAACGAAATGTTGGCATATGAAGAGCAAAAGCGACAACAAAAAAAAATTTTTTTTTATTATTTTTTGATCAGTAAATAACTTTTTATCAAAATTTTCTAAACACTTACTGTTATAACCAAAGTTTTCTATAAAATCAGCTTTGCTCAATCGGCCAGTGTAGCTACAGTTGAGAAATATTAATAACAACAACAAGAAGAAAAGCAATTGTTTACATTTATTAAACATTCATTGATTCATACCGAGTACACGGACAGAGACTACACGACCATTAATACTGCCACCCAACAGCCACTATGATGAAACAAAACACAACTAGACTAGACAAAGCGAATAAAGAGCATATGAAAGAGCATAAGCACAGACAAGTATTTCACTCAAGTCTTGGACAGCTAACGAAGCGCATGTATTTAATTTTTTAAATAAAAGAAAACATAAGCGGTTCGGGTCCCCTTGTTTTTTATTTCGTATCAAAGCGTTTGCAAAAGATAACTATAAATCAATAAAAAAAAAATAATTTATTCTGAAGAAATCTAGAAAATAATTTTAATTTAATAAAGAAAATTTTTAATTTTTAATACAAACGATTTTCTGTGAAAGCCTTCAAAACGGGTCAACTACTAAGTGTATTATTCACCTCTTTAGCATTTATACTTTACACTCATCGCACAAGGCCACCAATAATCTGGAAAACTCCTTTATTGCCTAGTTTACAGCAATCAGCAAATTGGCTAATAAAATTTTTAAATTTTCAACAATCGCACGATACAGAAATCATGCCTCATAACAATCATAATGACGATGAGATTTTAGTTACTCATCATTTCCATAGGGGCGGTGTGAATACACGTTCGCCCACATGCCCAGCCTATTGTGATTGTGATTTTCCAGCGACAACAACTGTGATGTCATATAATGGACATATATCCGATTTAATTAAATGTCGTTGTGGTGAAGATGATCCTGCCACCCACTCGATGTACTGGAATTGGCATCAGTGCAGCGAAACGGACACATTGGTAAATGGTCCAGATATAACATTCCATCCAATTTATTCACAAGGAACAGCGATTGTAAGAGGTGAGAAACCTCTGGCGCCAGGCATGATGCATTTTTGGGAAATGCGTATATTAACAGCCTTGTCCGGCACAGACGTGGTAAGTCCAATGATATTCCTCTTATATGTATATTATTTATTTATATCTGTATATAAGTGTTTTTTTAATGTTTCAAAGAAATAAAGTTCTATACATTTTTTAATTTAATTTACAACGCAATCGCTTGAACAAATTAATCGATTTAGACTAAAGTCACTTAAAGCAGTCTTACGAACACAAAAAAGTGCTAGAATTTAGAAAAACGATTGGACATTAATCTTCGTAACTCTACTTTCGAGTATTTTAGACAACGACATGTCTTGAGTCAATAAATCGCTTTAGATAACCGATTTGTTATGAATTTTCGAAGATATTTGAAAAAAGACAATTTTGCAAGAATCAGGATAGTAATATTTTTGGAACGAAAACAACGATCTTTATAAATTTCGCGGAAATTGAAGTGGCTTTTTAAGTTATGAAATAAAGCTGGCAAATCTATGAAAGTGATCTGGCATAAATTAGAAATTAATATTGCTTTTCTTCCGTTTAAGAGCTGATTATGTTTTGAACTTTGATGCGGTAACAGAAAACCTTTTTTTAATCTCAAAATTTATGTACCTTGTCGAATAGATTTCTTATTTTCACATCTATGTAAGTGAAGTCAAAATTTTCAGAATGTTGTAAATTTTGTTATAACCGTTTGAAAGATTTTTATATACATAAACACGCACACACATGCAAATGCGGTGAGCCATACAAACATCATGACAAAAAATAGTCTGAGTATCTTCCTTATCTACCTCAAAATGCTGAGATACGAGTATGAAGGGTGTAAATTTGATTTTAGAAAATCGAAATGATATCGGAGACTTCCCCAATAAGTCATATTTTGTATGGAAATTTGTTGTTTTTTTTTAATTTTGGAAATATGCGATAAATTGTAAAACATTAAAAAATTATAACTTTGGCAGTATAAATTCGAAAGGAGAAAAAAATTAGTTCATTATAATCAAACTGTATATTTTGAAATAAACAAATAACTCTTCATGATTATGTGTGATTTCAATGTTTAGTTCAATTACTAATTTGCACAAATATTAATTATAGTCCAGCAAATAATTTCATATATACAAATACTCTTGAAACAATATTTGTTATATTTTGAAAAATTAAACAAACGTGTAATCACTAGTTCAGACTTAAACAAAAATCGTCTATACAAATTAGATAATCGGTGTCAATTATGTGAATTGTTATAAGAAAAATAAACATTTCTAAATTTATATTTGATAAGAATTTATTAATTTTAAGAATTGTTTTGTTATCTATATAAAAAAAATCCAAATATTAAAAAATGTTTTCTTTTTCAAATTAAGCCATGAAGAATGTTGAGCTGCAATAGTATCGTCTAAGTACATACAGTATGTCAAGAAAATATTTTGACGGAAAATATATAAAAAAATGAACTCAATTTTATTTACCCTTTAGAGCCATAACATTTTCTCATCGGAAAATGTAACGTTCCAATAATCAGTAAAGCTAATAGCATATGCCATAAATGCATATGAATAATTGCCGGGGTTCAATGTGTCTCGAAAGGAGACACCACCACTTGCTGAATAGTCATTTTCTTTAAGATTTTCCGTATTGGTTCATAAAGTAAAATAATACTACACACTCCTATTGGAGTTCTTTTGCTAGAGTTCTAGTTAATATCTTCCGATTGTTGCCAATTTTTCTCAGTACCAAATGATTTAGTCTGTCAGGCATGTGAATATCTTACTAGGATGATTGTGTTCCGACTTTAGCTCTAACTTTTGCTTATTTTTAGCACTGTTTAGTATTTTATGAATCGTTTGCCCTTCTACGCGAAATATTTGTCGTATTTCATATTTGTCGAAATATTTGTTGTATTTCACTAATTTTTCCCCCTTATGGTGGTTATAGTAGCTAATAAGTCAGTCTTAAGCGGTCTATATACAAACGAAAGCTTCATATTAAAACGTAGGTAATGTACAAAGTTTTAAAAATTCCTAGAATTGTTTCAAATAATGACAGCAAAGTTATTTGTAAAACCGTTTACTTAACAACCAAATTGAAAGGTTTTTCGTTATATTACAAGACGGTGCAAAAGTAATGCCATAATTTGAGTTGGCTGCCATTTTTGCAAATGGCGCCATATTTCACTTTGCTTTGACATTATATATATATATATATATATATATATATATATATATATAGCTATGTGAAATATAATAGTAGCGCTGCCCCACCAAATTAACTTTTCGTTACTGCTCTTTCATTCTGTTAAAAATATTAAGTATTATCTATTTATATGGCATCCCTAAACCTGCGCTATAATGATCCGAAATATACTTGTCTCTTTCTTAGCATTTTTTAAATTTACAGTTATTTTTTGTAAGTCGCTTAGGTTTTTTACTGTGCAAATTAATAGTAGCAAGCGTGTGATAATTCTGTAAAACTTAAAAAGTGACATAACGTTGATATTAATATAATTTTTCGAATAAAAATTTATTCAATTAGTATTTTTTCATAAAAATTTTTAATAAAAATTAATAAATATAATAAAAAATGGGTCGCGGAAAACACTGCTCTCCAGCCACAAGGGAATTAATAAAAAAACTTCTTTTAGAAGGAAAATCTTACAGATGTATTGAGAATATTGTAGGCTGTTCTCCTACAGTTATTGCAAATTGCAAAAAATTTCAACAAAAGCCAGAAACACGCGGGCGCAAGGTAAAAATTTCTCCCAACGACTCAAGGAGAATAAAACGCATGGTAAAAGTGGATCCTTTTGTCACTTCAACAAAGATAAAACAGGACTTGGAGCTTAATGTTCATACCTCTACTATTCGCCGGCTTCTAATTAAAGAAAATTTATTTAGTAGAAGTCCAAGGGAAGTGCCATTGCTGAATTCACGACATGTGCGCAACCGACTTGAATTTGCTCGACTTCACATAGATTGGCCTCAGTCGAAATGGCGCAATATTCTGTGGACTGATGAGTCCAAAGTTGTCCTTTTTGGTAATCCTGGCACCAGAAAATTTGTAAGACGACCAAAGAACAAGGAATATGATCCCAAATTTGTCATAAGGACGGTGAAGCATGGTGGTGCAAAAATTAACGTTTGGGGTTGTTTTTCTTATAATGGTACAGGGCCCATATTTCATATAAAAGGCAACATGGACTCGTCAATGTATGTGGAAATTTTAAAAACAGTCATGTTACCTTACGCAGAATATAATATGCCGCTTAAATGGGTGTTCCAACAGGACAACGACCCCAAACATACCAGTAAAATGGCAAAAAAATGGTTTTCCGAAAATAAAATTGAGCTATTAAAATGGCCGGCTCAGTCCCCAGACCTAAACCCCATTGAACATCTATGGGGTGATGTCAAAAAGGGTGTTTTTAGAGACAAGCCGGGAAATTTAGAGCAATTATGGGCGTCTGTGAAGTCAGCTTGGGAAAATATTCCTATCGAGAGGTGCAGATCTTTAGTTGACTCAATGCCTCGGCGATGCGCGGCGGTAATAGCCAATAAGGGCTTTTCAACTAAATATTAAGGTATTTTTAACAAAATAAGAAAAGAAAAAATAATCACTTACGACAAAAAATTTTTTGCAGACACATTTTCTAATACTACTACTATTTTTTTGCACAACAAGTATTTTGCGTTTCTACAAAGTTATGATTTTTTCCTATGGAAAAATAGTATTTGTTTAGGAGTTTTTTTTTATTTTTCAGAAGTTTAAACTGATGGTAATAAAATATAATAATAAACTTTTTTGTAATTGAATAAAAATAAATTTTTTCACATAAATAAAATAATTTTAATATAGCGCTACTATTATATTTCACATAGCTTTATTGTTATTTATAGATTTATATTATTTATATTATAGATTTATTGTTATTTTCATACATAAACTTGTAGCAGGAAGAAGATGATTACGTATCGAATAAGCGACAAAGTCCATTTAAACTCAAGTGATTGTGTTAACGAAAAAATAATTGCATTTCTGGGGCACAGAGAATCCACATGAAATCCATGAAAAATCATTGCATCCCTTAAAAGTGATTGTTTGGTGCGACATTTGCAGTGGAAAAGTTATTTGAAGAAGCCCCTGGCACCACTGTAACCCCAAATTGTGGGTGTCGTCATAGGTAAATGATAAGCGAGTTTACTTTTATCCTAAGTTGTTGCATTGGGTCTCGTTCATTGTTGGTTTCAACTCCCACAGCTCAGGCAACGATGGAGATTTTGAGACACTAATTTCCAGGTCGACTGATCTCCCGTTTAGCACAACAAACCACGAACTTTGCATGTCTTCAAAGTTAACATTGAAGAAGAAATCGCAAATTCGGAGCTAAATGTTTTGAGACCAACAATTCAAAATGCCGTAAAATGAGCACAATTATGTATCAGCTGTGGAGATGGTCATGTCAGCGATATATTTATTTCTATCATCAAAGATATTTACGAGTGTAATGTTGAGAAATTCTGGTTTATTTTATAATAAAGTTGAAGTGAAGTTTATTTCAATCTACAATGAATATTTTTACAAACTGTACATGCATTTTTCTAACTCAGTTTAGGAAGATGTATAAAAAGTTTCCTGTTACATTATTTATTTCTAAAGCGTATATGAATATATAAATATGTATGTATGTGTTAAAAATATTTTATAAACCAGCTGTTTAATGTGTTATTAATGTTGAGTATATACGAACCTACTGGTGCTTCCGCTTGCAGTTTAAAGTGTCGGTTACATACTACATATTTCTAAAAAGATGTTTTTGCTTTTCTTATACTAAAGTTAAGGCAACAGGGGTCTTTTGTGCAGTGAACAAGCAATATGATATACCTGACCGTTTGCCTCGTGTGTACTCAGCTTATAAATCTTTTCTTCAAGTCTGTTTTACATCAATAAAAAATAGTAATAAAAAACCTATTTTTTTGCAAAATCTGTTTATAATTAATTTTTCAAATTGACACTGTTAATTGTTATTGTATTTTCTAAATATTATAGTGTGGACTTTAGAAAAAAAAACAAAAACATATTTTTTTTTTAAATAGGTCATTAAGCCAACAAATTGCTGGAGCGGTCTACAAAAATTCTAAATTTTTATCATTGGGAATGCTATGAAATAAATATTAAAACACTTTATCAGTGAGACAAATAATTTCAGCTGTGAATTTTTTTTCATACTAATTATTTTATAATTTTATAAAATATGATTAAATTATCTCTACACATGTACACATGATTTCGAAAATCTATACAAATAATGTCATGCTTAGTAACACAATGTTCGAATAATATAATTAAAAAACAATTTACAGAAATTAATAAACATGTTAAGGTGGCTTTTTTATTTATATGCATAAATATGTGAATATGTATGCAAGTGATAAGGAAATGCTCGTATATTTTTTTTTCCTAATATACATGTGTAAAAATATACAAAAAAATTTTTTATAAAAAACTATGATTTACAATAACAATGTATCTAGGTCATTATAAAATAAAATTTATTTAAAAAGTACTTTATAATTATTTTGTTATATTACTGTTAAACTTTTTTTATATGAAACTATGTAACAAAACACTGCATGTATGTAAATTTTAGATAAATCTGTATATCTATTAATTTTTTTTTATACATAAGAATTCTATTTCTTTTTTCTATAGTTGTATTTATTGTATAAGTACAACTGAAATTGTCATTGTTATGTTTCATAAAATTTGCTTATTATCACCTTATGTGCTGATAGATTGCAATTTAAAAATTAAAATAAAAAAAAAAAAAAAAAGTACTGATTTAATATTGTTGCATTAAAAATTTTTTTACACGGCCGCGCTCTATATTACGAAGGCTTTTCCTATCACTCGAAGTTAAGTTCAAATAAAATACTGCAAAATATTTTAAATAAAATATTACAAAATATTTTACTATTAATCTTGCAGGCCATTCTTGGACCTTGTACTAATATTAAGCTAAAATCAAAAATTATTGAAAAAAAAATTTTTTTGGCAACCATATCACTCAAACAAACATCCGGTCGAGATCTGGTCAAAACTTGATTTCGAAAAATCGTATTCAAGGCCGATTTTATGCGGAAAGTTAAAAAGAAATAAAATGTACTACAATAGTTCAGGATTCATTTAGGATCATATCTGTGTAATTTTCCAAAAGTTTTTAATCCCAATCCACGGTCGGAAAATTTTAACTTTTGCGTCCGCTGAAATTTGCAGGAATTCAGGCTGTAAAAGTTAAATTCCGCCGAAGTCCTGCTTTGTAAGAAATTGTAAGAATCGACTGCCTTAGTTCCCTTGCATACTTTCACTGATACGAGTTCGAATTTATTATCTGATTGCTTAACAAAGCAAATGGTGAAAAATGAATGAAATTCTTATGAGTTTGTAGTTTAATTAAGCTCAACAAACGCTTAGTTTAGGACAAACTATCATCATTTGAAAGCGATGCTCTTACGTTATTCTGACTGAATGGTAACCAATAGATTTGATAGATGCCATGGCCATTATAGAATGTTATTTAGATCAAATCAGGATGGAAAAATAACTCATTTACTGCAACCTTCAAGGATATTAAAACCAAAAACGTAAATGTTAAAAATATCCTTGGGAAAATATAACTTGCAAAAAATATTATTTAAATGGGGAGATAGTGATATAGAAGTAGTACAACTTCAATATTCATTCTAATAATGTCAACATGACATCTTTATAAGATGATATTTCCTTTTAAATGCCGATTATTTTAATTATTCAATATATTGTACTAAAATAGATCTTTGATTCTTTTGCTAAGAAGAAATTTATTTTCAATTAACTTATTTATGAATGGAGATGTACAAACTTGGTGATATTTTCAACAGGTGTTTTTTTAATAAAAAAAGTTTTTTTTTTAACTAGAATTTTGTCAACTTGACTTCCTAAAAAGTGGAAAAAATATACTAATTGGTGCTTTTGAAGCAGTGAAAATGTCCCTCCATAAGAATGACATTGTTTCCGAATGTTTATTTGAACAAAATTATTATACGTCTTTATTAAAAAACTCTTTATATTTAGATTAAATGTAAATTTTGCAAAATAATAAAAATAAAAATTAAACTCGCTGACACCTTAAAGAAATTTATGAACAGAAAGATAAGGTTCGAGGACCTAAAGATTATTTAAACAATTGTTCAGCTATTAAGGAATTTTTTTATATTTGATTAGTTTCTGACATTGCAGTATAGAAAAAAATTATAATGCAATTTTAAAAACAATAATTTTAGTTAGAAACGAAAAGTTCAAGGTTCAAAGGACCTTAAGTTTATTTAAAGAACTTATCGATTTCATTCATATTTTAAATTCAGTTGATAATTCAATGCACAACTTAACTTTGGTGTAATGAACGTCTTGGGGTACAATTATAATGGTATTAAATTTTAGTACATCGGATAATAATTTTAGCTCAGAACTCCTTTAGTATGTACTAAAAATTTTAGGATAAATAAAATAATAATAAAATACTCGGTACATAAATGGCTAAATTTGCTTGTGATTTTTTTATATAAAAAAAAATTATAATACGTAAAATTTTCCTACACGCTTAAAAATTATCACTGTTTACATGAACAATTCACTCGAGTTTAACGAGCCTTATCTTTTAACAAGTTGTAACAAAACAAATAAATAAACCTATAATTGTATTTATTTATTTAACAAATCAATATATGTAACCAGAATTTTTATAGAAATCGACACACTTGCATATCAACGCTTTCAACTTTTAATTACAAAATACATATATGTATTTAAAAAAGAAAATTAAGTATTGATTTATTGCCAGAGCTCTCTTTATTTTTAGAATCTTTTCAATTTTTTTTAATTGACTCAAATACCATTGTCATTTTAATTATACTACCAAGATTTATTGCAGAATTCAACAAGAAAAACAATACTTTGGCGTCAGGAAATTAATAATTTTTTTTTAGTTAAAAAAAATTTAAAAAAAGGCTCAAGATTGATTTTTTTCATATACACTTGCCTCCCGTTTTACACCGTTTTTTAAATAAAAAAACTGAGAAAACAATTTTTGAAAATGTCTAACTTTGATTTTATCCTAATATGTACATATATATCCCAAGATTCCACAAACCCTTATTGATTTCCCCTCGTACTCGTATTTTCAAAGCGAAATTTTTCTGCTAAAATTCCTCAGCATTCAGTTAATGGTATTTAATGAATGATGAATGATACTACAACTAGTAAAAGATAGAGGGAAAAGTGCATTTTACTATGCTTTGCTTTCATTTAACATCAATGAGTTCTAAAAATATTGACTTTCGTAACGTCAAATTTAAAAATAATTATGAGCAATTTATCTGAACTAGAAAAAGTAACAAAAACAAAATTTACTTAATGCCATATTAAATTCAAAATTTATTGAAATTTTTCGTCTTCATAATTTCTGAAGCATAAATTTAATGAAATGTATTTGCCAATGTTTTTATAATTTGGCAATAAAATTATAATTTTTTAACTAATAAATTTTGAATTTTTAAGTTTTTAATACAGGGTGGCGCAAAATTAATGTCATATTTGACAATTAAAGAGTAACAATAATTCCACGTTTTTGAGATGTATATACTTATGGCTCCATAGGTTCTTGATAACTAAATCTCTATATAAGTACATATGTATATCATAAACGTCAAAGTACTATGACATTTGGCGCCATCTGCAAAAATTGCAGCCAATTGAAATTATGGATTGCTTTTGAAATAAAGATCTACTTAATTACTTTGTCAAATATCCAACAAAGTCCATGAGTTTTCAATATACTTAAGTCTTAATTTAAATATTAAGCCGTTTATTCTAAAGTGAATCCAAGATATCCAATGACGCGATATCATACTAAAATTTTAACCAGTTCACTTGTGGAATTTACTATAATTCATGTTTTCCTTTGCTGCGTACTTTGCATTAAAAGCAACGTGAGTTTCAAAAGTACTTAAGAATGTATTGGGTATCTGATTAGAAAGTTGCAAATACACATTAAATTTTTTTCTAACCGATTTCCTAAATTAATTTTCAACCTGCCTCCCGAAAATTTTTTACATTCCTGTCAAAAGAAGGAAAAAAATGATATATGCAATTAGAGCGCCATAAAGATTGTAGCCTTATTGGCGTGTAATTCAACAAATTAATTCAAATCAATTGCCAAAAGAATTACCGCTAAAGTATTTTTTTTAGAAAAAATGATCACAATTTCAAACAAAAAGCGTGCCGCTTTCATAAAAAATTAGCTCTGAAATTTAAATTCATTTATTTTTACTCGCATTTTAGCTTTTCTGCAGCAAATCGTTTCATTCTGCACAAGGGGCCGTTATACGTACATATGTTGCTGCCATCCAATTATTTTTTTCTTCATATTTTTAAACAAATAAATTTACATGTAATTTTATATGACTGCAATAGTAAAAAGCAAAATAGAAAAATAACAATGAATAACCTACCGGGCTTTATGTTATAACAAGTTTTAACTGAAGTGTATTATTGTTTATTATTATTTTTTTCTTTCTGATCACTCACTATTCACGTGCTCAATTTTTTCATGAATTTTTAGTGTCTTTTATCTATCGCTGCAATACATATACGAGTATGTAGTCTTATTCAGTTAGTGCTTAATGAAATTTTTTTTTGTTTTTTTGTTTGGATTTTATTATTGTTCATAAAAATGTGCGCGACAAAGTGATAAGGTCTGTTTAGTTTATGCATTCATAGATACTAATATTTTCGTTGCTGAAATGCTGCCTATTGAAACTGAACTTTAAGACAAATAATGTATTTTAAGGGAATAATATTCAGTTAACTTTTTGCAATTTTGTAATAATTTAACAAAACAAGAATTCATTATGTTCTAACGTTTTCGTTTCAAAAAAAAAAAAATTGCAATGTTTTCTTGATAGATTTATTTAAAAAAATATATTTTTCACTCCATTACAGGAATACTACTCTTATAACCTTTCACTTAAGTATTAAAGAACGCTATTGGTGTTTTCGTTTCTCCAAAAAAAGTGTAACATATTTTGCCCTTTCAAGGTGAAAAAGGGAATTTTCGCAAACTAGTTGGGAAAGAGCACACAATCCTTAAAGGTAGTTAAATTTTTTTAAATTATAACGATAAGTACATTTTTAAATAAATTCATCATTAAATAATGCACTTTTTTCAGAAGCAAAAAGGCCATAAATTCCTTTTTTTTACTGTGAAAGGGCAAACATTTTTAGCCTGGTTTTAGAAAGGAACACGTCATTAGCATTTTTGTTTTGTTCCCTTTTTTCGCATGTGTTTTTAATTACTTTTTTTATTATTACACAATAAATTGTTTCTATCAACTTAAGCCGTGTAGTGGTCTAAGAGACCACAATTGGTCGTAAGATCACATCTGGTATCTGTTCGTTGTTTTTCTTAATTCTCTGGGTATTGTGTGATGACTTTTTGCAATCAAAATTGTGATTTTTCAAACATATTGTTTAAAAGACCCATAAAATGGGTACTTCACAGAGCCACATTTGTAAAGCAAAAAAATTATAGTTTAGCTCCACCTCTTTTTGCAAAAGATTTGTTCATGGTCCATGAAGTCAATAAAAATGTACATCAGTTCAAGTGAACACAATAAGCTCGATCCATCTTTCGGTGCAGCAGCTGGTGCATTAAAATAGAGCCAATCGAGGCATTACTAAGATGGCTTTTTATCTAGGATTTCCCGATTAAGGTGATACATTTTATATGTACTTAGCGGTGGAACTATCACCTCGAAAATAGAGACTAGATATGGGAAAATAATGTTAGTTGTGGTAGCCCCACAAAGTAATGTGAATAAATAATAAATTAATTTTAGGACGTAAGATAAGGTAATACGTTGATATCCTTATGATATTGGAACATCTTGGAAATAATCCATGTTTTCGGCCTAAGTCAAGATAAACTTCAATCAAGCTATAAAATTTTGCAAGTAATTCCTTTACGAAGTAACCAAAGACAGTGAAATCGGTTGGCAATATAATAAATCGACTGATTTTTTGTATGAAAATCTGATATCATCTAAAATATATCAGTTGAGCTTCTAATAAAAAATATGCTTGGAAATACCTATAGGAATATACTAAATACAAAAGGAAGACTTGAAAAAGGACTAAATGATTACATGCAAGCATTCTTTCTTTCGTATTACTTTGATGTGTATTGAGAACAGAGAATAATAGAAAAATTCTAGTCAACGTTCCGGAGGTGTGCCCTAATTGACATCACAGGTTCCATAAATATCACGCATTGACTTTCCATTCATTCATGTCATTCTGTATCTACTTCCCACTTATGTTTTTATATTTGTGACGGCGCCAAAAATTTAACTTTGATTTTGTGAACAAAGGTCAAGATCAAAATTTCGGAATCAGATCGGTATCAGTAGGCATATCCACATATGCATGGATTTACATACGTATTATAAAACCAATAAAATTGAATTTAATCCAATATTTTGAATAGAAATCTTCGATATAAACTTTTGCGGTCTTGAGAGTGAGAAAAAAAAGGAGAAAAGGTTTCCCCAGTCAGGCTTCGTTAAAATCTGAAAGATCAATATTCAAAATCAGAAGTAGTAAGCAAATGTAGAAGAGCTCCTGATGTGTCAACGTATAGTAACAGATTATAGGAAGAATATGGATAAAATCACTACGAGAAATTCGATATGGGAACTAACACTTTGAACTTTAGGCAGATTAGTACAGAAGGTCCTAGAGGGCTATGAGGCTCAAAATAGACGTGTCAAGAAAAAAAAAAGAAACTGTTTCGAGATATGAACAAAAGATTTAGAACTCTTTCCTCCATTATGGACAAAATTTACGAAAGTAATAAAATCTTTATAAATGAAGTAAAAAATATTTTTAATATTTTTTGGTATTATATGTATGTATATCGTTAATTTCTTGCAATAATGTCTTATTTCAAAAAAAAAAAAAAAAAAAAAAAACGATTTTTATGTGGAAAATGCAGAATTATTCATCTCTTTCTATCGTGTAAAAATTTTATGCAAATATCTTCTATATTTTAAATTGTTTTCTGTAAAAATTTTCTTTGAGTGATGTAAAATTTTTTTTGTTTTTTGTTCTAATAAAAATATTTTTTTTTTTTCGTTAAAAACTTATTTTAAAACTACATTCTCACTATAGGGGCAAAAAATAATCTAGCAAATACTACGTTTTTATCTAAGTAGATTTTTAAGCTGGGAATTATATATTTTCATATTGTTTCCAATAAAATTCATTTAGCATAAATTAAATGTAATATTTTCATTTGCATACGTAAAAGTCAACTTTTGTAGTAAATAAAAATAAAAATAAAATAAATCATACAACGAGCTGTAGAGATGTGATTGCAATAATAAGTGAAATGAATTGTGAGAAATTGTTTTAATGAATAACAATTAAAAACTATTTTATCTTAATGTGCTAAATAAGCGAGGCTTGAAAAAATATCAATGCTAGGTTAATACGTCTGTATGTCAGAAAATGCACAGTGGTTGGATAATGGTTGTTATCAACAAGATCAAATAATAAACATGAACATATTTTTATAGTCTCACATTCTATTAAAATTTCCAATAATAAAATGCACATAATAAAGTCCGTACCCTCAGACAGGCGGACATCACACAAATTGTTTATGGTAAAAGTTTTTGAAATAATCGTGGCTCAATACCCCATCATTTATTGGGAAAAATTTTATTTGCGTAAATTCCCCAAATTATTTTAAATTCGGGAAGCATATTTAAAAACATACATACATATTAAAAAAACATATTTCGAAAATTTTCTGCAACGATAACTTTCGAAAACCCGATTTGACAAGAATTTTCGGTATTATTTAAAAAGACAATAGACAACAAAACGGTGACAATTCCGTGTGGACTTTAATTTCAAATGTAATGCCAGAACAGAGAAAATAGCGATATCTCTCCAACGAATAAAACGATTGTGAAAAAATTTAAAGCAGTTTTTTCCCAGGTTCGAAAAATTATACAATCTATAAAATTGATTTGACAAGAATTTTTCGAGTTAGTAAAAAAATTCGAAACTTTTTTTACAAAAATATCTCGCGGCTAATGAATAGATTTTTATAAAATTTTTATAAATTTACGTTGTTTTTCTGATCCTTATGGTGGCTACGAGCGATGTGGTAGCGTAATATTTATTTAATAAATTATTATTTTTTTACTAAAATTTATTTTCGAAAAAATCTACCATTTCGAATGCATTCACATTCACACGACGACATTAAGTGATATCAAATCATCTGAACGATTGAAGTTTCGATCTGACCTGTTCAGCCGTTTAAAGTTATAAGAGATGTACCGAGATCTGCTGAAAATTCGATCAGAGTGAAATCAATAACTTTTTATATTTTAACTCCGGAATGAAAAAAAAATGTATTTTATTTTATTTATTTATTTATTTGTTTATTTGGATAATATTAGTTTTATTTACATTTGATTTAGGTGGTAAAGAGTTCAGGAGCTACGCTCCTTTTCAGCTTAGAATTATGAGTTTTATGGTAATATATACAAATTTAAAGTTAATAAAATATTTTAGGAGGAAGGAAAAAATTTGCAAAAACCTATTTAAAGCAGTTAAGATAAAATAGTATGACTAAGATTACGATGAAATGAGTTCATTGATATGCTGGTGATGCGAAGATAGACATTTTGCGCGAAAATCAGAGGTTAATCTGTTCAGTTTAACATGTACCATTTCAAATCTCGATAGATCGTGTAGTCGGCGAGTGGAATAATGCCATGGTAGGTTATAAACCATCTTTAGAAGTTTATTTTGGGCTACTTGCAGCTTGTTCAAGTGACATTTTGCAGAAGACGACCAAACAGGAGCACAGTAGAACAGCACGGGATGAAAAATTGATTTGATAATGAGCTTTTTGTTTTCAATATTTAGCTTCGAATTTCTATTAATAATAGGGTACAGTACTCTAATTAATTTATTGATTTTGTCCACAACGTAAGGTACATGGCAATTATAATTTAATTTGCTGTCAAGAATGACCCCTAGGTATTTTACTTTGTTATCCCAAGGTATGTCAAAGTTTATAAACCGCAGTAAGTTTTGGGGAATAAAGCGTTCGTTTCGTTTTCTTGTAAAATAAATAGCTTTTGTTTTTCCGGGGTTTATTGCTATTTTCCATTTGCTGAAATATGATTTGAGCTCTGAAAGAGCGAACTGAAGATTTGAAATTATATCAGCTGGAAAAAGTTGCGAACACTGTATTGAAGTGTCGTCTGCGAAAATAGACATCATACAATTTGGAAATTCTGGAATATCTGCAGTGAAGATGTTGTAGAGAATAGGTGATAGGCAAGATCCCTGAGGGCAGCCAGCAGAGATGTTCATTTGCTGGGATGAAGTATTTCCCAAAAAGACATTAAAGTACCTGTTGTGCAGGAAATCTTTAATAATTTTAATTATTTCCAAAGGAAAATTATATTTCTTTAATTTGAAGATAAGTCCATTGTGCCATACGGAATCAAAAGCTGATTTGACATCAATAAGTACCATGCCTGTGGACTTTCCAATGTTAAAGTTGTTTTTAACCAAATTTCTAATTTTTAGCAGCGGTTGGGAAGTATTGTGTTCGGTTCTGAACCCGAATTGCTGAGGTGGTAGAATGTTATTTTCATTAATGAAGTCAGTAATTTTTTCTTTTAAAATTTTCTCCAGTATTTTACTTAATGATGATAGAAGGCTAATTGGTCTATACGAAAGAGGAGATGTGGCAGGTTTGTTTGGCTTGAGTATTGGAATGGTCTTTGATATTTTCCACGCAGACGGGAAGTAGCATAAATTTAGGCATGCATTATATACAACAGTCAGATAGTTAATGCCTTTATTTGGCAAGTTTTTCAGACATGTATTATGAATTTTGTCTAAACCAGGGGATTTTTTGTTTTTGAGACTTCTTATTATATCCCTAACTTTTTCACGTGTTGTAAAGTAGGGAGTAGATGGGTTAACAATCGTATTTTCAATTTGCGTTACTACATTATTAACTTCAGAAATGGTGGAAGGATCGCTAAGATGGGCTGAGGAAAGGTGATATGAATTAAAGGACTGAGCCAAAGCTTCAGCCTTTTGAAGATTACTGTGAAAGACTATGTTATTGTGCTTTAGTGTAGGAACGTACCTAGGTTTCTTTCTAAAAATTTTGGCCACTTTCCAAAAAGCAGGCGAAGATTTATCTAGATTAGACAGCATGGTATTCCAGGAAATGTTTCTGTAATTTGCTATTTCCTTTTTGATGCTTTTATTTAAGCGTAGCACTGCTGCATGATCGTGTATGTCTCTAAATCTTTTAAAGTTCCTTCTGAAAATGTTTCTCATTTGAATCATGATTATTATGTTCCTTGGTAGGGGTTTGATTGTTGGGGATACGGATGTTCTTGGGACTGAATCCTTGATAGCTGAGTTGAGTACATTATTAAATTCATTTATTAGGTTATCAACTTGGCTGGGGCTTGCTATATCGGAATGATTTTCTAATGCCGGAAGCCCAATATTTATTAACTTCCGGAAACGTCTCCAATTTGCTCTATTGTAAGCGTAGAATGAATTTTCTGCTAAGTTATAACTCAGATTTATATTGCATGTAATAGGTAAATGATCCGATCCAAGATCGTTTATCACTTTTACTGCGGACATATTTGTTGTAACGTTGCTTAAGAAAAAGTCTAGTGTTGACGGTTGTTTGCTTGGATCTGCAGGAATATAAGTATATTCGTGGGTAAAAGCTAATTGCATGTCATTAACTTGGAGTTTGTTATATAGGATGTTTCCCCATGAATTACTTCTGAGACATCCCCAGTATCTGTGCCTACAGTTAAAATCGCCACCTAAAATGTATTTATTTTGGGATTCTGTTAATTTACGAAGATCGGACGTAAAATTTATTATTTTATTATTGCTGCATCCGGGTGAGCCTCCTGGAAAATAACAGGAATATATATCGATGAAGTCATTTCCACAGTTAACTCTAATGCCGATGTTTTCAATAACGTTTGTGTTTTTAGGTGGTAATAAATGATGCCTAATATATTTTTTGATTAAGATGGCTACACCACCTCCTCCGCCAGTTTGTCGGTCGTATCTATAGCAGCAATAGTTTTTATGCTTTATTGATAGTTTATTATTTAACCAAGTTTCACAAATTAAGCAAATATCAACTTGGTGGCTATCTAGGAAGTAAAACAGTTCGTCTTTTTTTGTGCGAATGCTACGGGCATTCCATGACATTAACTTGATATTGTTGCTCATTAGTACAGAAATTTATACGCAAGATTTGTAACTACCTGAAATTGCTCCACACGAGACTTGCAGTCTTTAAGAGTAGCAATCAGCTCGAAGGTTATATTTTTCAGTTCTTCAAACGAAAACAGATTATTATTACTGTTAGTAGTATCATTTAGTGGAGTAACAGATTTATTAAAGTTGGTTCTTGACGTATTAGGACGAGCACTGCTTTGATGTAGTATGTTTGGAAAATTTTTATCATAGTTAATTTTATTGTTAAACTCTGAGTGTTTTTGCCGAGGACTTTTTGGTTGGGCTCGTTGACGAATTTGCCTATACACCTCCCGACTGGGACAGTCTGGAGACATAGCCTTGTGGGGACCCATACAGTTGGCACACTTAATACTTGTTTCCGAACATTCAGCGGTTTTGTGGTTTCCGGCACAATGAGCACAGAAAGATTTAACTCTGCATCTACTGGCACCGTGGCCATACATCTGGCAGTTATAACATTGCGTAAGTTTTGATTTGTTGGACCTTTGGTATTCCCATCGCACTTTTATGTAATTGATTACTGGGTAATTTTGCCTCAATTCTTTCAGAGTTATTGATTTCCTTTCGAAATAAACAATATAGATTACTTGTTCCCTAGAGTAGTCTGTGGTTCTTGTAACAATTTTCACATCCGTGCACTTGAGGCCTGCTTTTAATAGCCGGGTCTTTATGACGGATGGGTCACTTTTATCTAGTCCCAAAAGGACTGCCTTGTATGGTTTTTCATTTTTTGGAGCATATGTAAAATATTCAAACTGGAATTTTTTGGTAAGCTCGTCGCAAACTCTGTCATAGTCGATTTTGTTTGTACAGAATAGTTTCAAACCAATAGAAATTTTACGAATAGAGTAGTCCCCTATTTTTAAAATTCTGCACATTTCGTGTACTTGCTCTATTTGACACTTTAATAGGGTGATTGGTGGCATGGTCACCTTAGGTGTTTTTTCGATAACAACTTCATCGATATCATCATCATCATCAACAGTTTGTAGTGGTGTATAATAGTTATAAGAACTAGCTCTCTGAGAGCAACTAACATTTGCTTGTTTCTTACTCATGTTGTGCCCACGGGAGGCAACAACAATATCTTCAACGTTCCTACGTTTTATTTTGCTTTAACTTGAATACAATTAAATACAACAAAAGAGCACACAAAAATGTACCGTATACTTTTCTGTAGGTCAAATGTAACACCGCGAAGTATGACCCAACACATCCAGTAGTCCATAATTTCAAACCGATCTGTTTAGAAAGCAAATTTAACGTGGAATGAAGGAAAATCATTAAAATTTTTAAATATTTTTAATTTTCGCTAATAAATTTAAATTTTTACATAAAGTACAGAAAGTTGATGTTTTAAAGCTTAATTATAATTTTTTTTTTAAATGCATAATTTTCCTAGAAAATTCAAAACAAAGATTGCTGATATATTCAATGTATATCTAAAATTTCAATTAGAAATCATTTGCTTGAATTATTTTTCATGTTATTACATATTTTTAATAAGTTATATATGTACCATATATGGTACGCTATGCATTTAGGGGTTAAGCTGAACTAGAAATTTAATTCAAAGTTTTTTAAAAAAGAGGGGATAAATGCAAAATGAGATCATTTATGCATTTTCCATAAGAAAATATATAAAAATAAAACAATTTAGATTTTAATGGAAAAATGTTGCAGTTTTTCTTTTGCACAAAAAGTTTTTTTTTTTTTTTCACGCTAATATATGTTTATTGTATCTTCAAATAATTGAACTAACAATAAGTGTTCAAATCTTAAATATATAAATAATTATTAGGCCCAACCAGTGTCGGACATAAACTTAGTGATAATAATTAATAATACATAAAATTCATGTTACGCACAAAAAATATTTTCAAAGAATTTCATCTGGAGAGTTGCGTATTAATGCCGTAGTGTCCCTCTTTTTTAAGCGGATGTGTCCAGGAAAGTTCAAGATGTTACGAGCAAGGGGATTAGGATGGAACTCGAGTTTTGTTAAATATTTTCCAGCATATTTTGCAATTTCAGCGGTCACAAGTGGCATATTTAAATCACGATGTAAAATAGAATTTTTCAAGTACCATGGAGCCGTAGTTATTAACCTTAATATTTTGTTTTGCATTCGTTGGATTCTCTCTACATTGGAAGCTGAAGCAGTGCCCCATAGCTGAATTCCGTAACACCATATCGGCTTCAAAAGCGACTTGTATATTAAAAGTTTACAATCTAGACTGAGGGTAGAATTTCTACCAATCAGCCAATGTATCTGGGTTAATTTAAGCTTCATTTGTGTCAGCTTAGAGTCAATGTGGTGTTTCCATGTAAGCCGTCGGTCGAGGTGAATACCAAGATATTTCACATGTGAATGTTGAGGAACAACTTGATTGTTGATTTGAATGGGGGAACAAGTATCTCTTCGTAGGGTAAATGTAACATGAACACACTTTTGTTCATTTACTTTTATTCTCCATAAGTTCAACCACAATTCCAACAGGTTAATATGTTGCTGAAGATAACGGGATGCCTCGTAAGGGTTTTCATGCATACTAAGGCAGGCTGTATCATCGGCAAATGTAGAGGTGAGGATATTACTGCTCAAAGGCATATCACAGGTATAAATCAAATACAAAACTGGCCCCAGTATACTCCCCTGAGGCACCCCAGATGAAATGGTTTCGGGCACACTCATGAAGTCTCCTTCCACGACAGTGAACTTCCGGGCAATAATGTAACTTTCCAAAAGATTTACAATGTTTATTGGTAGATATGTCTTCAATTTTAGAATTAGGCCTTCATGCCACACTTTATCAAATGCCTGAGAGACATCAATAAATAGGGAAGAACAATACTTTCTTTCTTCAAATGTTCTTCTTATGAAATGAACCAATCTATGACATTGTTCAATGGTGCTGTGCTGACTTCTAAAACCAAATTGATGGTCCGGTATGCATCCATTATCAGCTAGAATTGGGGACAATTTTGTCATGAGAAGTTTTTCAAAGAGCTTCGAAATTGTTGACAGCAAACTTATTGGCCTATATGACTCAGCCTTGGTAAGATCTTTACCCGCCTTTGGAATCATTTTGACCATGGCAAGTTTCCAGCTGTGTGGGTAATACTCCAGTCGTAAAATGCCATTAAAAATAAATAACAGGATTCTAATAGCAATACGAGGCAACTGCATCAGCATCTTGTTACTAATTCCATCAATACCCGGGGCCTTCTTTGGATTGGTTTCAGCAATTAGTTTTTGTACATCAAGCATCTTAAACTTTATAGGTCGAGGGGGTAGAGCAACTACGCTCGGCAAATCAACAGCACCAGTACATGTGTTTGGGGTAAATACGTCTTTTAAATGACCAGCTAATATGTTACCTTTTTCAGTATTAGTTCTTGCCCAACCTCCGGTAGAAGTGCGCAGGGGTGGTTTAGACTCAACGGGTGTTTTAAGCTTTTTAGCAGCGCGCCACAAGGAGTAATTAGATGCTGCAGTGACATCGAGACCTTCCAGGTAGTTCTTAAGAGAAGCAGATTTTTCAGCTGAAAGCAACTCTTGGAGTCGTTTAGTGCATTCTCTAAGTCTGATTTTATGTTGGGGCGATCTGTGCTGTTGCCATTCCCTTCTAGCTCTTCTTTTTTCACATACGAGACGTTCAATGTCCGCAGAATAAATTCTATTAAACCCAGTCTGCGGATGGGAGGTAGTGGCATGTTTAGCAGCCTGTTTAATATTCTCGGTAAGATTGGCAATGTTAAGTTCAATATCATCGGGAGTTCTAAGCCTGATGTTTTCCGTACAATGACTACTGAGATATTTTTTGAACCCCAGCCAGTTAACACGATGTATCATCTTCACATATGGGTCAGGTAAGTCACTTCTTAGTGGGCTACAAATTGTAACGATCGTGGGAGAGTGATCGGAGGAGAGATCATGTGAAGCTTCAACATGAATTAAATCCCTAGGGATATTTTTCATGACCCCAAAATCTATAACATCCGGAATTTTTTGTATGTCAGTAGGCCAGTAAGTGGGCTCCCCACTAGAAATGACATCCAAATCCATTTTTGAAATTGTGTTGAACAATGCTCGACCTCTAGGAGTAATAAGACGCGACCCCCAGAACGTATGCTTTGCATTGTAGTCTCCAGCTGCTACGAAACAAGGGCCAAGAGTTTTGTAAAAATCCTCGTATTGATCTTCACTGATTGAAAATCTGGGAGGGGAGTAAACTGATGAAAGCACAAGATTTGAACAAAAATTTTCGATGCAAATATTTGTTGCTTGTAGATGGTCTTCACAAGTGTTCTCAAGAATATAGTGCTTGAGTCTTGACTTTATTAGAATTGCTGATCCTCCACATGCTCTTCCTCTCGGGTCCTTTGTATCATATAAGGTGTAGCCACTCATTTTAAAAAGGCTTCTCGAAGTCAAATGAGTCTCAGATACTAACATTACATCAATATTCTTCACCGTGAGGAAGTGCTCTAGTTCGTTTCTATGTTGGCGAATGCCGTTAGCGTTCCAGAAACATAACTTTAACGTGTTCATGGCTTGTTAACTAATGCTAGAAGCAGAGTGTTCTGCATTCGCAGCATTTCTTGCATCATGCTAGTCATATTTGTCGTAAAGTTGCTTATAGTTTGCACCAGATTATCAATAGTAGCTTCAAGGCGATTGAAATTAAAGCTTGCATTTGCGTTTGTTGTATTGTTTGGTGGTGACACTTTTTGAACGGGAATAGAGTTGATCTTCACAGCGTCAGCATACGATACATGTGAAGTGATTGGTTGGGCCATTAGGGGATGAGTAGCGGAGTACGTATTTCCTGCTTGAGCTGGAGTTACTTTAGGCACAAAAAGTTATTGATTATTTTTTTTATATTTTTTTATGTTGATTTCCTTAAAAATTATACTAATTTTAAACGTATTTTATTTTTTGCTTTTCAGATGTTCGGCATTGGCACCGATAAAGTTGACCTAACACAATTTAAATTCCAGTTTCTATCTGCCTTGGGTATCAATTCTCAATCGTGGGGTTTATCCTATGAGGGTGAAATTCACCACAATGGAACACATTCGAAATATGGACAAAAATTCTCACAAGGCTGTATAGTGGGTGTCTTGCTGGATCGTGTACGTGGTCAGTTGGAATTTTTCCTAAATCGACGTTCCTTGGGTGTAGCCTATACCAACATTCCTAATGATCCCAATGTCAAAATTTATCCTATGGTTTGTTCTACAGCAGCCAAATCCGGTATACGTCTTATTAATGCTACCTCGCAATGGGAATGCTTACAATTAAGGGCTTTCCAGGCTTTGGTTAAACAACCCAAGGCATTGGCGGAATTAAGGCAATTGCCCGGCTTAAAGACCATATTAAATAATTATTGGTTTTTGGCTCCCCCTGTACGATATTCTCGAGAAAGTAAATCCAATGAATGTGATATACTCGATGAGGCGGTGCTCTCCTTGAAATCACGCTTAAGAAGGAAACATAAATACAGGGGTAAGAAAGCAAATTTGCATTTTGTGTATAATTTAGATCTAATTCCGTTTATAATTTTTTTCCTCTTCTGTTAGATGAAGATACCAATGATGATAATGATCTCTACAGTAATGCTCACAAGATTGCGGCCCATCATCAAAACGAAAGTGAAGATGAATGTGCTATAACCGAATATTTCGATGAATACTTTCATTATTTATTTTAACAAATATTAAACACTCGCAAATCTCATTTCATTTTTTATTAAAATCGATCTAGTTGTCCACATTTAGCAGTCGTATCATATAGACCTATATATCTATATTTAATCTTTCCTTTAATTCAAACTGTGTTCATTTTATTTATTTAATTAAATGAATAATATAAATGAAATTGACTAATTTTCCTTACAACTTTACCTTAATCATAGATGTAAAATTTAGTGCATAAAAATTATTAAAAATCTAATTATAATAATTGAATATTCGACTTTTTTAATACGTTGTTGATTTTGAAGTTTTTAACAAAATGTTCTGTCTGTACATAATTATATGTACTTATGTTTAAATTAAAATAAGTAATTTTGTTTATAACATTGTTTAAGGCTGCCACTTTTCTATCAAAGTTTTAGTTCTACAACTTTCTGAAAGCTTAATTTGGTAGCCGCTTTCAGGGGCCAAACATAACCGGAACCCACACTCAAAAGAACAGTAGTTCCAAAGTTGGCTCAACGTTTTCTCGTCGTCTCAATAACGAGGCTCAGATTAACTGTCGTTCCATTTTTTAAGCAGTATTACGTCCCAGAAGTTCATAACACTCAAAAAAAAACTGAGTGAAGATTACGGAAAACCTCCGTTAATTACCTCTTCGGAATTTCCAAAATTTTCGGGTTAATTATGAATACGCTTAAATACTCCCAATAAACATGCACATATTATGTACATACAAAAATAACAAAAAACCGTTATTAACTAAAACATTGTACTAAATTAACACTATTTCTTCGACCTTTCTTTTTTTGTTACTGTCGCAATTATTAAAAAAAAATTCCTAAAGAAGACGTCCAAAGAGCGTCGAAATATTACATTAAAGTAAAATAAATTTAGTTTTTATAAAAAGATCTAAAGCTCGTTTGTGGTGGCGTGGTGTAGTGGATAAAGTGCTTGCCTACAAAACCATGTACCCCAGGTTCGTTTCCTGGCTGGCAGAGGACAAAAATTTTTCACAAGAAGCCCCTGACCTCCCTTCTCCCTGGGGAAAGAGGATAGCATCATGACAAAGGTCAAGCAGTCCCTGCGAAAAAAAGATAGGAATCAAAGATTAGCAAGATTCCTCACCACGTTGTTTTTATGCAACGACAGATAGCAACCGAATTATCCTAGAACCTGATACAGCAGACCAATCATCTGCTTAGCTGGAACAATAAGCGATTAACAAAACTGACACAAGGCAAAAATAATAATGCGAAAACAATTACAACAACTCGTAAAAGATGAAGATGCTTTGTGGAAGCCAAATGCTCATAACGGCAAAAAAAGCTCGTTTAAATAGTAATAATTTATTTCACATGCAAGAGTCGACAATCGATACTCAATAAATTGAGGTAATTACACAAAGAGGATTTAAGGGGAATTCGGTATAACGTTATTTTCGTAATTGCTCGAATTGGGTAATTAAGCGAAAATTGGTTAACAGTTGACTTTTGTTAGAAAATAACAAGAATATATGTATGTAAATAACGGGGATGTAAAAAGTGGGACATGAAGGGTAATTAAATAGGGTATATTATTACTAGACACCTGTACAATATGCCATTAGTTCATGCTTGAAAACACTTACATATATAAGGCATTGCAGATTTTGTGGATTAAACTTTGAGGGTATTTTCCTTGTAGGCTACAAGATCTCTCACTTAACAAAATTGGAGCAGTGAATACTGGCTCGGGCGTAATCAACGCATACAATCAATATCGAGAAATATTGATAGAAATTTTTAATTTTGGTATCATGGCATTCGATATCGAATTAAATGTATCGTCATCTCTCGAGCTGTCATTCGATACGTCGTTGTCTATCGTACGTATAAGAAGCAGTTTCAATTGTCAGAAGTCTTCAGCATTATTTTTTTGCGTATTTTTTAGTACAATGTTTAAGTTTATTATCATTATCTTAAAAATTATAAAATCGTCTCATATCGTATACGCTGATTACTCGATATATTATGAGGTGGTTACAGCCCTGTATTAAAGATCCTGTGGATCGCAATGCTCATCTCAAAAGCTTTCAGAATTGGGGTTTTCGTAACAAAATTAAATGAAAAATGTAACACAAAATGAAAGTTTATAAAAATCAAAAGTTTGTTGTGGCTTTAGCTCTTCATATGCCAAACAAACTTTTGATTTTTTGTATGCATTTTGCAAAAGCTCTAATTGTTTCTAACGATTAGTTGGGGAAAATATCCCAAATAATGAATTTTCAATATCAAGTGTTTATAAAAATCTTTATTTAATTGTACATCGGCAAACCAGCAGCAAAAATTGTGTCCAATTTACTGTAGAGTTGATGCAGCTATTAATATCAAATTTGTATTATTATTGGCCTGCATCTTCTTAATTTATGAAAAGCTGATAAATAATATACATTCATTTATCGTTTAGAATGTGCTCCAACTGAGAAAATATTGAATAAGCACACAAAATCCCCTAAAAGTATCATATAGTATGAAGTAATCAAGTGTAAAGTATTGGGCAATATTAAGTTACACAACGCTAGACTATTAAAAGAGAAAACAATTGTTAGGAAACTTTATAGCAACTACCTTTTTATTGCACTGCCTTAAAAGTAATAATTCGGAATGCTTTAATAAGGCGCGTTTGGGTTCTTCTTGCTCATCTGGCAATTTTCAAAGACCAATCACATGCCAGACTATTCTAGTCATAATTCACTGACGTGGAGACCAGTCGGCGCCATAATGCTGCATAATTCAGGGCATCATTCCACCTAACTTTCAAGAGATCCATATAAGACAACAGAGAACATTTAAGAATCTGTCAACAGCTGGTTTGACGAGAAACAAATAAGCTCGTAAATCACGAACGTCCTGTATTATAGGTTACTCAGAAACATTAAACAATCGGAGCTTCATTAAAAAAAGAGAAATTTTCCACACAAAAAATATTTTGTAACAGAATTCTATATCAAAATTAATACAATCGCTAATGATGCAAAAAAATCGATTTAAGTGTTATAAATTTTTTCTTATAAAATGTTTTGTTTATTGTGGCCTTAGATGTTCATATGCCGACATTTTATTGGTTGCTAAACCAAATCGTCAGTGAACTTTAAACAGTTTGAAAACATTCAACAAATTCAATAAATTTTCAATATCAAAATTTTTTCTTATGACAAAATATCCTTGAATTAAGAATTTTTTTCATCTTTATAATATACTAAATTAAATTTTCAGTTCTTAGCAAATTAAATTTTAAATATATATCAACAAAAAAATCGTAAATTTAGAGCAAGAATCATCAAAGTGCTACTTTTGGGGCCCAAAGTCGTCAAAATTACGATATCAGCTATGGTTACATTATTTGCTTTAATATCCATCAAAATTGGCGAATCGTGTAATATGTATGTAAGTGGTGAAATATCCTAAAAATTTCCATTCTCCTTGACTACATTAAAAAATTATTGACTTCCATTCGTATTTGATTAAATTAAAGAAAAAAACGTTTGTTGGGTTTTTTACATCGATTCTTACTACTCGTATTCGATATGAGAATCAAAGTGTTTTAGAGCTTAAAGAATCAAAAGAGAGACATCCAGCAACAATTGCTGAACGTAATATAAACATTTATTATCTAATAAATTATAACAGACTCCATTGAATAGGTTCGTTTTATTGGCAATAAGACATTGGATGGGATATGAATCACAGACTAAAACCTTAGAAACGAAATAAAGAGCAAACGAAATGTGAGTAAACAAAGAGTAAACGGTTTGTATAAGGGAGAGAGCGTATGTAATATAATGGGGGAATGTTTTCCAAAAAGGACAAATTTGTTTCTAAACTCAACTAGAAATTAACAAGAAAATTGACAAAAATGAAGAAGTGAAATGAGTTAGTGGTAAGAGAACGAGAGAAAGTTAGAGAGACAGAGAGAGTGATAAAAAGCCATTGCAAAAGAGAGTATAAATATGAATAGCATAAGGTAAAGGAGCAGTAATTGGGTATGAGTGATAAAGGAGTAATGAACTTTGTTGGATGGAAATGCAAAGAAGAAAAAGTTAAGTTTAGAGTGGGGGGTGGCAAAACATTTATTTAGTGGATGATTGAGCTACGGTAAACAAGGTGCATTGGCCTGCATTCTAATCAATGCAAAGTGCAGTGGAATTTCGTTTTACATTTAGAAGGTGTTCAAAGAGTTTGAGATCTGTTTGGTATTATGAGAAAAGGCACTGAATGAGGTTGCTGATGTAGCAGCCAAATAAACACATCTTTCTGTTTATGTGTAGCACAACGAGGAGTTTTGTTGCTGTTGTTAGAGTGTGTGTGTGTGTTGTTAAGGCCAGTAGCATTGAATTGAGGCTTACAAGTGCAAGGACATAAATATGTATATATAGTATGCACTTTATAACAAACGGTACTATGAGACGAATGCAATACAAACACCTTTGCACTCATACTCTTATCAGCAGCAATAACTCTGTCGTCGTTGTTGGCATCATCGTCATCGTTATTATTCGCATTTTGTTTTATCGTGGTTATTGTGCCAAAAGGAGTCGTCAGCTAGCACCTTATAGCCAGAGATTTTCGCAACTGTTTTCAGGATTGTTGATGGAGGAGTTTAATGTACAACAACTGTATGTTTTCGTTGCTGTTGCATGCGGTTGAGTCAATGGCGTTTTGGTGGTTGCTGGTAGAGGTAAAATCATTCTACAAACATACGTGGGAAACTTGTGCCTGTTGTTTGATGGCGTAGCTGACTTAATCGGTGTTTGTGTGTAGTAAGTGGATGTACACTTTAGTACATCCACTTACTACTAGCGATGTTGCCGTTTAATATGGTTTTGGTAATGGGTGCTGGTGGGGCTACTTGACAGTTCCCACTGCTGCTACTGCTGATGACGGAGATGGTGTTTGTTAATGATGATGTTTGTTGCCTTTAGCTTTAGTGACTTTGGCTTTTGCCAGCCAGCCAGCAGCCTTATTATTGTTGACTGTACATATATGTGCTGGTATGTGTCTGTGTGGCACAATAACATTGACATCGAACTAGGTCGAGGACGTATTTAATTTTTAGCCACCGCTACGATGTTGTTGTTGCTGTCGTCGTTTACAAATATTTGTATGCATAGAAACATTTACACTCACACATACATTCATACACTCTCGTTGAAACATTTATAGCCCATCTTGGTGCATCGACACTTTAGGTAACATTCCTTTTGTTAATGTTGCTGCTGTTATTGTTGTTGTGCATGAGTGGTGGTATTTGCTTTGCTTTGATTTTTCATATGCCAAACCATTAATGAAAGAAGTACATATGTACTATTTAGGTGTTTTTTAATATTTAAACATAATTAGAGGCATCGCAAGTTTAAATAATTAATTGTTGAATAGCTTTAAGGTCAGTGGAAATTTTTAACACATAGTTGTATGTCAAGGAATAATTATTCGAAATATTTTCAAAATAAAAAAGGGCTTGCATTTAATAATTAAATGTACAGTTGCATGAAGTATGAGATTTTTCAATTATTTGAACTGAAATAAATTATTTGTATAACAGTGGAGGCTTAAGATATGACAAAGCGAAACCGTTAGGCCAAAGTTATTTAATTAGAAAAATAAAAACATTTCTATTCAAATGTAATAAACTACATTTAAATTATCAAGGCTTTGATTTTTTCAGAATATTAATGCGATTTATAATTTATATTATAGATTTATAATTCTTTGCGTTAAAAGGACGTGACCGCTCGTTATCTAACTCTATTTTGAAACTCAACTGAAATTACCATTTGAAAATTGTAGGTTCTTATTTCTCATTCAAAGGCCACTGAAATCACATGAATAGTCGCATGCTTGGAAACACTATGTAAGGAAGGATACGCCTCAACCTTAGTATATCCAAATAAAATCTTTTAAGATCATTATACATATATGTATAAATATATGTAATATTAATAATATATACATGTATAAAATTATTTGTCTTATTGGTTTCGAATGTGGTAAAAAAATTTATACTATTAAATTAATCAAAATAAAAAATATCTTGATTTGCACCCAATTTCAACGGAAATACAACAAAAATTAGATGTAATATAAAATGCATATAGACAAGAGCACATGTTCCTCCCAAAAGTATTCTAATTTTCCTATAATTTTTAATCATGAAACACCTTAAAAATAAATAAATATCATTCTCTAGTAGAGTCTTATGTGATTTGAACTCGAGCCCATAAAGAAACATTACGTTCACTTGGTTAAAATTATGCCAATTTGAGTTAAACGAAAGAAAAAAACACTCCACACAAATAATAATGATGTAAAGTTTCGGAGACTTGATTTTTTTTTTCTTTTTTACACTACACTACAATTATTATCTTTTGCATAGGGTTATCCATTTTTCGGTTTCAAAAGTAAAGTAAGTATATAAAATACACATAAAGCTATGTTTCGATGAAACTTTAATTTCATTATATATGTGATGCTTGGAACTTGCAATTATGTACGTAATACAATGTCATTTAAATGGCCTCCTCTAGATTGGTTGCAGTAGTGGATCCTTTTGAGGTAGTTTTCGACCACTTTTTCGCACATTTAGGGCGGTATCTTTGGGATAACTTGACAAAAGTTTGTTTTCGAATATTGCAGGGGGGTTACTCTCTATTGCGATGCGTAAGAAAAATGGTACCTAATCGGATAAGTGCACCTTTTATTGCGTTTACGCATTTTACTTTCGCATCCAATTTATTCACTTTCGCAAATCTGGCATCAGTATACTCTGTAATACAAACGCGTATGGTAGTAAAATCCTTCCTTAAAACTAAATATCTTGCGCTAACAAAATATCAAACGTATCGAACTAGCTTACGCATCGCAATAGAGAGTAACCCCCCTGCTCTAGGGGATTATACGCATAAGCACGGTTTTTGATGTAGCCCTACGGCAATAGCGCTCTGAATTGACGACCACACTTTTTCCAAACTCGTTTTCGAACAAATACGGCCCAATGATACCTACAAACCATAATGCGCAATTTTATATTCTTGTTCATATTTTTTACACCTTTCCCTAACTTTTGCAGATTAGACTTAACATACATATGTATATAAAATCATTGTTGTGGTGCAAAGACAAACTACAAATAAAAAACAAATCGGATATTCTACTGCGTTTGCCTTGCTTCCACCATATAAATTTTAATTTATTGTTGCACAAAATAAGATTAATAATCCTCCTTATTATGATTGTCGACGTCGACGTCACATCAAGTCGACAGTAAAAAAGACAGCGGTTCTGAACTCCTTGTAGGCAATAATTATCTAATATTGATGGCCAATTGTAATTTTATAAGCCATAGTAGTAGTAATATCCTATCAATAATATTTAATAGTTTTCGATAACGATCCCACAATTGCCAATATATTAATGTCGACTTAATGTGACGTCGACGTCGACAATCATAATAAGGGGAAATATTTTTCTCAAATTAGTAAAATTGACAGACCGTAAAATAGACCCTAAAACTTTCCCCTAACAAATTCTTAGTCTCAGTTTCCCCCTAAACGAAGGAAGCATTCTTTAAATCTTAAAAAAATCCCCTAATCTGACAACACTGCTGTATGCATGAGACACACAGGATAATCACCAACAGTAATGCTAGAGTTAATGTCGACGTCGTTGACGGCGTCTTAACGCCGAAATTGTGATGTTCGACGCAAAATTTCATTTTGCTGTTAATGTAAACGTCGTCGACGACGTTAACACATCTGTGTACTACTGCATTGAATATGCAGAGAACACTCTTTTGACTTTTTCTCCCGCATATATTTATCTGTCAGCTTTTCCACTCTCAGGCTTTTTCACCTCTCAACGCCGAAAAAGTTGAAACAGATTGAACTTTTTCGGCGTCAAATTTCTTACGTAGTTGAGATTAACTGCTCTCATACAATTTCATACGATTCAATTTTTTTTGACATTTGACGCCGCACAGTGGCTGAAAATCGTTTTTCATTGGCCAAAAGTCGAATTTTTTTTGTCACCGATTTTTAAAATTTTAACGCCATTTTGGAGCTAATATATCCATATTAAGGTAGCCAAAAAATTAGGTTAAACTATTGATAATTGTGGGCGTGGCATACTGTCAAACTCAACTGTTTTTGTTATTTCAGAAAAATGTGTTTTTTATCAGTTTTTTGTCAAAAATAAATGGTTACTACTCGCAAGCTATCATCGATAATGGCCTGCGGTCTTTTTTATAATGTTGGTAGGATTATAGTCTTTAGTTGTTGTAAGTGGTTACCGCTTTAGCGTTTTATATTAGAGGTGTTATGAAATATTTATGAAACTACTATATTTTTCTGAAATTTAAACTTTAGTCGAATAGAACTTCTAGGGAACAAAAGGGAACAAGAAACGTATACCACCCGAAGAAAGGGGAAGGTGTCTTCTTTAACCCTATATATACTTTTGCACCCGCCACGACCCGCCGGTAGAACACTTTTTTAATTTTAATGAAATTACTCCAAAAAAATTCAAATTACGATAATTTAAACAGCCCTATAATTACTCGTTTAGAATGGTGTATTAAATTTTCACTTTTTTGCCTAAAGGTTTATGTTTTTTACTTTAGACTACGTAAAACTAAAATAATTAAATATAATACCTGCGAAAGGGTTTTATGGCTTTGTTTTGATCAGCAAAAAAATCTGTCATAAAAATATCACAATAGGTTCTACAGTAAACATATGATCTCTTTCTAATATAACTGTTAGGGTCAGCCAAAGTCATAAACAATTTTATAATAATAATCGCGACATTAAACCACTAAAGATAAAAAGAACCCCATATTGACGAGATACTAATTAGTTTTACCTGATATTAAGGTATGGATAACAAGTGCAGTTTTGTTCAATTTAAGTACCACCTGCTATGAAATTGAAGATCAATGTGTGAATGATATGTATCAAAAAATGTATAAAACTACGGATTCGATAAGGGATTACTCAATAATAAGTTAATCCTTTACGTGTACGTACGTATATTTGCAAGTGATAAATCATAACAGAAAAATATGGAGAGCTTCGGTTATAAAGAACTGGCCGAAGAGTATTTTAGAAATAAAAACCAGGAAGATGTTCTTACTTACGTTAAAATAAAATTAAACTTAAATTCGTGTAGCACCGAAATACAAGAGCAATTATCTAATTTTGTAAAAGTACTAAAAAAACGCTACAAAGAAGTTAGCTACAGTAAACAAAAGTTTTATATAAAAAGTGAAAAGCGGTTAGAAGGCAACTTACTGTCGCTGCAGAAACAGCAAAGCAAGATAAGGTTGGAAGACCACGCAAACCATTGGACAACTGCAGCGATAGATCTAAGAGGCGGAAAATTAAAGATGTTAACGATGCAATTGGTTGTACAAATATAAAAGAATCTTTCCTACATCAATTACGATCACAGAACCAATTAACAAAAGTGGATATCATTGAAAAAGTTATTAAAGCTAGTCCAGTGAGAACAAAACGAATTCTTAAAAGTATACCAACTCCGAGCGATGCAATACAGTACACAAATGAGGAGGCATTAGCCTTATTTCTGGATTTGAAATTAACAAAACAGCAATATACTGTTAAGCTCAGATTGCGTGCGATTGAAAAGGGCTCAAATATCTATCCAGGATATCATCACATAACTGCTGCTAAAATGGACTCTTTGCCATCAAAGGATACTATTACAATCAAACCAATTTCGGCAGAGGTACAACTACAATCTTTACTTGATCACACAGCCGAACGCTTGTTACAATCAATACCAGGAAATGCGTTAAAGAAATATGGAAACACAAAGCTAATTCTTTTTTGTAAATGGGGATGTGATGGTTCTTCGGGACAAAACCAATACAAACAAGTTGTATGTGAAAATATTTCGGACTCGGATATGTTCATGGTATCAATCGTACCATTGCGATTGAAAAAGATTTTGGAAGATTCAGACCCTTCGACTAGTACAATGCAAACAATGGATATTTGGAAAAATGAGACACCATCTTCTACGAAATACTGCAGGCCAATCAAATTTGAATTCAAAGAAGAAACTCGTGATGCCATTAACAAAGAAATTAGTGATATCAAGGCCCAAATTGCAACACTACCATTAGCCATTACAATTACAGTTAGATGGGCAGCAAATTGAAGTAAGCTACCAATTAGTCCTTACAATGATAAATGGAAATGTAGGTCAGGCTTTGACTAACACGAAGGCTGCATCCAGCTGCATTATATGCCAAGCAGCATAAACCCAATTAAACCAAGTTCCGACAAAATCATTAGATAATACCGATGCATATGAATTTGGATTATCACCACTACATGCAAGAATACGACTTATGGAACATATACTAAAAATCAGTTATGATTTGGATTTCGGGTCTTCAGGATCCATAAGAAACAATGAAACCAACAAAGAGTTAAGAAGTTCAAAAAAGAAACATGTTTAAGATGAATATCGCAAAATTGGATTGATTATAGATCAGCCAAAACAAGGGTCAGAGCACTACAAATGATGGCAATACCGTACGAAGATTCTTTTCAGATCCAGAAATAGCATCTGAAATAACAGGAGTGGATTTAAACCTTATTTTCAGATTTAAAATAATCCTAGAAGTACTTGCGTGCAATGAAGAAATTGACTGTAAACAATTTGGAGATTATGCTAAGGAAACTGCAAAAATATATACAACCAACTACCTATGGAGAAATATGTCTGCAAACAGTTCACAAAATCCTTTATCATGGAGAAGATATCATTAAATATCATTTAATGCCACTTGGAGATCTATCAGAGGAGGCTCAGGAAAAAAGGAACAATGATTACAGATTTTATAGAGAGCAGAATACTAGAAAAATTTCACGAAATTGCACAAATGAAGATCTATTTATTTATGGCAACTTCAGATCCGTTCATCTCCATTATTCGAAATAAATGGAAAGTGGAACATCGGGATTTAGATGAAGAAGCCAAAAAACTACTAAAGAACAGAAATAGCACAGAGCAAAATATAGAATATTTGCAACCAATATTTGTGTCAAATGAATAATAATTATAATTGCCATTCATTGCTATTTAAGTACGAAAAACATAGTATAAGTAAAAAATAATAATAAATAAAACCTACTTTGACACCAAAAAATAAAAAAATTTTCTGTGGTAACAGCAAAATCTCCAGTTAATTTTACTATATTTTTTTGAGTGTAAACATTTTTTGAATGTAAAATTTTTTTTTGAGTGTAACATTAAAAAAATTCCATTATCACAAAAAATAATTACAATTATTATTAAGTTCCAAATATAAAATTTTTAATATGCAAATAAAAAATAGACCCATATTTCACTCCAAAAGTTAAAAAAATATCAAAAGTTCAACTTTGACCTAGCAGTTCTTAAGAAGTACTCAATCAATTTTAATGTAATTAAAACTGAGTCAAGCTGAACTAAATATCTATCCATTAAAAAAAATTACTTCAATATTTTGATCGGTTCAAAAGTTACAGAATTTTGGCCAATATATTATTTGTCCCTACAAAAACATAAATGTGAAAATAACACAAAGTTCGTACACGAAAATTTCGGCCGTTAATAGTAAGTACTGAGGTCAAAGTGAGGACCAGGGACTTTCTTGGCAGAATACGCATCACTATAATTTTCGATAAACATATGAATATCATCATCTTATGGTTATTTGTTTGACACTTTGTCTGGATATTGGCCAAGAAATATCAAGAACGAACTATATACATCCGAAGATACTAAATTTTCTATTGTCACCATCCCATCACCTTCACGCCAAGTAACACTACCGTCTACATCGACAAATACCCAAAGAAGATCTTGATGAGGAACACAATTGCTACGATTGAGCCGAACATTCTACGTAAATCGCATGATAATGATGGTACAAGTGTTTTAGCGCAGTTTAAAACGTTCATAAAGTTATGATATGGTTAAACCTTCCCCCACCCGCTGTTACACATTGACTTTTGTGATTTACAATTGGTGCCATAGAAATGACGACGCAACGCAATTTTGAGGATTTTCACACCTAATTTTCCAAAATAACACCTGAAGAGCTAAAGCCAGAACACACAATGCATTTTTTAAATAAAAAACTTTATTATTTTGAATTAAATTAATTTTTGGTGATTTAAAAAAAGAAACACTCAAGGTGGTTTAGTTCAAAGCTCTGCCCTCTGCCCTGGTAGGGCATGCTTTCTCCAGGTGATATTTTATTTAAATCACTTGAATGGTTCATGGGATGTCGAAATATTTCCAAAATAAAAAGTTTTTCAAATGCAGGAAAGATTCTTTTATTTGTATAAAGATTAGTTTGTCAGTTGATTGTGTGGCGGCTTTTTCCTTCGAAAATCTTGACAATATTATTTCCAAAATTTTGTTGTTTTTGGAAAAAGAAACGTGTAACCAGTTAATAGCTAGTGGGAGACAGTTATTTGAATGAATCAAAGACTTTTGTTTCATAATAAATGCCAAATCATGCGAGTATTTGTACAACTAATAGTTGTAATTCTTTCTAAATGATCCGTACGTTAAGTAATGTTCATATTTTCCAATTTTGGACTCAGGCAAGTTTTTATGCTGTTTCGTACATTTCTGTAGCATATTTCTAAGCTAAGGAGAATATCGGGCCCTCACCACTAAAAATACGTAAACGACATAGTTTTCGATTTTAATTTTTTCCTAGCAATCGATTATTCCAAATCGTTCAAATTAAACCATTAAAAGTGAAATCAGAAAATTACAGCAAATCAAATTTACAGTAGCCCCACAACTTAGTTCAAAGGCAGTTAACAAAAGGAGCTGCCCTTTTAAAATTATATGTTTGTCACTACCTCTTTGTAGATCTTTATAGCCTTCAACAACCATTGGTCGATAATGCTAATCTGTTGAGCAAGTAGTTTATTTTCAATTAAGGATTTTAATAGAGTGATCTTTAGCTTTTGGTGTTCGCACTGGGAGCAAAGTGAACGTCATCTAGTATATTTTGTAATAGAATCAAGAGCAATGCAACACAATATATAGTCATATATTTTCTACGCATTTTGGAGCGGCTATAGCTTCCTGTTAGTAGAACAGCATGCAATCCCCACACTATTAATACAGTACAGTACGCACGGTTTTACGAAGGCGGCCGTTGCACTAATGCAAATTAAACGTGCAACTTAAAATTAGTTGTATCAATATAATGCGAACAAATATTACAGAGTTCCTCTTATTTAACAAAGGCAACAAACATAAAAATTAGCTGGATATTCCGGAAGAGTTAAAGAGTTGCACTTAAAGGAATAAAAATATGAAATATATATTTATTTCTTAACATTTTTATGTTATTGCTTTCAATAACATTTGAAAAACTATTTGTTATTTGAAAAACTAATCTATATATAGTATATAAAATAGGATGTGTGTATGTATGTATGTATGTATGTATGTATGTAACGTAATGGCTCCAAAACGGCTGGGCCGATTTTGACGAAATTTTCAGTGAACCTTCAGAATACTCGGCCGGGTGACACTGTGAAGTCTGATTTTTTATTTTCGGACTGTGGGCGGAAGGGCGTGGCAAAATCCAATTTTCATATTGCACCACCAATGACATATACATATATTATTTTTTTTGTGCTTTTTTATTTTATTTTACTTTTTTTTTGGAAAGCCGTTGTCATGTTCTTCAAAACGAGATATCAAACTCTTAAATCGGTTATGTAGTTCCGAAGATATTTTGAGCTGACGGTGTCAGCTATATGTACATAAAAATTACGTGTATGTTCGTGATCGCTAAACTCAAAAACTACTGGACCGATTTTGACCAAATTTTATATGCATGCTCTCTCCGTGAGGAGTGTTTCTGTGTAGTTTGAAGTTCGTCCGACAGATGGCCCAATATTTTTTTGTGTTTTGCCCGATAGAGATTAACGCGATAATCCTATGCTGCGTTTCGCTGAAGGCTTTGGGTCCTTAATCAGCGTGTAGTGGGGTTAATTAGCCCGATACCGGAATTTGAACAATAATTGCTATGTCGATTTAGTTCAAATTTGAAGGCAACACAATGTTTGCCCGGGTCAGCTAGTACTAAATAAAGGCAGAGTCAAGGTGGCAAAACAAAATATGTCCAAAAAAATTTAAAGAACATATGCAAACTTAAAAAAATAATTTAACACCAAGTGTATAGTTTGCTTTTAAGCACTTCTTCTGTAACTAGAAATCATTTTCTTAATTTCATATTATTCTGGAACTAAAACTTAAAAAGGAAGATTTGAATTTAATGATAAAAAGGCTCCTTTTCGAGTTTTTTTTACTGTGAAAGATTCTCAAATCAGCAAGGATTTTGATATGAAATAAAAAGTTTAATGACTTTTGTTTTCTAATTGTTGTAATACATGTTTTGTCTAGACTGTACGCAAATTTTTTTATATGTGTGTATACATATGTATATTTTAGATAATATTTATTTCATTTTTTCAGCTTTATAATTTTTTTTAGGTATTTATATGCATATTGCTGCAATTCTAAGTTGCAGATGGACATTTTTTATTATAGTATATACATATATTTAAGCATACACATACATAAGATTTATATATGTATGTATGAGCAGCTATGTACATCTATACATACATGTTATACATATACGTACTTATGTACACACACCTAGATATATGTATGTAAAAAAAAAGATTTAACATATTCTATTATTTTTTGTTTGTATTTAATCATCAATTTCAAATCATATATAAATATACATTTATAAATAATATACACACATTTACACAAAAAGGCTTAAGTTTATAGAGAAAAAAGTATTTTTTATAAGTAATATAAATATATAAATAAAAAACTACTAAATATATAGAAATTGAGCAAACGCACGTATGTAGGTACATAAATGCACAAATAAATGCATAGTCATAGACTTTCATGTACAATACATACATACATATGACTTATGCACACTCATACATACCTATGTAAGTACGTAACTATGTACTTACGTATTTCTATATATTTATTATGTATGCTTGTACATACACATATAGCTTTATTTACTTTTATTTAAATATTTTATTTGGCCAAAAATGCACATGGACATATTCGTATGCACATTTGTATATACCATACACACAAACTTATGTATGTTGTTAAAATAAATTTTATTTTACACTTTCAAAGCCTATTTTTTATTGTGTAGGTAGATCTACACACATTTGCACCTTGAACGCATGCATTTGCTAAGGAAGAACAACATGTGTGGGAAAAAGAGTAAATTTTTAGTGCTGCAAAGCATCTATCTATTTGCATAATAAAAAAAAACACTCAAACACACACACATACACACATAGTAAAAAGCAGCATTGTATGAACATATACAATTTTATGAGCTTGACAATCATTTATAGGAATATTTTAAATACAAAAGGCCTTAAAAATTTAACTTTTTAGTTTTCCCAAAAAGAAGTACTTTTTCTAAAAGGTACTTTTTTAAAAGGTACTTTTTATAAGGTACTTTTTTCAAAAAAGTTATTTTTCTAAAAGGCACTTTTTTGAAAATGTACTTTTTGTAAAAGAAACTTTTTTTGAAAATGTGCTTTTCGTAAAAAGTACTTTTTCGAAGAAATACGTTTTCGAAAAAGTACTTTTTTCAAAAAGATTCTTTTTTCCAAAAATTAATTTTTTAAAGGTATAAAAGTTTTTTTTAAATAAGTAGAAATACATGATTGAGTTATTGAAAATCTCACAGACAGTTAATCCCACAATCAAAAACAATAATTAGTTGGGAGAATATGCAGAATAGTAAAAAAAATATTTATTATATGTAAGTAGATATATTTATAAAAAATACACGTTTTGGAACGTACACGCAGTATTTACATAAATGTGTTTTAATAGGTTTCCAGTGGTACCTTTCCATGGGTTAATTTTTTTTTTTTTATATATTTGTCCAAAACTAGTTTTATGAAAAAAAAACATTTTAGAAAAATTTTCAAAACTACTGATTCTTAACAGATGTCAGGATTTTTCAGGATATTGTTTTAGAATCTCTATTCCTTAAAGGGTAAAATGAGTCATAAAGGTAGTTTTTTTAAGAATATAAAATTTTGAAGGTGATCTTTATAAAATTTGTGAAATACATACTAAGGTTTGAAAAATTGTGTTTTATTTTCAAATAGACGGCCTCATGTAACGTTAATGTTTGGAGCCACTCTCTTATTTTTAATATACAACTAAATATATATTTACATATAAATAAATTTATATAAAATCCAGACAAAATTGCATATTTTTCTCTATGCATTCAGTTGCACATATTGTAGCACACACGCAACGACACGTTGCATTGAAAGGCCCAAGAAAAAAATTGCATAAAATAAATTCTTGTAGTTTTATTCACCCTAGTCCAAAAATATTTAAACACATACATATGTATATGCACACAAGTACACCCATATGCACGCATACATTTTTATTCAAATAAATAAATGCAAATTTGAGTTTGATTGTGTATGTTGTATCATTTGTATGTATGTTTCTATAAAATAAAATTGCATTTTGTTATGCAGACTTTTAGGCTGGTCATCATCATCATCAGAATGGACATATAGATAAATATATGCACACATACTTGCATACACACTTGCAAAGCTTATTTGAACGTAAACGTAGGAAACTTTTTGAACATTCGATGAGGTTTTTAGTATTTTGCATACAACGATAACAACAACATATTCTATTTTTTGCATACGAAAATATTTATTGTATTGATGCAGTTTTAAATGCATTTTAACTACAACAACCACCTTTGCTATACACAAACACACACACACACATGGTCCTAGTGTGTGCCTGACTTTAAGTGCAATCAACTCAACAACAACTTAGACTACACAACAACTACAACATTGAGCTGTTTTTTAGTAGTTGCCAAGCATTTTATGTTTAAACAACAGTGGTTAGAGGACGAAATAAAGCGTGAATGGGGGAGAGTAGGTGAAATGCCTATTAAATGCTTTAAAATACTTCAAAATTTTATACTAGAATCCCATATTTACTTTATTGTGTTGAGCGTGTAGGTGCAACTGTGTACTCTAAACAATTAATTTGAAACGGAGAGGGATCACTATATTTTTTAGTATTGTTTTTGTTATTGTAAGCTGCAGCTAGTTTTTGTTGTTTTTCCTTTATTTTGAATTTTGAATTTTATGCTTTGGCACTTGACAACCGAACTCAGGCATATAAAATGAAATATATGTACATATATGTATTAATTGCATAAAAAAATGTTATAAAATTTATATATAAAATAAACGCACCCTTTGTGTGTTTATATGGATGTATGCATGTGTATTCATTATAGAAATACATACTCTGCAAATAAATTTAATTTTATTGGAATTTAATTAAAGATTCAAAGTTTTTACTGGGAAAATTAAATATAAAGTTTTATTTAGATTTTATCCAAGTAGAAATTTAAATAATGGATTAAAACATCTAAAAGCAAAATACTTACTACTGCTCAAACTAAGGAAACTATAAATGAATGAATAATGTCTGAAGAGCTTTTATCTGATGTTTAGTTTTACTTGTACGAAATTAGAGAAGGAACTTGAAAACTTCATTTTTATATTTATGGTGATAAAAGTATGATTATAATACAACTGTTGCCGGTACTAGCCCAGTAAAAAGAACTTCCAATAAAGGCAATAAGATCCGGATCCGGAAGTATTTAACCGGAATTAGTGCAAATGCTGATCATTTGTAATGATTTTATCGAGTATTTTATATACAACGAGGTGACCCGGCGAACTTTGTTTTGCCCAAAATAGACTTTTTGATTAAATTAATTACGAGCATAAAATTATAAAAATATCGAGCATAAAATTATAAAAATACCGTGACTGCACAGCTCAAAATATCAAATTAGAAAAAACATATGCTAAGCGCCACCTGCCTTCTTTTTCTCCTTTTCTTTTTTCCCAAACCTTCGCGTAGCAATCACGGACAAGCCTGCAGATGAAAGTATCCAATATGATCCAGTCGTTTTAAAGTTTAAGCAGTTGTGAAAGCCACGATCCATTTATATGATTACATATAGATTATTGGCGTAGAAAGGTGAATCTGGTGGGTACATTGCCCAACCCAAAATGTCCTTTGCCCCCCGCAGAAATTTAAACAAGTATAATATTTATTGTAGTCAATAATTTAAACCAAATATCTGTTTTTGCCCCCAAATAAATATTTCTGGCTTCGCAAATGTGTTATACGAAACCAATTTTTTCATCGTCGTTTCATTTTTAACTCATTATTTAGTTTAGAGCTTAAAAAGCATAAGCTCCAAATTATTAAACAGGACAATTTTAATGGAAATAGAATACAAATAAAACAATTATTTAAAAATAAATAAATAGAAACTAAATTTCTTTGTAATTTTCTTCAATCCGCTAATGGTAAAAACTTCAACATTCAAGGTTTTTTGCACTAGTTCATGAGTAACGTAATTAAATGCGATATTGGTAAAAAAAAGTCATCGTTACTGATCATCTGTTTTACATTCAAGGTGGCACAAAAATAATGTCAGAATTTCATATGCTGACTATTGAAAAAATATGACATTCTAAAGCTTTTATTAGAAATGAAGTTCTATTTTAATTCAAAATATGATATAAATTACATATATACATATATCTCATTCAACACAACAAAGTATTTCAAAATCCGAAACTTTCAAGTTAATGAGTAAAATGTGTTGCTCAATATCCTCTGTTTTACATTCAAGGTGGCACAAAAATAATGTCAGAATTTTTCATTTTGTTATAAATTAAAAAAGTGCTCTATTTTCACAAAAAGTTTATTTGAAAGTGTAATAGTAATGGCCACCTCCTCCCCGTTTTACGGCATTTTGAATTGTTTCTAGCAAAACTGGCGATTTATTGCATGGTTTATTGTGGTAAATACGAGATTTCAACAAGCCCCAAAGGATGCCCCATCGTTGATCGAGCTGTGGGAGCGGTTGCTCAGTCCTGTTCAAACCAACAATGATCGAGACCTAATGCAGCAACTTGTGGCAGAAAAAATTTTAGCATCTACCGCATCTACATCGGCATCTTTAAATATTATTGTCATTCTCATTGTCGATTTCATTCTGGACATCAATCTTTTCGTAAAGTACAACGGTATCAGATTTTTGGATTTTCATAAGAAATTTTGACAAATAGTTCACTGCAATTTAACTCTCAATTATGTGCACGGGGCTGTAACTTTCAACAGAGTGATCAGAGCATCAAATAGTATGTTTCCACGGCACCTGCTTCGCTCTCTATTCTTGCTTCACACCCCAATCATGAGCGAATCAACTTGCTTCGCAATACAAAATTTTGAGAGCGAAGCAGGTAGATTCATATTGAATCTACTTGCGAATCAAGAAAAAATCCTCTCTTCTCTAATTTTTATCGTAAGTTTATCTGCACTAGTTGTCAAAATTAAATATTTTTGTAAACAAAGCAAAATTAAAAGTGAAAAGCTAAAAAATATAATTGTTTTTTGTGTGTGTTTCCTAGGCGTAATAATAAATTTGAATTCAGTGAAAAGTTATTTTTTTAAATTTTATAAAAGTTAAAAAACAACGGAGAGAAAAAAAATTATAAAATCGAAGCGTAGATGAGTCGTGTAAACAGCATGATTCATAAACTTGCTTCAGAAAGCGAAACAGGAGATTCAAGTTGTCGTGGAAACATGCTAAAAGTGTAAGCACGTATCACCTTACCAGTGTTGGCCTCATGCGAACAATCTGACAGAGATGGTTTTTTTTATATTTGAGTTTTGATTTAAATTTTCTCATTTACTTTTATTAGAATTTGTATGAATATCGTTATGGTAAATATTTCTTTTTATATTTTTTTCTACATTTCTATTAATTGATACTGATCGAAGTGATACACACTACGAAATTTGCTGCGCAACTGGTCGAAGAATACAAGAAACTTCGCATTCAGTAGCGTGATGCAAGGGCGTAGCCAGGATATGAAATAGGGTGGTGCAACGAAAATTGTGATTTTTTATGATTACGATTTTTTATGATTATTACAATTTCGATCTATTTAAGGAGTAATCTGCGTGAACATTTTGCTAGAATTTTTTCCAAAAATTCGTCCTCGGTTACCAATCTTCGGTGGACGCTTGGCATACATAGTCTTGCAATATACAATATACTTATTTTTTGATAATAAGTAAAATTGCATATTATTTTACCGTTTAAACGAGCTTCAGTCATTGTGGAGCGCAATCATGTTTTTACTTGCCTTAAAGTGCTAAATGACCGCTCAACAGTTGCAGTAGTGCACGGCTGTGACAATGAAATTAATAACGCCTTCCTTATATTTGGATAAAATAATTCAACGTCTTTCAAAATACTTGCCAGCTCTAAGTCGGCTAATTCGTCTTTACCCATATTTTTTTACAAGAATTATACCAAAGCTCAATTTCTCCTTCCAAATCATCCAACTTTTAAAAATGCTCAAACATTTTTGTGGCATCTTTAAGCTCTTACAGCTTCAAAAAAAGCATGTTTGACGGGTGCAAACAATGAATTGCAAACGCTGGCCTTCACTAAATCTTCTGTCCAGTGATGAAATTAAAGAATTTATATAAGGAATGTATATAGATCGCTTCCAGTATTCAGCAGGTGATGAAAATGGGGGATTTGAACGGTGAGTTTGACGAGAGACTATCCTTGGAACAGACATCTCTATTCCTAAATTGGCTGTGTTTTCTTGAATAGAAAAAAGCAATCCGTCCACAATACCCTGTGCATTTGTTAATAATTTTATATTGTATGCATGTAAAAAAATTATTATAGAATTAGGTGGGTGCCACGGCCCTCTAGGCCCATACCTAGCTACGCCCATGGCGTGATGCACGTTTTCTGATCAAAAATCTGATCTGTGAGGTTTAAAACTTGCAGGAATAGTTACACTAATTGACAGTTCAGAAAGTGCGCTGCTCTTTTGTTTCGGAAAGAGCGATAAAAATATCAACTAGAAACTTGATGTTTGTCAACAGATGCAGAACAGCAAAGTGTTATAAATGAGACTTCACTGTATTCTTTAATATGTACATAAGCTTAGCATTCGTGAAATTATTACTTGAATTGTCATTGTTGTATTTGCATTTGAATTGTAATTATCTCTATTGTGCTTTGAAATACACAGTCTCTAGAAATACTCGAAACATAACAAAGTATGCTGATGAATCCGAATAATTTCTTTTAATGTTGATATCGTTTGAGTCAAAAGTTAGGATTCTATATATTTTTCTTGTTGTTTAAATTAAAAACTGGGTTTTTATTCTTCAGACAATAGAAAATTAAGTACTTTTGTTACATTTGCCTAAACGTATTTGGTTTTATTTGTATGTAACTCTACATTTACAATAAATTTTTCGGGACCCATCTGAGTTTCTTCATGGGCGAATTAGGTTTAACAAAAAATTATAACTCTACACTTACAACTTATATGTATATCATATAATATGAAGAACTCCCGTGCTGGTATTCCCCGAGTTAATAAAAGTGTATAAAAAACGGAATATGTTAAGAATTTTTTTCACATTTCGGAAATACTGGACTTTGTTGAAATGTCTACCTTTCCGATTAACATAAGTTTTTGGTTGTTTACTTTTACGCGAGCCTATTGCATTTGAATTTTAAGTAAAATTTATTACAACATAATTCGTTACTTTATGCATTTTATTGGATTTGAAATTCATATTTAAATTATTTTCAGATAGAAAACAAACAACAGACAAAAATAAAAACAATAAAATATAATTCTACTAATAAATGAAGTTCAGAAAAAAATCAATCCAGACCCGATACAATTTTTGTAAAAATTTTTTTCGGGTATTTTCAATTAAAAACGCATCTGTAGGAAAAATCCACAAAATAATATAATAAAATAGAAAAACTTTATGCACGCATTTCTCACCCGTATGCATAGAATTTCTATACTATTTGTTAGAAGCTATGACGCTTCTAACAAACAGTAGCTATGCAGCCTAAAACTACTGCTACTGGTATAAAAAGCCAAAACCAGCAAATAGAAGTCTTTACGCGAGAGTTTGACTTCACAACCCATCGCGCTATTTTTTCACACACATTGAGTAATTTACACATATACATACATTTGTGCATTGAAGACCAGGATGTGTTACTCGTATAGAGGCTCGAATGTTGGTGGAAAAAATAAACTAATACAAACTCATACTATTGGCAAAAATGCACTATCCTATAAAAAGTTGCATGCCCCATAGCCATGCAATTATGCACACACACACGCCAGTTATACAGTATTGTATAAAATTTTTTGTATTTGATAGTGTGCAGTTGCCTTCTACACCAAATGCGGCAGACCAAGTTGTTTGTACCCCTGTCAAAAATTATGGAGGGTGCGATGTCCCCTATTTTGCTCACATATATTTCATATTTGGCTGTATGTGTGTTTAAGGTTTTATTCAATGTGTTTAGAATTTTAGATTTTTAGCGTATTTTAGAATTTTATGAATGAAATTTTTAGTGACTCTAGCATTTACACACATACATAAATATATACATACGTACATATTGTTTGGTTTTGTGTTGTCTATTTTCTAAATATGTCTACCATTTTAGGCAATCTGGAGAAGAGTTGGCAGAGTTGAACTCCAACTAGCACAGTGTCATTTTGATAGTCGGTAGAATGAGTTGAGTTGGAGATGGCGTTCCTGTGGTTCTTTTTATAGTAAAATATTGCATATGGAATATATGTTAAGTTTTTGGTTTAGAAGTTTTCTGGTTGTCTGTTTGCTTGTATATTCATATATCTTTCAGTCTGTATTTTTTTTAGTAGTTGACCTTGTCCGTTGGAAAATAAACCAGATTAAAAAAAAACAAAATTCTTTTAGTTCGAATAGATGTTTTGGGTTGATTTTATAGTTTAGTTCAGTCTTGTTGTATGTGAAAATAGTTGAAAGTTTTTGTTTTAGAAAAAATCGTACAATGGCAAGGCTGCCTGTTTATACATATGTGTTCATTGCAGACCCGTTCAATTTATTGCTTTAAAATAAATATAGTTTAATTTTTTTTTTTGCTGCTAGTTTCTAATACATTTGTCGATGTGTTCACTGGGGAAGTTTGACTGGGGAATTCCTATACATATTTGTTAGAAAATAAGAGCTGTTTTTAATGGTTGCATCACATCTCTATTTTATAAACTAGTGGCATATATTTGGAGTTTGGCTAAATTTAATATGTATGTCTAGTTCAAGTGTGTGCTTAGAGAAAGTTTTGAAGAAGAGATGACATTTTAAATTTGAAAACTATTTAAGTTTGCAAAAGAAAAGATTTTATACTTAAATTCAGCTTTAAAAATATATGAAAGTTGTTTTTGATGTAAAATGATATTTAATTATGATATTTAAGGGTCCAACATGCTCACAATCAAACTAAGGAATAAACAGCAAATATCTGCATATGTCACCTGATGTCCAAGTCGTCAAGTTGGTTGCATTTCTCAATGTATCCTTTCTGAATTCCTTCGGAAGATACTGTTACGAACATCTATACGATAAACGAGTTTTTTATGACCTCGAAACTTTTGTAAATGGATCTTACAGATTTGGTAAATTGGCAAACTGCTTCAAAGTTAAGAAAAAATTTAAAGAAAAATGATTTAAATAAATTAATTAGAATCGATCTCGCTATTAGTGGATACTTTCAAAGATTGTCTGCCAGGTCCTTGCTTTTTTAAGTAATATATAGCATCAATAATTAACTTTTACGTTTGTTGTAATATTATTTCTAAACTAAATTATTTTGCTGCTTAGAAAATTCATTTATGAACACTAAAAAAATTCATTTCATAAACAAAACTGCACGTGAGTTCTTGCCCTCTGTTAAAAAGAAAATCTTACGTTAATATTTAATCCGAGAAGAATATAAAAACATATCAACGAACCTCTTTATTATTTGACATTAGCAATCCTTAGTTGAAATGTCTCCCTAATATTAACTTCTTTTTCTTTTTTCTTTTAATATCCTTTTTCCAAATACTTTAGAAGAAAAGTCTCAATAATCTTCATCTTGAGGTAGGTAAGTATTTGCTCTTTACCTCCAATCTCTGAAGGGCTTATTAAAGCATACAAAAAAGTTTAGCAAACATACATACATAAAACAGAATTAAGAAAATCATAAAATTTGAAAGACTGAAGACTGAAGGTAGTGCAAGGCCTGCAATAATTTCAAATTAAAACATGTCTATAAGCAAATAGGATAAAATTTATTTTGAAATAACAGGACTCATGAAAAGTGTTTGAATTAATTTATAGTTTTTTTTTTTTTTTTGCTATGATAGTCATGTATTAATATTTTTTGTATATTTCACAAAACAAAACTCACACACACAATAACACTGTCTCTTACAGCTTAAAACAATGGGTATTTATATATGAATACATAACTGCAATTATTATATTATACATATGTATGTATGTAGTTATATGAAATAAAAATCATAGAAATTTTGAATTTTTAATAGAACCGTACTCTCACACACACACAAGTACGCACTACTAATGCAAATGAAATAATTTTCACTTGCATGAGTATATTAAAAATAAAAATACAAAACATCAGCAACAACAACTACAACAACAGACCAACTGCGAAAGAAACATTTAACATTAACTCTTTTTAGTTGATTTATTTTGTTTTTTTTTTTTTTTTTTGAAAATCAACCATAAGAACAGTGGAACAACAAAAAATAAAAATGCTCAAAAATTATTTTATATAATTTTTTAACGTAGAATACGTCACAAAATTTTGAGAAAATGTTTGTCAACTTTCACCCACTTTTACTTATACATACATATATTAAAACATATTTTAGCAATTTTTATATGTTACTCAGTTTTGGTAATATGTTTTGTTTCGAATTACATTAAAAACAATTATATGTCTATATATAAAAGTTTTATGTAGTTAGGGAAATAAATATTTTAGAGCATGATATTTTAGACTTTTTTTGTACATGCCGCTGTTGTTGTTGGTTTGTAAATGCCGCTGTTGTTTTTGTTGTTGTTGTGAAATCAAATGATTTTTGCTTTGCTGTGCTTTGTTTATTTATCGAGCAGCACGAAATGTGTGTGTGTGTACATTTCGTTTTGTTGGATCGGTCGGTTGTTAGTTGGTTTGGAGGGGAACATAAAATGAAGGGAGGGGAGCGTGGACACGTGTGTGCTTGAAAGTTTACAGATCTTTGCTGTCGTTTGTTTACTTCTGCGAGCAGCGTGTAAATGTGTGTGTATGTACATTAATACAAAGGATTGGCGATGTATACGCTCACTATATCAATGGCGTTTTTCCTAAACATATTTCATTGGGAAGTAGTTGGAAAGCAGCTAATCTATTGTGCTGCCATATCATAAAATTTATTGATAGATTTAAATCATTTATCAAATATTATATTTAATTCATATATTTTAATTGCAAAATGACTAACGTATTCTACGTCTGACCTATGCGCCCGTGTTATCTAACACAGGCTTGTATTATTTTTTTTAATTCTTTTCAATGAAATATATATATTGCCGTTAAGAAATCGTTTACATTATTACATTGGGTTGCTCATCATTTCCCCCTTCCTCATAAATATATTTTCCGTTTTCATAGGTATGTGGTATAAAAACTTTTCATTCAACTTTTTAACATTCTCCCTTCCAGTAGTGTCAATTTGCGTGCAATTACTTTATATGGATAATAATATGCCTGCCTCCTGCAGGCAATTTCAAGAAATATTCTCCTGCAGAAAATTTCAAGAAATATTCTTATATATGGTAAATTGTGTTTTAATCTTACAATTCTTAGAGAATATTATGCAAAACTTATAATGAAATGTGACTAATATTAAGCTCAGTTTGAGAAGAGTTTTCGAAATACTCAAAAGCAACCGCTGTTTCCGAAAATTTGCGCAAATGATATATTCTTAAATAATTATCTGCTTCAAATAATATTCGCGGCATTCGACACAGTTTTAAAAGTAATTTTTTACTCAATCTATAAATTCGATTTGAAAAAATTTTTGGAGTTACTTAAGAGTAAAATAAGGCAAGATATCTCTTGATAGAATTAATTGATTTTAATAAAATTCGCGACAATTTTTTACATTACGATTTGATTAGGTTTTGGATTTGATTGGAGCGGTAGCATGATTTTTTTTTCGAAAACAGTCGTATGTACATCTGTTCGAATTTTTTTTAAAGTCTAATACTATTTATTTCCACACGTCATCTAATTGGGATCAAAATCTTCAGTATTCCGTAAATTGTGTTCCAACGGTTCAGAGTCTCAAAGCTCATGAGAGGTTTACAACATACATAGACACATACTTATATAATATACACATGCTTACATACGTACACACGTACACATAATTGCAAAAACTGCCAGAATAGCTTCGTAGGATCTCAACACGCAGAGATCTGACAAAGTCGGGTTGAAATCGTCAATTTCTTTCTAATTATACAAGTTCAAAAAAACTTGAGAGTTTTATTCTATACAAAAATATATATTTAATATGATCTGTACTTTACATGAATTCAACATACCCAATAATAATCTTTAAATATTAAAGTTCTCAAAATTATTTATTGTTGTTTGCTTAACTGAGTGTATGCTTGCATTTCATTGGCGCTAACCAAATCATCAGTACTCTTCAGCCAACAACAATCAGCAAATTGAAATAAATAATGAATTTATTATATATTATTATAGTTCTCATGAATTAAAATACGAATAGAAACGACATCAGCGTAGAGTTAGTATTGGCGCAGGAAAACTATTTTTGAAAGGCAAATTGCCCCCGCCCTCCTCTAAAATTTTTAAGAACTTCCTGTTTTATTTTGTTTTCTAAAATTTAAATTTATTTTACTTTTCATATGAAGGCTTTTATCCATACATTTTTGCTTTAAAGATTTATTAAAAATAATACTTAAAAGTCATATTGCAATACGTGTACATATAGTACATGCATTAAGAAAATTTATGATTTCAATATACTTAAATACGCAGCCTTCCCCGCAATAAAAAGTATCTCGCCTGAAACAACACTTACTCTGGCAATATTTTATAAAAATTAAATGGAGTCTACTGTAAACTGATCTGTTTAAATTAATTAATCCACTAAAGAAAATTAACGATTTATACTGCAGCAGTAGATGAAATAGTTGTCGAAATTATTATTGACGTGGCTGCTCTTAAACTAAAACGTACAGAAAGCTACTCAATAGACTTTTATTTTTAACCCACTTTTCAGTTTTTTCTTAAAGGAAAATTAAGAATCCAAAAATTAAAGACAGCAGCCTGATCTATAGGCTTATACGATTAGCAATTTATAATTTTGAGAGTTTTTTGAGTCTAAGTCCTTATAATCGAGTGTTTTTTCTTCCATTATCTGCTGCCTTTAAGATTTTTTGGCTTGATTATTATTTCAACACTTAACCCACTGTGAGTTTATTAATTTTAAAAATCTGTACACAATAAAAGTCCAAACTAATACACACATTTTTTTGTAAACATTTATTTCTATGTGTTCGTTTAGTAACTCTTTTATTACGTTTACTATCATCATCATCGCCATCGCCATCGACAATAACTAAAGAATTTTACATCATATATCCAAAATATGCAATAGAAACAACAATATCTAACAAAAACACGCATGTATATATGGATGTTATCATACACACATGCACATACTCGTATTTTGGTAAATAGAAAAAGAGAATAGGCAACAAAAAACGAATGACAACAATCGCACAAACTGCTGGTACATGTAACTTTAACGCACAGAAGTATGCACTAAAAATAAATCAACTTTTGATTTTAACAAATATTACCTAGGCTTATTCACTCACTCACACACACACACACATATACATACCAAAGCAGACAACAAAACTCTTACAGACATGTTGTTGTTGATGTTAATAAAATAAAAGCATTTTGATTATGATGATAAGTATACATGTCGCTCCTTTAAGGCTACAGCGACGTATCTCAAAAACTAAGATTTTTGAGCTATTGCTCAATATCCTATTTATATATAGGAGAAAAATCATAATCATATCTGAAGCTAAGCCGAAGTTATACCAAAAATTGTTGCTATAGCAACAAAAAAAGTATGTATTTAAAAAAATCAGAATTAAAAAATCTGATGCTAAATGGAATTTATTCCAAAAAGTTTCGATATGAAAGCTAAAACTTTAAAACTTCAATCGTATTTTGCCAAGTTTATTGTTTTTCGAGTTACGTCTATATGGCATTAAAGGAGCGATATATACTATATATATATATATATATATATATATATATATATATATATATATATATATATATATATATATATATATATATATATATATATATATATATATATATATATATATATATATATATATATATGTAAAATAGGATGTGTGTATGTATGTAATGTAATGGCTCCAAAACGGCTGGGCCGATTTTGACGAAATTTTCAGGGAACCTTCAGAATACTCGGCCGGGTGACACTGTGATGTCTGATTTTCGGTCTGTGGGCGGAAGGGCACCATCAATGACATATACATATATTTATTTTTTGTGCTTTTTTATTTATTTTACTTTTTTTTGAAAGCCGTTGTCATGTCCTTCAAAACGAGATATCAAACTCTTAAATCGGTTATGTAGTTCTGAAGATATTTACAAAAAATCTATGTTAATAATGATTCAATATCAAAATTTTAAAACTTTCGAAATGTTGTATTAAAAAATCAGAGTTTTCGGTTTATTTACAAAATATTTTTTTTTTTTTTTATTGTTTATTTATTGAAAATCCATATTATCCTAACTACAAAATAAACAAAAAGTTGAAATATAACTTAATCTATACACAAAGTCCCAGCACTACGAGCTCTCAAGTATGGTATATATCATTTATTACATTATTTCTAACTTCATATAAGATACGATAAATTCAGATATATGTATATACATATATATATATATATAGATACATTTTATTTGTAAGCAAAAAATTAGAAAAAAACTTACTTTCGTATTAAAAAAATAAAAGGTCAAGGCTTAAAAACAAAATGTAATACTTAGGTGATCCACCAGTATTTTTGAGTATTTAAATTTGGTTTAATATTCTTATCTAATATATAAATACTTGTATCAAAACGACAATTGTCTGGTGTAAGTTCATTACTACTTATAGCTTTGTTATTAGCTCGTCTATAAATGTGATAAATTATAGGAATGCCGTCATCGTTTTGGATATAGCCATTTTTATCAAGATAAAGGAAAGATTCGGGTGGAATGTATCCTTTTGGTAATATTTTTGATATAAACTCATCATTCGATAACACAAGATATTCCGCGCTTACTAAGGCGTAGCATTGTACAATAAGTTAAAGATCTATACATATAAAACAGGATATATATATATATATATATATATATATATATATATATATATATATATATATATATATATATATATATATATATATATATATATATATGTATATATATGTAACGTATGGACTCCAAAACTTTATTATAGGTATTCAATGGATTTTTATTTAAAGGCCGTAAATTTCGTTAAACGCTCAATTTAAATCGTATGGTAATATAACTTTTGAGCTGTTTGCTTAGGGCCAGCAACGCGGACCGGGTCAGCTAGTAGATATATACATATCGTTACTTGAAATGTATTATCAGCTACTGATTAAAAAAATTCGTAATTTGGTTTTACAGTAGTTTTCCGATTTAACGAACATTCGATTTAATGAACATCGCATTTAACGAACACCCAAATTTTTTCTACTGAGTACCTTATATAACGAACAAAAATTTTATTTTGTACTCGATTTAATGAACAAATGTAAAATAAAATAGATAATTTCTAACAAAAAATAGTAAAAAAAGGAATGAATATAAAAATGTACCATTAGTTTTCTTCTTCTGAAGTTTTTTTCTTGATATTATTTGAGATTTGAAGATGAATGCGATGAACACAATGAAAATGGTGGAGTTTGATGAAACTGAGAAATTCTAGAGCCCAAAATAAAACACGAAGATGCTATTAATCAATTCGAAATTTGCATTAAATGGGCTCAACAAAACAATATTAGTAGCACGAATTTAATGCTTTTGAGAGAGCTTCAAGAAGATGCCATTAAGAAAAAGATAACTATTCACAAGAAAAAACATACTGTGCTTAACCAATTTTTTAAATAATTTGGAATGAAATTCCGCGGTTGGTTGAAAAACAGACCGGTTTCGGCTATGTGCCATCCTCAGTGTTCTCTTAAATAAATTATTCAGTTTTTTTTTGTAATTTTTCTTTCCTTATATTTTTAATGAAATATGTATTTAATTATTATAATTTGTTATAAAATATTTAAAAAATACTATACATATTTTGAGATTTGACTAAAAAAGGCCACGCTTTTCTTTTTTAATTTAGTGCTGGATATAACGAACAATTCACTTTAACGAACAAGCGTGACAACAATTAGGTTCGTTAAATCGGAAAACTACTGTATTTAAATTATTGTTAATTGTTGTGATATTTTGCATTAAAGTTCCTTCTTTCTTCTGCGATATATTTATGAAAAGCTGCATTCACACATTTTGTTATTTAAGCTGACGATATAGTGTTAATCATCATCATCATCATATGATGCTAATGATGACGATGGCGTTTTGTTGCTGATACCGCCTGTTTACAAACGAACATGTACAAAAATGAATTGATTATAATGACGATGACTATGACTATGACGAGACTTAAAACAGACAAAACTATGAGAATAAACAAAACAACAAAGTGAACACAATCAATCTACAAGTATTTGGAGAGTCATACAGACACCAAAATACAAAATGATGTTGTTTTGCAACAAGGATAACAAAAATGTATAACGTATAACAACAAAAAAAAATATATAAATTATAGAAACAACTGCATACAAATGTATACGCAAACAGGCAGCCATGCATACATACAGTTAAAATATTTGGTGCTTGAATATACTTACATATATATGTACATATGTATGTAAATGTAAGTATGCTTGTACAATTGCTCATGTATAGAAAACATAATCGTACGTAAACAACAACTATGGAGAAGTGTGGCTAAAAGACATTGTTCAGGTTTCAACGAAGGCCAAAACAGTTGGCACCAATACAACTAAGAAAGTGTGTCTGCTACTATCGATTAAGGCTTCTTTAAACCCTCAAAACCGTCTTAGGTTTAAAGGGTTATCATCACTGAAACTATAATTACCTCCATCGCAGGGCTACGATGCGAAATGCGTAACTCTATATTTTGCACGATATATGTACGACTAAGAGCAGTGATGATACATACGTACGTGTAATGAATTAGAAAATGCATAGAACAATTAGTACACTCCTGTGAATTCCTTTAATAAGCTTTAACACTTTTAGGATGTTTTACTAACATTCCTAGCAACATCCGCAATTGATAAATTTCTGTATATTTGGCCTTCCGCCAATATATATTTGTAACCTTCCGATATCAAAAATGCTTTCACCCCAATTCGAGCTTTCAATAGATTCGCGTTTGGGGATCCTAGGAAGCAAATCTGCCTACACTCAAATAAAAAATGTCTAAAAAATCCGTTCAAAAATTTCCCTAATTTAAGTAAAACTTCCCTAAAATGAGATAAAATTTACTTAAATCTAATAAAAACTGGAGTTAAGAGTTTTAATGATTTCCCACAATGAGTTTAGTAAACGTAAGAAAAGGTATTTATTGTATTTTAAGAAAAGTTATTACAAACTTAATAATAAAGATAAAACGAGTAAAGTGCTATTCGTTTTGAGGAACATTTTAACCTAAAACTGGTGCATATTTCTATTTGGAGTAAATATTGAAATAAATATAGAATACCTCCATAGACAAGTGGGGAGAGTGTTAAACTACTAAATAGCTGGTGGCTGTTTCGAGCCCCATCATGGCGAAAGTATTAAAATATTAGTAGTATAACTCCTTATCGTATGGTGGATTTAAAAAAATTAATATAACCATGATGCATTCTTCCTCAAATGATTAAAATAATTCACTTGGGAAAGTAAATAAGAAAATTGTACTTAATTGTAGTACAACTATTGATTTAGAGATATTCTCCCAAATATACTCTCCATTGTTTTTCGGATTTAGGAGAATAGTAAAAACATTGCTCCTGTGTATGCCCATCCGTTATTCCTCCAAAGATATGCAATAAGAATATTTAGTAAATTTAAGAATATTTACTACATTTAGGCATTATTTAAAAAAATTTCAAAAATTTCAATAAAAATATTAATTTGGGAATTTCGAAAATTCAGTAAATATTTTACTAAATTTTAGTAAAATTTACTAGGACATAAAAATTTTGATTAATATTAGGTACAATATTTTTACTAGCAGCAAGAATTTTTTTTACTGAATTCCGAAAAAAGGCTTTGGCGCCATACGATATTCATTTTGAATAGATACAAATAAAGGAAATTTTAGTGTATTGTTTTTTGAGTGTTTTATTGCGATAATGTGTGTTTGAGTGTGTTTATGTCATCCGTGATTTTTGAACCGCTGTGCTGGTCAGAACAAAATTTAAGAAATTCAAATTCATATTTGATAGATTTTAAAATTTTCGAAAATATATTTTTTTTGTAAAAAAAGAACCAAAATCCAAAATATTGACAATTAACTTGAACGTTGCCAATTCGGCAAAAAAAAATATCGAAAACTTCGAAATTTTTTTCGAATTGATTTACTAACTTCGATCGAGTTCCGTAAGTTTTATCTATGTAAATCGCTAAATTAGTTCGTTAGTTTTTCTCGTGGAATACTTTTTTAAAACAGTGTTTTTCTCCAAAAATTCTCCTTAAATCGATCTAGTACAACAAATGTTTGCCTTTTTTTCTTTTAATTTTTTTTTTGGTTTGGAAAAATTCTGACGAAAGCCCGAAATATTTTAAAAATCGTTTAAGTGGATATTGTTAAAGAAAGTTTCTAAACTATTTTTAATTACAACAAAATTTCAAAATTCTTAAACACTTTCAGCTTGATATTAGTCGGTGGGTCGAACATTTTTACATATTTATTTATAAATAAGCGGCCCTATCTTCCAGAAACTTAAAAAAAACTACTGGAATCTTATTACCGAACAATTATATTACAATATGAAGCATTTCGACCAGAAACTAAATGATACTTCCCCTGAATGTTTATATCAAACAAAACTGAGAGTTTTATGCATACGAGCTTTAAATATGTATGAAAGTTTATATGAGTACAAAGTTAAAATTTTTAGTTAAGGGAATGAAAAATATGCAGAAGTTTTTATAACAAAAATATACACACACACACACACACACACACACATCACATATACGCACATCGGAAAAACATGTTTGAAACACAGACAGGCCAAAAGAACACCCAAAACAAAGAACTCATTCCTTTACATTAAAACACTAGCATCATCATCACCCCGAATTCAGAATTCAAATGATCTCATACTTACTCAATAGTGTGAATGGAGTTTAACTCATAGAAGAGCATGTGTGTAGGGACGTTTAGCACACATACAACCCCATCTCAAACACATGCACACACAATATGCATTTAAAATTTGTTATCGTTGTCTAACTCGGTATAGTTGTTGTGTAGTCGTCAAACTTGACGCTAGGAAAAGTTTTTGTCGACATTTAAACTCGCATCACCCGTTTGTTTACTGGTTTGTTGTAGTATTTTCAAAAGAAATTGTTCCTTGCTTTCATAAGGTTGTCGTAAAGTTTTTAAGCAAAACGGGAAGTAGAAGCTTTGTACCTCTACATAAGCCCCCAAAAAATCATCATAAACAAAAGAGCAAAAAAAAAAACAATATAAAGTGGAACGTACCCCGTACGCATGAGGACGAGTAAAATATTTTGTGTGTGCAAAAGTACAAGTACAAACTGAGTTTAAGTGAATGTTGAAGTGTTCCTTCTCAATATTAACATATGAGTGCGATAAAATAGAGTGTGTGAATTCGAGAATGCTTTATATGATTCCAATTTCTGTTACGTTTTTGGCGCCATTGTAGAGCCAATATTGTGATTGTACGAGTACGTGTAGGTACCCCTCAAAACATGTCAGATTTTAAGTAGTTGTACCCATTTTCATAAAGAGGAACAAAAACAAAGCGAGGTTAGTGTTTGTTCTTGACTTTTCATACCAGCAAATTACAAACTTTTATAGTTGGCAGCCATTGTTATAATTACAAACAAAAGGATAATACAGGTCCAGTTTAACGACGCATCGTGTAAGTATTTACATTAAAGAATCTAAATGAGTTAATACAAATTTATTTTTCATATAATATTTTATTTCTATGCAACACTTTGTGGCAACATCACCTTATGAAATAAAGCTTAAAGAACACAAATCGTCCCTTAGCGTGTTTGGCGATTTTCGACAGTTTGTACTAGACTTAAGATACCGAGAAACATTTTTCTTTTATCTAGTACAAAACGTTGGAGTCGTAGGCGAATTTCGCCAAACACAATAAGGCCCATTATTTCTAAACTTTATAAAATGTAATGTTAACAATTCGATGAATAAAAATGATATTATCGACAAATGGAGATTACACATTAACTAATCAACCAATAATTTAGAAAAAAAATTATTTAAAAAAATACACATTAACAAACCAATAGAAGTGAAATTTTATTTGGTTCCAGAGTCAGAACAAGACCCTAGGGATAACCTTGAATAAAATAAGTTTTTTTTTTCGTTAGAGTAACTTAATATACATATTTTGCATACATATGTGTAGCAGAGTCTGTTTTACGATATCCTTCTATCCATATGCCCATCCTAACTAATAAGCATTAAATAGTTTTTGGCCCTGATATATGTATTTTTAACCGATCAATTATTTAGATATAGTCCTAGAAAATTTCTCCTAAAAACTAGCTGTCAATATTCATATAATTTGCTATTTGCTGAATTTAGCGGTTCTAATGTGAAAAAAGTTAACCAGGTCAAAAAGTCGAAAAAATGCAAAACAAAATCAGAATACACATAAGTACGTGTCTGGAAACGAAAAAGTTTCCAAATTAGCAAAAATTTAGTAAAAAGAGTAAATAAGGGTCATATCACGGAAAAATGAGATTTTTTGTTTCATATAACAAAAATTCTGGAAAATTTCAACTTTGGGCAAAAATATTGGAATTGCGGAAAAGATTGAAAAACACTCGCTGTCAAATTACGAAAAACGCACAACTAATGCAAAAACTCTAACCAAGATCTTAAGCTCGGAAAAAGGTAACGTGAGGATTTATATAAAGAAAATCAGGAAAATGTTATTGAAGTTTGAAAAAAATTTTCCCTACTAAGAAATATACGGAAATATCAAAAGTCGGACAAACAATTCAAAAGTCTACTAATGAAGAGCTTAAAAATTTTTAAGAGAAAAATCTGTTCAGTTGAAAAAATATTTCAAAATTGAATATAAATTTACTTAAATAGAAAAATAATTAACATGTTTTAAGAATGGATTTTTTTTTTGCAAAATACCAGGCTTAACAAATGATAAAGTCACGAGATTCGTTAAATCTAAATCTTCCCTAAGCCCAGTATATTTTTTCTTTATTTTTGTCAATTAAAAATATATGATTTTGACATCTTCGATAAAGTAAATATATATTTTTACCAGCATACATTAAAGAAAAATTTACAAATAAAATTTATACTCCAAGTCACATTTAAATATCATTAATTATAATTTAATTTAATTAAAACTAAACAAAAAATATCAATTCATGGCAACGAAAGAGAAGAAAGATAGTAAAAACGAAGTTATATAATACCACTTTTAGTAAATATATAACGCATTATACCTGAAGGTCTTTAAGCACAATTTTTTATTAAAACATCGATACTGTTTCGTTGGCCTCACTTGTTTTGGTCTTCAAAATACTTTGCAACATTCGTACTTGTAACCTTTTTCATCAGTCTCCAAACTAATGACGTTTACTTCGTTTTCATCACTTTCTTTAAAATCGATATTAGCGTGATTAACGCTTGAAAATCTGAAAATTTTTTAAAAAAAATTCCAAAGAAAAACTTCCATACAATCGTGCCACTCACTCGAAATTTTCGTAATGAGTTTTCTGAATTTGCAAGTATGTGGTCGTTGCAAATTTGTTTCGTGATGATCTTTCGAAAAGCCAGGGAATTTAATTAATATGTCCCACATAAACGCTTTTATAGCAAGGATTTGCGCTTTTAGAAAAGCCTTTCATATTAAAGAGTGGCAGTTAGCTACGACAACAACAAAAAGACACACAACAACAACAAAAACATGGAAGATTGTTTCCAAAATTTTTCTAAACTCAAGCCAGCTGTGCTTTCCTTTACACAAATCTGCCACGAATTGGCTTCAGAAACATTTTAAGCTTCGTAAAAGGTTTCTAGTTTATATGAATACACGCTGATTTACTAAAGGCATTCAGTTACCGTGAAAATAGCTTATAACTTATTTACTTTTACAACTTTTAACCAATTTCTTTACAGTCATTTCTTTTTAAAAAGTTAGTAACCAAAACAATTATATTTCCTAAAACTAAACAAGAACTTCATCCATTACTAGTGCCTAGTTAAAATATCATATTATATACTTCCTACCATGATTTTATTTTTATACAATAAAAAATAAGCAATTTGCTTTAAGCCAAATAAGATTTATGACCACTTGCTACGAAAGGTTTATTATGAGGACATGCATACATATCGTATATACAAGACAAATACATATAATAAAAAATTAAATATTCTTTATTCTGATACTTCTGATGTATTTTTTTATTTTTTTTTTTTTGCAAATTTTTGTGGCAATATTTTTCCTTTTTTTATTCATTCTTACTTTAAGACCTACTTGTTGTGCTTGACATATAAACACGTTAAATCTCTATGTAAAACTCACGACGATGACGACGACACAGCATCGCAAAATTCACTTTCAACGCGAATGTATTTAAACGCGACACAGAAAACTGTAATAACAACAAACGGCAAAAACAACCGGATATAATACAGTATATATTCCATACATCTCTAAATATATTTTACACATTAATACATACAAACATATATGAAAATTTTTATTTTATAACGCACGAGTATGTATGTACGTATAAAATACTACAACTCTCAAGCACCCACAAAAGGTCTTTTACTTTAGTTTGGATTGAAAGAAAATCGTGAAATGGTTTGCCTACCAACTGCACTCATACAAAGACATAATTTGCACACACATACTTGTACATGCATAAACAGACTGACTCGTCGTCATCGTCATTAATAACAACAGTAACAATGCTAGCTAGCTTTAGCACCAGCATCATCGTTGTTGTCGTCGTGCAACACCACAACAACTCATACATTGAATCGTATCCAGCAGCACTACTTGTACTTGCACTTGTACACAAAAATTCTCCTACGAACGAATGCAACGAAATGACAGGATGACACCCACTTAGTACATAGATTTGTTGCAAAGCCAAAAACAATTATTGAATTGCAAGTGAGTATGCAGTGTCTGGCCGAAGGCGGTAAAGTGTTTAATGCCGAATGTATAGTTGTTGAAATGCCAAGTGGAATGAATATCCTATCCAGATTTTACTATAACAACAAATACTACAATAACTGCGCAGAAGACACATACATACATACACCCATTAAATACATGTGTATGTATACGAGTGTATCCTGCACATTCACATGTTCAAGTTGTGGGTTGCACATTTGCATCTACACTCTTTGAATTACGAAGGCAGTTTCATCGGAGCAATACAAATTAATTCCTTGCTTGTCTCTGCTAGGCTTGAGCCAATTCCTTAATTTTATTATTTTAGTTGGCATCGGTTTAATTTTTATTTACTCGTATTTGCAATGTATTGGCCTTTGCAAACGCGATGTCTAGAGTGCAATCGATTCACTTTACGGTGATGACAGTCTGACCTAATCTCATCTAACTTTAAGTCCAATAGTCCAATATAATGAAGCGAAAGATTATACGCTCTAAGATTAGCCAGAGCATACATTAAGGTAATTTAGCATATCAGTGGTTGATAGTTCAAAAGAGAACGTTTCAATATGTCATTGTTGGTAAATCGTTGCTGACTGATTTACATGCACAGGAAACTTTTCATATCAGCTTCGTATTTATATCCTGACATTAACGATATTTTTAGCGGTATCTGTTGTTGCCGGCCGGCTTGTTAATTCCCAAAATACATAATAAGCGGTGAAAACTTGTTTGTATTTATTTTGCAATACACATACATACTCGTAATCGTATGTATGTATGTAAGTGAATTTTGTGTTGGTGTCAAGGCTAAAAATGAAATTCCCATTGCCAATCTAGACAGATGAATGCAACTCAGAAATACTCTGTGATTGCATACATATGTATTTATTTTGCAGGCTGCATACTGCACACTAAACAAATATTTTCATAGACGTGTCTATATGTATGCATATCCATGTATATTCACATGTATATACATATTCATATATAGATGTCTGTTTATGTCTCGATGTACCAGAATATGGCTAGACACAACATTAAGTCAGAGGTGTTGTCATGAAAAAGGGATTAAAAAGGCAAGTATGTAATATTTAGTCTTAATTTTAAGTTTTAATGCAAATTAGACGATTAAAGGAAGCCTAACTCAGTGGTCTTAATAAAGAATTTTAAAAGGATAACTCTACTATCGTATTAGTAGGGTGTGTTATTTTTGATAAATTCTTTGATCGTACTTATAAGCAATATTTCATTTTCGGAGGATAAAATGGTCTACTAACTTCCTGGCATTATGTTTGCTTTTCCCTATTTTATAAAATTATAAGCTACGCTTTTCTGGCTTTTCGTTGACATCGGTCCGCAACACTGAGAACGAGTGATTTTATTCACATCGTAGGCAGACATTCGCAACAACAATAAAAAAACATTATATCCATTTCCAAACAAATTTTTACAGTTGCAACTGCAAACAGCCACACATAAATTTCAAAAAACATAACGATGCAACCGAACAATCAACCATTGCCATGCAAATTCTCTCTTTCTCACAAACACACCAGCACGAGGGGTTGCAAAAGTGCATTCACATTTCGTGTATGTATAACAACAAATTTTCCTGCACATGCATTCTTATATCAAAAGGTTTTTTGTCAATGGGCAATAGTTATGCACACACACACACAAGCAATTTACCTCAATTGCGTGTGTGTAATAAGCCAGTCCACAGCACCCGCATCAACATCTCTCAAACAGAGAATGGGAATATGTGTTAGGAAAATGCAGTCAACCATTCTTTACAATTTCTGTATAGGAATCCACCATTATCACTGTGATACTACTACGACGATTTCTCAAACTCTTTGGGTAGTGAACAGAAAATAGGTTGCTGTCGTTAACATTTTGGCGTATTCTTGTTGCAAATAAATCGGCTGGTTAGTTGTATCATATGTCTTTCGTTTGTATGTATGTTGCATAGTCCGCCAATTTTTGGCGTTAGTGACCTCCAAAAATATGTGCATATTTCTACTTGTTGTGTCGGCCAAGTATATGCGTTGCTCTAGCTGTGAGTCTACAATATAAAGCAACCCATTATGTTGTGTCTGCACATATGTGTGAGTAAAGTAGCGAAGGTGGTGTTGCTGAAGATGGCACATTTGGTTATTGCTGTTGTTTTTCCTTTTGGCGTTTGGTTTGACTTGGAAATTATTATGTGCATGGTATTCGGTGAAAGTGCTGGCTAAAAGGCTGAGGAACACATTGCATTTCACTTTGTAATACTTATGCATGCAGCACCAAAGAGGGTGTTTGTTTCAATATGTATTTACATTTAGTCATTTATCGCAGTGTATGTATTGCAATGCATACGTATTTATTGTATCTTGTGGTGGTACTACTGGTCTAAATTCTTGTTTTACTAGGGTAAATGACCTGATTAAATTTTGAATTTTCGTTTGAAATGTTATAATGAGGTCAGCCAGAAGAGTTGTTTTCAAGGATGCATGACAATTAGATGATGATAATTAGATGCACTTCATTATAGTTTAGACAAATGAGATTTATAAGTGTGCAATTAATATTGTTTATTAATGAAGGCAAGAGTGTTTATATTGTAAAGAGTGCACATGTTTTCAATCAAACATGATATGTATATTTAAACTTAATGAATCTCAAAATAACTTAATAATCAGACTTGACATTATTTATAAAAAATATGTAAAATTGATTAATAACTATTTTAATATTTTATTGTTTGTTGTTGGCTTAGCTCAGTATATGCCTGCATTTCATTGGCGCTAACCAAATCATCAGTACCCTTTTAGCCAAATCATGATTAAAAAGCATTCAACCTCGTATACTTGTGCCACAGACTACAAATACTATATGAGAATTCAAACAGAACTCAATTATATTTTGCTATTTGTAATCAACAAAAACTCAAAAGTATAATAGCTTTAGAATGCTTTTGTACAATCACAACACAACAAACAATTATAATTGACTTTCGTCAATTTAATTAAAATAGTTATTTTGGAGAATATATCGAATAACAAATTTGATAAATATTTTTTAATAACTATAAAATTCCACAACGAAAACAAAATAATGCGACAAAAATACTGGTACAAACTATTGATTCTCAATTTTATATGTTAAAAAATCAAATGTCACAAATAATGTGAAACGAGGTAACAAGTAGATGAACTTAAAATTAAAATTAAAATAATTTTACCAAAAAAAAATCCTACTTCAATACAAAGAGCCAATGGAACAGATTACAAAACCGAAGCAACTATGGGTTACTCTAAAACACTACATAATCCATTTCGATTTTATATTTTACTTCCAGGAATGGAAGGGCGAATTGTGCGATAATCAATGTTTAGAGCGGGCAAATTACACGTCTGATTTTCGGAAAAAAATATGGTACCAGCCTGCAAGCAAACCCTTTCAAACAACAAAAAAAAAATTAAAGGCTTCACATGTGATAAAGTTATGCGTGTACAAACATTAAAAAAATGATAAAAAATACACACGATTTGACAAATTACTCGAAAGCCTATCGAAGGGACTGAGGTTTGCAACTATTGAGGAGATAAAGGCTGTATCGCTGAAAGGATAGGACTACTCTACTTTGCTTATAAAATATCAGCAAGAATCACAATTTCATAAAACTAAAAATGACCTATAACAGAATACCTAAAACAGTGTTAGCTGTCCCCTATCCCTTCCCAACATAAGATTGGTGGGTTTCATTTAAAGTCATAGAACTCGAAACAGTACCGAGCACTTAATAACCAGTTACGTGAATAGTTTTGTATAAGTTCATTTCTGCTAGCAAACATCCTGTTTGAGTATAACATATTCACTCATAAGCGATTTGAGCTGTTTTTAGGAAACTTACTAAAATGGTTACATTTTAGCGAGATATGCACCTTACCATACATGCAAACATGCACCTAAAAATATTAACAGTTTAACTTAAAATTTAATAATTTAGTTAAAGATTTAAATATTATTCACAAGGTCTCTTTTGATAACAATTGAACGTTTAAATTGAAAATAAAAAAAAACACGGAACATGGCTTAACCGAAACCGGTCTATTTTTTGTTATAATACATCTTCATCCTGACACAAAATTTCCATATTTTGTTATAATCGCTACTTTAGTTCGACCTTTTTTGTTTATTTGTGTTTTTAATTTTTCAACCACTAGGGTTAGTTTTCCTATAAATGAAATGTTTTATTTTATAAACATAATATTTACATTTTTTAATAACACTTCAATTCATCAATTATATAAATACATTTATCATTCATTGCCTTACAAATTGAATCAAAAGAAGGAGACCCCCTTTTTCTCTCACCCACTCCAACTGGAGCTACACAATGTTAGCTCTTCCTTCTTAGAACAGGACTATAAGAGATATATTGATACGAATAATGAGAGAGATTTAGAGAAATATTTAAAGAGAAAATTACTCTCACTAGGACCCACCGAAGGAAACTAACGTTTACATCCCTACACTCACATGACAAAACAACATGTAGAAAATAAATGTACCAACCAAAAGACCAACCCAGAAAAAAACCCCATGGAAGACACATACACATTTGTTCGTATAGAAATTATTGTTTGTTATAAATTGTTGGCGACGAGGATAGACGAGTAAATTGTCTGGCGGTGCCAGTATCAAACTTACGACACACACCGTTAGGTGGTGTATAACGGTGCTTTTGTGGAAGACTAGAAAACATTTACTTGTTTTTCGCTTATACTTTTTTTCTACACATTTTGTTTTACAACTGATTTTCTTTTTTGGGCATGTCGTCGTAGGGATATTAAGGCAGAATTTGAGCCTTTTTGTCAGGGAAAACCAAATAAATAAATAAAAAAACATACAGAAGGCTGAGTAAGACCCATCTTGGGCAACATGTGTTGTGTGGGTTAAAATTTTATTTTACTTTGTGTATTTTTTCCTGTGGGTTTTGGACATTTGGCGTTTTTTGGCTTTAACATTGCAAAAGTAATACGAGAACGAGTAGAAAAATTGTGGTTTGTGCTGAAGCAGATTCAAGTTAAGTATGCTGTAGTAAAAGAAAACATTTTTGGGTGGCAGTAGCTGCAGCAGCCGAAATAAAAGTAGTGGCAAGTGGTATAAATGCAGTAGCGACTACTGCGATGCAAGTGAAAATAAAAAGTTGTGAGTGTATATGGTATGAGTGCGTAACGCAGTAAAGTTTAACGTTGCATACATTTTGGTTCTTTTGTATATATAGTATGTACATTTTTCACTTTTTTCGTTTGTTTTCCTTTTTTTAAGAACTGCATTGAAATGCAAACAAGGCTTTTGAAAATGTAAATATAGTCCTCATAAAAAAACAAACAAAAAAATCATTCATTGATTCTCAGATTGTGGCAGAGAAAGTGTGTTATAAAACAAATTAAAAAGTAAAACCAAAATTGTAACTTAAGAAATTTTTTTAATATATTGGTCAAACGCAACAAGCCAACGTCACGCAAAGGAAGCAACTTAATATAGAAAATCCTTGAAATTAATAGTTAGAAATTAAACTAATACAAACTTCATTAAATAGCGCATAAAATTTCACCTCTAAACACTATGGCTAACAGCAAAAACCTAAACAAGGTAAGTAATTATTATTTGGCTTAAAATCAATAAATTAAAATTATACCAGCTGCTGCAAATATTACGGTTTAAGTTTGGTTTTTTTTTTTTTTTTGTTGAGAAAACTGCACAATCTAAGTTTAAGTGAATTTTACTAATAGCAAATATTTTGTTCAAAGCAAACAGTTGTAATTAAAATAAAACTAATTAAAAAAGTATATCTATTTAGTGAATTATTGCTTTTTACCGCTATTTTTACTGGAGTTGGGGTAGGTAGTTGTCTCATTATGTCCTTTTTTCTACACAAATTCGTTACTACATCTACTACACTTTTGTTATGCTGTTGTTTTTGTTTTATTTTGGTTTTTTTGTTGCTTGTTTTGTTCCTGTAAGTACTTTTAGCCATTATTTTTGTTACTCTCTTTGGATACACTATTGCTGCAGTAGAGTTGCCAAGCTTTTGTAAAATAGGATTTTATTGCGATTGTCCACAATATTATTCTCTATTATATTGCCAACACTACGCAATAAGTAATTCAATATTTTTAAATAAAATATGGCGCAATTTTTCTTACAGTAAGTAAGTAAACAAAACTTACGCACATACATACGTATGTACAAGTGTTTAACCAAATTATAAAAACTACAAAATTAATTTTTAGTGACATGAGTGAGGATATCATTATTGTACAATACTGCCAACACATTACAAAATTGTAATTTTTGAGCAATAGAAATTAAAAACTTTTTATACCACCTACTAATATAATACGCACATAGTAAACTTTATTGCACAATATCAATTATTAAACAATAATATTGCAAATGTATGGGTCTATTAAAATTTTGTGTTACCCGATTAAAGAAGTTTACGCATATGCATTTAAAACGTTCATATTTTTTGCAGTGGCAGCACCATGCAAAATTTTTTAATGGATACAATCTACCTTTTATGTTGTGTATTTCTAATGCTAGAAAGCAATGTTACTCGTATATATTGGGAAACTTACAAGACTTTATTTTTTCTATAAAAACATTACAATTATTTTTGAATGTCATAATTTACATTGTAAATTAAAACCCCATTTGATAGCAGATTGTAAAAATCAAATTTAGCCTTTCTATAAAAAAAACTTTATTTTGTGGGTAGACTCACTCATCTATAAGGTGAAAAAACATCCATCTTATTCTTCAGATAAAAAACAAATATTCGTTGTATGTTTATGTATATGGGAAATACAATTTTTATGACTATATTAAGGAATAGAATACATTTCGTAAAAGGTGTAACACTTAAAAATTTAGAAAGAAATCCTTTGCCGAAAATATGTGTGTTCCCCCGTGTTATTAGTAAGGAATATTTACAGGATAATTATCGAACCAAAACTCATTGATCAAACTCCATATAAAAAATATACACAAATATCTTTTTCATACATAAATTTTGATATTCAATTTCTACATCAGCTGCGTTATATGTATATAGCATAGACCTTACTAATAGGGTTTGGTCTTCCTTTACTTTACACTTTACTTCATTATTAGAGGGGTTATTCTCTTGCGATGCGTAAGCTAGCTCGATGCATTTGATATTTTGTTAGCGCAAGATATTTAGTTTTAACGAACGTTTTTAACATATGCTTTCGTATTACAAAGTACACTGATGCCAGTTTTGCGAAGGTTGAAAAATTAGATGTGAAAGGACGCAATAAAGGGTAACAATTATCCGATTAGGTATCATCTTCCTTAAGCATCGCAAACGCATCGCAATAGAGAATAACCCCCTAGATCTTTTAGATTAAAACTTATCCGACTGTACCAAAATCTAAAAAAAATATTCCTATCGCAGAGTTTTTATTATTTTTCTTTTTAATCATTATTTTAATTATTACTGGATTGGCAACTTCAGCATTTTACTCTTCATAGAAACTTGTCTCTTAAAATCTTAAAATGCTCAATTTACTTTTTATCCAACAGAAATGCTTTCTACTCTCTACTATTACGACGATTTTGGTAAATTATGAGTAAACGTTATGTTTAAATTGTAGTATGTATAAGCATTGTTGTATGATTGTTGATATTTTTGTTGCTGCTTTTAGACATCCGTTATTTTTTCTGGTAGCCAATTTCTCAGCACAAGTGGAATTTCACTTTTTATTATTTATTACGTACAAATGTACATACATACATAAGTATGTACATTTGTATCCACATACATACAAACAAAACTTGTGCGAGTAACTTGTATTGTACTGGCATATTGTGGCATAAACCCTTAAGCCTTAAGGGATATGGAACAAAAAAACATACAAATATGTAATGTTTTATACATTGAAGATGTGATGTATGTAAGTATATAAATATGTTCACCCATTGATACCAGCATAAATAATTACGCTCCCTGTTTACGTTTATACATATGTATGTATGTATGTATGTGCCAGAATTTTTTAATGATAATAATAATAATAATAATGATAATGAAAATAATAAACACATTATTATATAATTATTTACAAAATGTATTGTTTGTTGTTGGCTTAGATGAGTAGATGCCTGCATATCTAATTGGCGCTATCTTAATCGTCAGTATTCTTTAGCCAAATCATGTTTGAAAAGCATTCAAACTCATATACATATGTATGTACATACATACATATGTACTTATGTACATATGTATGTAGGTATGTATGTATGTACATATGTTCGTACTGCTACAAAAATCAACAAATGTTATACATACATAAGTATGTATGAGGATTCTATAGAATTCAATCATATTTTTCTGCTTGTGATTTTTACAAATACAATACGCACATGATTATTATCGACTTGCGTCTTTTATTTTACACCTTTACAAAATTAAACACTCTTTGAATATACAAAGTGCCAGTTTACATTCAACGATTTTTGTCGCTGCAATTTTTGTTTTCCTTTCTTTAAAATTGCATTTGCGTTTACATTGAACGATTTTTGTCGCAGATATTTTATGCATACATACATACATACGTATGTAATTTTTGTTATTTTCTTTTTTAAGTATATTCTTACGGTAAACAAACAAGGAATTTACGTATTACGAATTGCGGGAAAAAGGAATTGCAAGAGTACATGCCTATGTGTGCTCTCTTTAGTTTCTCTCTTCCCCTATTAGCTCTATTCCCCCTATTTGCCAACAAACTAAGAATTGCAGCGACAAAAATCGTCCAATCTAAACAGGCACAAAGTAACCAAAGAACAAATGAGAATTATTAAAACAAGACATTTATATACATATACATACTAGCGGACCAGGCGAACTTCGCCTCGCCCCAATTTTAAGCCTTCAGACAAAATTTCTATTTTTTAATTTGAAAAGCCATTAAGGAATAATTTCAAACAAAATTTCATATAAAAACTCGATTTTCGATTTTTTCAGTTTTCCGACTTTTCCGGAAGGATTTTTCTTTCATAAAAATCTTCTCCTCGAAAACGAACAACTGACAAAAAGTTTTACACAAATCGGCCAAGGCGTTCTCATTTTATGAATTATTGTATTTTGCCACGCCCCTCCGCCCACAGACCGAAAATAAAAAATCGGACTTCACAGTGTCACCCGCCCGAGTATTCTGAAGGTTCGCTGAAAATTTCGTCAAAATCGGCCCAGCCGTTTTGGAGCCATTACGTTACATACATACATACATATGTACATATGTACATACATACATACATACATACACACATCCTATTTTATATATACATATATATATATATAGATGCATATACATATGTATGTACATACACACACACACACACACACACACACACACACATATATATATATATATATATACATATATATAAGTATTTATATGCATTAAATTTTCTTGCAGCATTTACATATATGTACATACCATTGCCCTCCACCTGGCTAACAATAAAATTATTTGTAGGTCAAGACAAAAATTAAAAATATTGTCAAATTTATTCCACAATTCTATCTTAGTTATTACTTAAGAATTTTTATATGAACATACTAAGGTGAAAGCTTTTCAAACCTCATAGTTAAGTCGACTAATGAGTTGGCATTACCATGAACGAAATGTAGGCATATAGAATAACTTATTTAGCCCACAGCAAATACAAATTGTTTTTAAGATTAATTGAACCAATATATCTAATAATTGTTCTAATTTTTTTTATTAAAGTTTCTAAACTATTTCATAATTAAGCCAACATGTACATCTGTAAACAATTTTAATAATGTTGCCTATACAATACCTTGTTGATTTCATTCTTAGTATAATTATTAATTTTTATTTTTGCAGAAATTTTCTACATATTTTTTCAAAACTCTTATACAATATAATTTAATTGTACGTAAAAAACCATTAAATAATTTTAACACGAAAATACTTAAGGAGAGAAAATGAACTTTACACCGTTTGGTAATCCGTTTCCCGGTTCTATACCGGGTATAGCTCAGTTTACTGCCACTACCACACCTCTGGTGACGACAGTAACCTCAGCCTCGGCAGTGGCAACAGTAACATCAACCACCACACTGCAACAACAGCAGCAGCAACAAGATACTGTGTCTATATCATCCAATCGATATCAACAACAGCAACAACAACAGCAGCAGCAGCAGCAGCAACAACAACCCAGTACCTCCACAATTAGTATGACACATTTCAATCAGCCTGCCATACAAGTTGCTACTGCTACAGCTGTGAACGCTTTGCCAACAAAATTTCGTTCTAACAACGACGATTCTCAAGGTGATAAATACAATGGCCATATGGTTGGCTTAGCAGCTGCGGCTGTGGGAAATCAACAGCAAGTTCTGCAACAACAGCAGCAAACTACACAATACACCACTATATCCGCATACAATCAACAAACTGAAGATAAACGATTAGTACAAGCCGCCATCGCTTATCCTCAAAATACAATAACAGCTTCCACATCAGCAGCAGCTGCTGCTACAGCCTTAGGTTTACAACAAGCTCAATTACAGCCCACAACATCGACGCAGCAGCAATTGCAGACCCAGCTAGCAGCACCTCAGGAGTTAACTCAGGATCTATGCAATGCCATATTGCAACAACAAGGTGTGGATTCAAAACGTGGTGAGTTAGAATAACTTAAGTGGGCGGGTCTGACAAACAGGCAGTTATAGGAATGAAGTTAAAGGGAAATAGGTCAGTATTAAACAAATAGATCTTTATTGAAGAAAACTAAATTCGAGAATAGTTGAACAAGTTTGTACAAAAATAACGTTTTTCTAATCTTTATGAAAATACATTCAACATCAGTGTTTTCTTTTTTAATATATTCTTTTTATGTAACCAATTTTTCAATGCCATACGTGCATACATATGTATATACATGGTACATACTATGTACATGTTTGCTAGATGTGCCTGAAGTGGCACTTTAGAAATAATTTTTATTTTAATTCCAAAATCCAATAGGGTACAAAAAATTATATGCATATGTATGTATAGTATATAATTTAGAAATCAGAAATAAAATGATTTTCAAAACTAGTTGTTTGTATTAGAGAACAATCTGATTGCATACTGTTTTAAATTTTCAACAATTGTTTACCTAAATCAGATTATGCAATAAAATTTTTCATGGAATTACTTAGTTCTAGGACACTTTTTTTACTTTTCAATATATCAATATCTCTCCTAATTCCAAATAATAGAAGTGGCATGCCGTGTAAATGCGGCTATAATTTTTTCTGAATGCACTTATATTTCTTTAATTAAAAACTGATTTTATATATAATCAATAAATTCCTGAACCTAATCCTAGTCAATGTAACCGTATCATCCTAATTTTAAACTTAGTGCTTTGCTGGCTGATTTACATATAGAACAAAAAATTATGATTTTTAATTTTCGACATCTTATATCGATAATTGCATAAATAAATTATTACGTCGATTGCAACAGGTTTTCGCTTATAAGGAACACTTCTTAAAGAACCCATTACAAAAAATGGTTGTTAATTTTTACTCTTATGATGTACAAAATAAGGTCGTAGTATTTTTTCTCAAAAATTTTCAGCCGATAATAAATTTTTTTTTACAAAGTGATCATAATAAATGAGATTTTTAAATAGATACGTATACAACATATTGCATAAACGTACATATTTATAAATTAAGAAATAAATGTAATCTATTTCAATGTTGCTTATGTTTATTAATTGGAAGAAAAGAACATTTGGCCTGGTTACAACGACGTTCGTCTATAAAGTCTACAAAAAACAATATAAACTAAGGCGAGCTACTCGTTTACGATAAAACTGAGATGATCTTCCATGATGCTTGAACGTATCAATTCAAGTTTAAGGGATCATATGACCCAAAGTATTATTAATTGCTAATATTTTCTTTATTTGCCTAATTTTCAAGTAGTTCGGAATACTTTTCAGTTCTAAGTCTAAAATGGTCTAAATACGTTTCAGTGTGAAGTTTCCTTTTCAGTAAAACCATTTATGATTCTTGGTCATTAGAAAGAAATATGTAGTTAAAAATTTAAAAAGAAAATTTTAGTGTTTCCTTTTTCCATCTAGAAAAATTTATCTTCGTAGATTGATAGATAATGAAAGGTTTTGTATTTAAGTTTAAAAAATATAGAAAAATGTAATAAAACAAAACAAAGAAATTCACTTACCGAAAATTCATCTTCAGGTCTCGCATCAGCACTAGTTTCATGAATTATTTTTATTATTATCATTATTATTGTTTTATTCTTTTTTTATTATCATTATTATTGTGTTATTTTTATTATTATCATTATTATCATTGTTTTATGATTATTTTTATTATTATTACTATTTTTGTTATTATTATTAAAGTAAAGAGTATTCATTGCGATCGGACGTGTTTTTTTACACAGCGCTATAAAAAGATTTGAAAATATCTGTTTTTGCCAGTATTAATTTATAAAAATTGTAAGAAACAAAACAAGTTAAACAAAAAGATACAGTGCTATAATTAAGCAATTTTAAAAAAAGTGATAAAAAGGATGTTGTTTATTGAATAATATCAAAAAATATATTTAAAAAGAGAAGCCATAACTAAATATCAAGCTTTGAAATTGCATATTTTATTTAACTGTTAGAGAGAATTTTAATAATTTGAAGAGAAATTTATACATATTTTATTTATGAATATGAATAAACAACAAGATTACCTCTCATATGCACATGCTCTCTGTGCCATATGCGAAAAGTCGCTACCAATAACAGGGGACTACATTAAATGTCAACACTGCGGATGTAAATATCACTATTCACCTTGCGCTACACTTTCTGAGTCCACATACAATGGTATGACGAACGAAAGGAAAGCTGCATGGAAATGTCACCTTTGTAGAGGGGAACGTAATAGAAGTAAATCACCTAACAATCTCTACCAGGAAATTAGTCATGATCAACACCAGGAAAGTACACAACAGATAGAAAAGCAAGATCAACGACAACGGCAAAGTAGTAAAGAGACAAGAAATGATGAAGTAAAAGATCCACAAAAAGACGAAAATATACACTACCTAGACACGGTCAATGCTACTGTATCCGATTTTAAAACAGATTTGTTGGAGTTTAAGTCAAGTGTTACAAACGACTTGAGTGATATAAAAGGCAGTATACAATAGATAAATAATAATAGAAAATAGAGTTAATGATAGATCATTAACTCTAGAGAGCAACAACTAATAAACAAAAACATAGAGATCAAAAATATTAATAATAATATGAGTGTCACAGATGTCATGAAAACAATAGCATCCTCCGTTAACGTTGAAATCAAAGACTCTGACATATCCAATGCTTATAAAACAAAGCAAAAAGAAAAACTCATTGTGGAGTTCTGCTCTTGAAATAAAAAAAGAGCTAATGGCAAAAATCCGGAGGCATAGAGTAAGCGGAGATTTCTTTAGCAACACTCTTGGTGAAGGCACCGAAAACAACAGCAACATGGATAATAGCAATGCAAACATTAACCCAAGTAACAAATCTATTTTCGTAAATGACCAATTGACATCTACTAACCGTAGGTTGCTTTGGTTAGCTAAAACCAAAGCGAAGGACTTTGGATGGAAATTTGTATGGGTAAGAGATGTACACATATTCGCAAAAAAAATAGATGCGGAGGTGGAGTAGCTGTTTACATCAAAAATAATATTTCAAATACAAACTTAACTATTACTACAACCTCCTTTGAATCTATAGGTATAAGCGCAGAAACAACTGAAAATATTACCATCGTTGCTACATACATATATACAGGCCCCCATCTATGAACGTAAATAATTTTATAAGAGAGTTGGATGACATGTTACAAACAATGAAGAAACATAGACCTCAAATGGTATGAAATGTTTGATCAAGGAATATACAAGAGAAGATTTAAGTATAAACTCAAAAACATGTATAGATCATCTCATCGTAAGATGTAAACAAATAAACACACATGTGTGATTACAATAAAAATCTGTGATAATTTTTCTTTGCTATGCTGTCTCTTTGGAAAGAATGACATAAAAAAAAACCCAAAGTAACACCACCCAGCAAACAATAATATGTAATAATAAAGTAAATCGGCATATTCGCACTTCTGAATCAAACAGATCCTAACATTTTATCCAGCAGACAAATTTAAATAATTTTATGAAAATTCTGTTAAAACGTTACAATTTAAGAAGAAGAGAACAGGAAAGCCGTGGATTACTGATACATTAGTAAAAAATGGTGAATTAAGGGATAAACTTTTTATAAAATGGCGCAATAATAGAAATAATAAAACATATTAATGTGAATATAAAAAATATAGAAATTACCTAAATAAAGGACTGAACTATGCTAAAAATGAATATTTTAAAAATCAATTCTTTGAAAACAGATATAATATGCGTGCAACTTGGCAAACAATCAATGAAATAATCGGGAGGATATTAATAGTATTGATGAAACTATAACAAAAATGTTTAAAAATATGAATATAAATGAAATATGTGATAATTTTGCGCAAAATCTTAAGCTAAATGTCGAAAAAAATATTCATGAATGTAACGTAAAAAGAATGCATCATTCATCCAATAGTTTTCCAAATTCATTCCATGAAGAAATATTAAATCTATTAAACTCTTTGAATATTAAAAACAAGTGCGGGATGTGATTCAATAAGACCGATAGAACTAAGAAATAATTTTATAATTATGGCCCCAATTGTGATAAAATTGATAAACCTCATCATCGACATAACAATAATACCAGAAGTGTTAAAAAAATCGATTGTACGACCAATTTATAAAAATGGTTCAAAATCAGACTTCAACAACTACCGACCGATCGCAATATTATCTGTTATAGAAAAAGTAATGGAAGAAATAATTTGCAGACGATTAGACAACTATACAGAAAAATACAAAATCATCAACAACAATCAATTTGGGTTCCAAAAGGGAAAAAATATCAGTAAACTTCTTGGTAGTTTCGCAAGTTCCATAAATGAGCAATTGAACAAAAAACACCATTGTCTGACCGTCTTGATAGATTTTACTAAAACATTTGATACATTGTCACACAATAATCTACTAACTATGCTATAAAGGTTTGGTATTGGAGGTTATAGCATAAAATTATTCGAGAGCTATTAAAAGTGCAGGAAATTGTCAAGGTATGTGGATGACAATAGATTAGTTATAAACGTGAAAAAAAACAAACTGATCGCACTTTACATACGAAGACGTAAGAATTAAATTCCACAGCAACGACATTGTATAACAGCATGGGGAAACTCATCCCACTGTGGCAAACTACAGAAAATACAGAACAAAATACTCAAACTACTTGTACCAAACAATAATACCATTACAGCGAGAGATAATGGAGATGTAAATTACCCTAAGGATTGTTACATATTAAACGTCAAGAATATATACCGCACAACACTAGCCTTAGAATATTACAACGACACTAATTATCTCCATAAAATCAACCACAGCCGTCAAACAAGGAGAAATATAGACGGCAAATTCCGTAACGAATATGGTAGAAGCACCCTATCTTGGACGTTGCCTACAATATTCAACAACATACCAAACGATGTCCTATTAAGATCCAACAACATTAGAGCCAGAAACAAGATTATAAAACAAGTTTTTATCAATCAGTAATGAATATTCTACTTTAACTAAAAACACAACAAAATGAAATTATATACACAAATGTAAAGATCTTACCAAGGCTGAGTCATATAGGCCAATAAGTTTGCTGTCAACAATTTCGAAGCTCTTTGAAAAACTTCTCATGACAAAATTGTCCCCAATTCTAGCTGATAATGGATGCATACCGGACCATCAATTTGGTTTTAGAAGTCAGCACAGCACCATTGAACAATGTCATAGATTGGTTCATTTCATAAGAAGAACATTTGAAGAAAGAAAGTATTGTTCTTCCCTATTTATTGATGTCTCTCAGGCATTTGATAAAGTGTGGCATGAAGGCCTAATTCTAAAATTGAAGACATATCTACCAATAAACATTGTAAATCTTTTGGAAAGTTACATTATTGCCCGGAAGTTCACTGTCGTGGAAGGAGACTTCATGAGTGTGCCCGAAACCATTTCATCTGGGGTGCCTCAGGGGAGTATACTGGGGCCAGTTTTGTATTTGATTTATACCTGTGATATGCCTTTGAGCAGTAATATCCTCACCTCTACATTTGCCGATGATACAGCCTGCCTTAGTATGCATGAAAACCCTCACGAGGCATCCCGTTATCTTCAGCAACATATTAACCTGTTGGAATTGTGGTTGAACTTATGGAGAATAAAAGTAAATGAACAAAAGTGTGTTCATGTTACATTTACCCTACGAAGAGATACTTGTTCCCCCATTCAAATCAACAATCAAGTTGTTCCTCAACATTCACATGTGAAATATCTTGGTATTCACCTCGACCGACGGCTTACATGGAAACACCACATTGACTCTAAGCTGACACAAATGAAGCTTAAATTAACCCAGATACATTGGCTGATTGGTAGAAATTCTACCCTCAGTCTAGATTGTAAACTTTTAATATACAAGTCGCTTTTGAAGCCGATATGGTGTTACGGAATTCAGCTATGGGGCACTGCTTCAGCTTCCAATGTAGAGAGAATCCAACGAATGCAAAACAAAATATTAAGGTTAATAACTACGGCTCCATGGTACTTGAAAAATTCTATTTTACATCGTGATTTAAATATGCCACTTGTGACCGCTGAAATTGCAAAATATGCTGGAAAATATTTAACAAAACTCGAGTTCCATCCTAATCCCCTTGCTCGTAACATCTTGAACTTTCCTGGACACATCCGCTTAAAAAAGAGGGACACTACGGCATTAATACGCAACTCTCCAGATGAAATTCTTTGAAAATATTTTTTGTGCGTAACATGAATTTTATGTATTATTAATTATTATCACTAAGTTTATGTCCGACACTGGTTGGGCCTAATAATTATTTATATATTTAAGATTTGAACACTTATTGTTAGTTCAATTATTTGAAGATACAATAAACATATATTAGTGTGAAAAAAAAAAAAAAAAAAAATATACACAAATACATTGTTAATATTGTTTGTATATTTTAGTTAATACAAAAAAAAAATATTATTATTATTGTGTTATTATTTTTATTATTATCATTATCATTATTGTGTTGTTTTTATTATTATCATTATTATTATTGTTTTATGATTATTATTTTTATTATTATTACTGTTTTGATATTATTATTATTATTATTATTATTATTATTATTATTATTATTATTATTATTATTATTATTATATTATTTTCATTATTATTACTATTATTCTTATTTATACAAATACATAAAAATTATTATTAAACTTGATGTAAGCTCAGGTGGAGGCTATATTTTAATTTCTTTCTTATAAAAAAACATTTAAGATTTATAATTATATTTGCCTATTTCTTTCTTTCGAACAACTTTAGTGTTACAAAATACCTCATGGCAATCTTTGACCCCTGGAACTACGGTTGCAGATTACCTATCACATCTTCCGGCGAATACATTGCCTTTATCACTGCATCATTTTTTAAAATATTCAGCAGAAAATATTAAAAAGGAAAATCAAAACGTAGTAAGTATAAAATTATGTTTGAACACTTAATTAAATATGGATAGCAAATAAAATATTTGAAATCGGACTTTCGATGGAAACTATAAATTTACAAATCTACTTACATATATTTTGTTTGTTTAACAATCAAATTCATTTATTATAATGAAATAGCGGATTTACTATATGAATAGTACTTAATACTAGTAGACGGCCTATACCTCTACATCAATTTAATTTAGACTACACGGAAAATAATCGATTCATTTACAAAATGTTTCAACAAAAAAATAATAAATAAAAGAGCAACTTTTATTTACTAAGGTTATTTGACAGTTTCAAAACAAATTTTTTTTGCAGTGATGGCCTTAACCTACACGTATTTGCCTTGAGTTGAGCTAGTGCGGTGAACGTGAGTGAAAAGAACCTGTTGCTCATGCCTAACGCTGTCATGTGACTGTAATGTGAAATATATTAAAAAAGTTTACAAAATAATACGACACTGCTACTGATATTTTACACATTTGAAATTAAATATTCGAAAAGTGCAATCCTATATTTCAGAGCTTTCCATTTGTACATAAACATTTTTGAATGAAATTCCAACCAAATAAAAAATCAAGCAAACAGTAATCAAGAAGAATTAAATTGGTCCATTTAGTGAGGGATTTCTAATTAGACTATTCATATCTTGTTTGAAAAAAGAACTTCAAAGTTGCATATTATGAAATATGTAAAGTTTTTCTTAGGAGGAGATATGTACACGCGTTCAAGCGCATTCACGCTGAATAACTTAAATAGATCCCAAAAATTATCGTCCCTGAATTTGTGACACTTTATATTTCATTCGTCGGCTGATTTGCAACCATCAAGTTTATTGTAAACAAATTGGAAAAATATTGTTTTGTTAGTAATATTTACCAAAATTTTAATGTACATACATATGTATGTACATTTATACATACAGCATTATGCGTATTGTTCTCTTCTCAATGCATTACTTTAGAAGCAAATCTATGATATTTTTCGTACAACATGTCTTACAGGTACAAACGGGTCCACCATTGGGTTTAAACACAATCGGAGGCTCGACCACAATCACAATACCTCAGCAACAATTGCAGCAAGTTACGGCCACAATACAAGAACAGCAGCAGCAGCAACAGCAACAAGCCACAGCAACTACATTGTCTGTGCTACAAACGCAGCCCTCTACTAGTGTATTGACTGGTACTTTGCAACCCAATCAGCAGGCTGCCGCAATAGAAGCCAGCACTAGCACCACCGCAACGACTACTGCCCCTAAACGTAAGAAGCGAAAAAAGCGAGTTAAAGAACGCAAACAAAAACCGAGACCCGGAGAAATACGTTTAACCACCGCATTAGATGGCAGCCCTCTGTACATGTGTCCCGAATGCCAAGTAGCTTATCCCGAGCCGGAACTACTAGAAATCCACTTAATAGGCCATAATTCTGAAAGAAGATACATCTGCGATATTTGCCAAGCAACTCTCAAGCGTAAGGACCACTTAACGCGGCACAAACAGTCGCACAATCCTGAAAGGCCATTCATATGTACGGTGTGCCTAAAAGCATTTAAAAGAAAAGAACAATTAAGTTTGCATTTTGTTATACACTCCGGCGAGAAAAGACACATATGCCAAGAATGCGGCAAGGGTTTCTATCGCAAAGACCATTTACGAAAACACACTCGATCACATATAGCTCGTAGAGTCAAGGCTGAATTGAGTATGCAAAATGAAAGTGAAAATGGTACTAGTATGTTGCAACCGGTGGCCGGAGCTTTGGCTGTAGTGCAAGCCACACTGCAACAAGTGCAACAACAACAGCAGCAGCAGCAACCTCAAACTCAACAAACATCACAAGTACAACAGCAGCAACAAGTACAACAGCAGCAACAAGTACAACAGCAGCTGCAAGCCCAGCAACTGCAGCAACATCATGTTGTGGTCGCCCAACAACCACAGCAACAACAAAATCCTCAACAGCAGCAGCAACAGCAACAAATGCAAATGCCTAATTAGCCCCCACCTGGTGGCTCACAGCAAGAATTTTGTAAAGTTAGCTAGTTACTACACATTTTTCTTGTTGTAGTCACAACTATTTATCAACAATTTAACAGAAACACTACACTTGATTTACAAATTTGCGGAGAACTCTTCCTTTACACCCATTTTCACTTTTGCAAAAGGCCATTTTTTTGATTTTCGGCTTTATACCTTAAAAACACTAACAACACAAAATAGCCAACATACCTTTTACATTTTATTTGAAAGCAACACATTTACGTAATAAAATTTTCATTTTTCTTACTTTAAGACTTATTTTTTTAATTTTTTCACAAATTTCACATTTTTCCTACATTTTTTCTTAAAGACACCATTTTAACTACACTATGCACAAATACTGACAGCTTTTGATCAGTTTGGCGCATTTCTACCGTTACCAAGCTTCACCATGGTTGTACACTAAGTAGTTATTTTTACCTACTACTACCATGTCTTAGTTGTATACTTTAGTATGCGGATGAGGGTAAATACGTTAATTCAAGAAAAGTCAAATGTAAATATTGTAAATAAATTCTATTTTTCTATTTTCATAATATTAAGTGTAATTAAATTACTAATTTGTGTATGTGTATATGTAAAATACTGTATGTATTAGACTATTTGAAACTGTATAAAATAAATCTATTTTTGTATTGTAGATAATATGGAAACAACTATGTAACAATATAAAAACAATAAATTTGATTTGTATATGTGTTTTTTATATGATGAATAATGAATATATTTAAATAACTAAAAACTGTAGTATTAAGTATTTTATTATACAATTAATAAAATTAAAAAAATATAATATATTTTTCATTAAATCAAAAATCTTTTGAGTACTTAGAACCATTATTACAACTTGGCGTTAGTTAAAGGTAGGATTTTATTCAACAGAAAAAGAGCTCTTCATTGCTGCAACTTCACTTAAATCTAAAAGGAAGTGGTAAATTGAATGCAAGTTCATCCTACCTGTAATTTTTAACGCAATGTCGCTATTTCAAGTTGCCACATTTTCATAAGTTGCCATACTTTCTATATATCAACCGTATTATTTTTGGACAGTTTTCTTCCAATCTTCACTGGAAAATGACATTTTATATTATGACAATTTGATTAATATAATAGGCAAGCTTGAGGTCTTATTTTATCGTTAAACAATTTTATTTAAAAACTATAGGGATATTTCGATAAAATAAGACCTCAAGGTTGTCTATTATATTAAACAAATTGTTATAAAAAAATCAAACAATATAGATGTATTATTTGATATTATGTCTCACTTATTTGTTTATTCAAAAGAACTAAATTAGCCAAAAAATTTTAATTTTTATAAAAAGTAAAGAAGTACATATGAGCGACATTGTCACTGCAGATCTCAAAAGCGACTAGTCAATAATGGGCCGTGTGAATAAAAGGGTAGCTATAGCTTATGCTGGTAATTTTGTAGTTTTAACTAGTATTGAGGTGAATAAAAAATTCAGCTAAAGCTAGTACTTTATATAAACTAGTAAAAGCTAGTTTTTCCAGCGTTGGCTTAAAAAAGGTGTGAATAAACACCAGCGATTGCTTAATATTACTAGTTTATGCTTTGATTTTTATAAGCATCTGGTTGAGGTGCTTGAATGTGTTTTTCTGGCTTTTCTGATTCTTCAACAATCGTTAAATCAACATCTTGTGGGGTTTCTCCGTCAACGCCGAAGTTGACATCAATTGCACCTATCGTGTGTATAAACATAATTAATATGATGAACAAATTTAACATTCTGAAATCATTCAAAATACCTGGAACTTTATTGAATACTGGATTAGTGTTTTGTTCCAAAAGGTGTAGCAGTTCACGCTCCCATTCTTTTAAAATTATTTGTTTGTTGCCAGTTACGCGTACATCACTTTTCTTCTTTACATCGTTCTTCATATTTTGAATTTTTTTTCTAAGTTGGGCAGTAGTGATCTCTTGCCCAAACTTCCTCATATAATCATCCCGCAAAGAGCAAAGCGCATCATCTTTTGCTGATTTAACTGCAGGCAGTTGGAATTTTTTGAATAAAACTTTATAAGCTTTCATCATTAGAAAAAAACATGCACTACCTTTCTCACCCATTTTTGTATTTATTTATTTAGATCAAATATATAATTAACTAGTATCCACAGATATATCTGAGGTAGTCTCAAAACAACACTGAGATATATACGTTAGGATACGTTGGTTATATTTTAAAACTTTTAAATAACAAATGACATTATACGACGTTGCCACCATGGTTTTTTTAATTTACCGCGTAAATACCATTTGTGGGTATTTATTTGTGTATTTATGAAATAGATTTAAATTTAGCATTAAGCGAGGACTGAATGCATATTCAATCAATTTTCATTCTGAAATCAGTTGAAAATATCATATTTATTTTGCAGTATATGCAAATAATTCCATTTTTTAAAAAATTGGCGCAGAAAATATCACAATTTTGATCAAATTAAAAATTAAAATTAATTTCAAAGAAAAAAAAAAAATATATATATATATATATATATATATATATATATATATATATATATATATATATATATATATATATATATACATTCATATGTTTTTTCCTTCGCATACAAGCAGAGCCCTTCACCACTTGCTAAGATTTTTCTGACTCAGAGTACAATTACCGTTTTCCACTATCAGCATTTCAAGTGTTTTTGAACACTTTATTCCATTTTTTATAAAAACTCAGATGCCTCTCACCAACGAACTAAACATACTAAATACTTGAAACTGCGATAGTCGAATGTACGCGGCCCACGAAATTTTTAAATTAACCTAATTTGTCGAGCATAGCCCGCATGTGCAATCATGTTCCACAAAAGTAAACGTAAATGAACTTTATTTTTCAAACTCTATTTTTAGTTTCCTGCGGAAGTATAAGATTGCTGTAAGCATTGGTTTCTTTAATTTTTAAATGTAACAGTAAAACGAAGCTTTTGCAGATATTAAAAAATAAAACAATTTAAAAGAAAACATCATTTACTTTAACTTTTGTGGAGCTTGCCTAATTATATATAGAATAAAATGAATTATTTAATGTCGAAGTAAATTTGCAATTCATACTTTTAAATTCCGGAAACATTATGCCGGGATTTAAAAGCAAAAAGAGTGGTAGCTCTTAAATAAGTTTTGCCAGCTGTTAAATTTTCCAGCTTATGCTATCGTTTTTCAGCACTAGCTATGTAGCACTAGCAAAGATTTATTCACACTTTTTCTAGTTTTAACTACTAGATTTAGCTAGCACTGTAAAGCTAAAGCTAGTGCTACTACTTAGCACTTTGTAGCATAAGCTACATTTTTATTCACTCTACCCAATGTCAACCTCCTTCACATAATCAGTCAATAGACCGTCCGCAAACAAATGTCATAAGGCGATATTCACTTGCTTAAAAACTACATGGTCCATGACTGTAATAGTCAATTTTCCTATGGGTTAATCATAATCTACATATAAATTTTTACATTATCGCAGTGTGCACTATATAATGCTTAATAATATATTCTAGTTTTACTGCTGCCCCCTTTGTGTCAATTTTTTCTCTACCCATATGTTTATAAACTTTTAATACTCTCGACTGCAACTCTACTGGTAAACAAGATACAAAACACAGATGTGCGTTTTAACAACAACATAATTGTAATGGAAGAAAAGAAGGAAAAGTGAATTGCTCTTAAGAAAAGTGAAATTTCTTCAATAAAAATCTGCTTAAACATATAACAATTACAACACCAATAAAATATAGTCTGCGCATCAAGTTTTTCACCTAAATTAGCAAATATTAGACTTATGTTTCAAGTAGAAATATAATTTTCATTAAACCTACAACTGAAAGAAAATTACCAATTTTCCATTCCCTTATTAAAGCAATCGTGTATAAAAAAAAACTACAATAAAAGAAGTCAAAAGGCACAAATATAGAGAAAATATACATAAATAGTCAGCAAAAGGTAGAAGAAGTAACGAAAAAAAAAATTGACAATAGTCATCACAATAAAAGAAATATATAAAATAAAATAATAAGAAAGAAAAAAATCTCTGCGAACTAAAGAAGACAATTGTAGTGCACAAAGCTGGTGATAAAGAACGGGTGCAGTTACAGCGAAATATTTGAAGATTTGCGTCATTAAAGGAATTTTGTTTCAGTAAGCAATTTTCAGGCTGAAATGACCATAAAACCTGTAAAATCACCTACGCAAAAGAGGTCTGGCTCTTCGGCCAGTGAGACAGATAAAAAGGAGCCCCATCAAGTGGCCAATGTGAATGATGCAGGATCTAATGCTCTAAATCAACATCGTAATGTGGTAATAGATGCTCATGGTCAGGTATGTATCTTTTTCAGGCTTCCGAATATGTTCATTACTATTGGCCTTAAAAATACGATAGAGTCCACAACGACGGGTTGATGTCTACGACGAATTAGCAAGACATCGGCGTAGCCCCCACAAGACATCACGCAATAAGCGCCGTGATCATCATAATGATCCCTCTCAAATGCATCATAAAAGGGAACGTGTGGCAGCCGTGCTAAATGATAAACATGCTAATGTTGGCATAAGCGTTTCGAGCATTAATCCTCACTCTTCAACATCAACAGGTGTAGTGTCCGGAGTAAATCCTTCTAATAGTTCTGTAGCACATTCATCAGTCTTGGGCAATAAATCACCCGATCATTTACATATGAGCACGCAATCTCAGCAAACACAGCCAGGTTCTGTCGCCAAAGCAGCTGGGGGTTTGTTAAAAGCAATCGAAGATACATCATCGGGCTATAACTCAGGTGATGAACATTTACAATCCAAAGAAGGACTACCTACGGCAGACGAGTGGCAGAAGAAAGATGAACAATTTGCAAAATGTATGGCTGATCGTGGTTACATTTTGAAGGCAGTGGAAGAAGATGGTGCCTGTTTGTTTCGTGCGATCTCGCTACAGATATATGGCGATGAGGAAATGCATGATGTTATCAGACAACATACTATGGATTATATTGTAAGTGTGAAAGTAATAAAAATGCGGTAAAGTATTCCTGTAAAATGTTGGTGATTAAAAAGTAATTTTACTGCAATTTTAAAAATTCTCTTATAAATTACATTCTGTTCGCACGATGGCATTCTGCAATTTTAGACTTTTCTTTTTTCATATGGAAATCTTATTGTGTGTGAAGTGCGAATAAAAAAACAAAAGAGAATTGCAGAGAGAACTGCAATGCAAACAACTCAGTACTACTTTTTATACGTCTCAACTCTCTCCCCTATAAACCCAAGAAATGCAGAAACAAACTTGGAGTTAGCGTTAGCGGTAGCTAAACGCGATAATCGTTAGTTGAGTACACTTCTGTACCCTGATATCTGCAGGAGATCTAAGTTTGTATGTCTCACTGTCCCGTTTAGAGGCACACGAGGGAGCCTTGCTGTTATTGAATATTTGGATATACTTAACGTATATTCAGTGGTTCCTCTCGCAGACTGTTGCCATTTTTTTGATTGTTTGAACTTTTTCCCTCTGCGATATCTGCTCTCACCCGTAAGTCACGAGCCAAACATAAATCCGTTTTTCTGAATCGGCATTAACCAACGTGCCGCCACATACTTCTGCAAAAAACTATATCGAATAGAGCTGTGGGCTAGCGGTATTCGATGTTGGTCCGTATGTTCGACAAATGTCTCAAATGCCGTCTTTCTCCATGCAGCCTTGGCATTCAGTTTATCGCATAGTTCACGGCAATTTGCTGTATCATGAGATCAGCTGATGCTTAATGAGTAACGCTCTTGAGAGAGTGGTGAAAAGTGGACAGGTAACCATGAAAGCCAGTGTCCTTACGATTTTTCTTGTTTTCACAGTAGGTGGCTCTTTCTGTAGCAAGTGTAGAAAGAATATCGATAAGATGAAAGTTTAATGAGTAACGCTCTTAAGAGAGTGGTGAAAAGTGGACCGGTAACCATGAAAGCCAGTGTCCTTACGATTTTTCTTGTTTTCACAGTAGGTGGCTCTTTCTGTAGCAAGTGTAGAAAGAATATCGATAAGATGAAAGTTTAGATGGCGATGGGTACTTTATGCTGAAACCATCCGCTCCTAACGAAAAAGTTGATTTTATCTTACTTCTTGACTGATATTTCAGAAAGGCTACTGAAGTGCCTGTTGCCTCTAGTGCGGATCAGAGGCATCAACCAGGAACTACAGTTTCATCGCTCTCGTCACAAAATATAGCGATTGTGCTTTTAAGAGCATCGTCGCTATATTTTCAACAGCAGAGGAAAATAAGTCCACTGAGGTTGTGAATGTCCACATCCTGCAGCCGAGTATCCTTTGCCAAAGAAAAATATTTACTTTTCTGCAAAAAATTTTTCTACACTGAAAAGTGAAATTTTTGTCGTCATTTCCCTAGAAATGATTCCTTTCAAAGACCTTTATAAAGATTGGTATTGTATAGGAGAGAAAAAAAAACTTAATTAATATCTTTGTATGGCGAAAAATTTTAAAATTTTCCATAGAAATTTTTCTCTTCTAAAACTAAATTTTTTCGCTTTTATTTTATAATTCTAGTACAAAAATCGAGAATATTTTTGCCATTTCGTTACTGAGGACATTAATAGTTATATTAAACGTAAGCGTCGTAAGGATTCTCACGGTAATCATATTGAAATACAAGCCATGTCTGAAATATACAGTCGTCCCGTTGAAGTCTATTGCTATAAGCCCAGTAAGTTAAAAGAGTTTTATTTAGTTGGAAGAAATGTATGCTTATGCATTTTTTTTTGCATTACAGCTCCCATAAATATATTCAATTCCGAGCAGTCAAATAATGGTTATGCTCCTTTGCGTTTGTCCTATCAGAGAGGATCACATTATAATGCTATTATAGACCCCTACAATGCTACGGTAGGTGTAGGCCTCGGTTTGGCTGGTTATAAGCCAGAACTGCAAACTAAAGAAGCTGTACGATTAAGCGAACAGCTAGAAATAGAACAAACTATGTTTGAGGATAAATTAAAGACAACAGATTGGGAGGCAACAAATGAAGCAATTGAAGAACAAATTGCGAGGGAATCATATTTACAATGGTGTAGGGAAAATTTGCATAAAAATCGCAATGCCACATCTACCTCAGCTGCAGCTTCAACATCGGCTACTGTAACCTCGGGTGAAGCAGCCTCTGATGCACAAGCTTCACCCTCAAAATATGCTATACAGCATTTAAATACCGCTAGTAAGAATATGAGTATGATCAGTGGAAATAACATTAGCAGTACGGTTACAAGTTCAACAAGTTCCTCTTCAACTACAACAAATAACAATAGCAATAATAGCAACTGCAACAGCACAACTTTAAATAATATGGAACAGCATCAACATGTTTCTTTGTTTTCGCATATAAAAAAATCAGATGATTTGAGTTTCGATAGTGATGACACCGACATGAGTAGTACTAGTTCATTAAGTGGCAACAAAATTTGTGAAGGCTCTAGTTCTCCTTCAGCATCGACCAGAAGTAAAAAGTCGAAATCACGAAATTTCACAAATGCCAAAAAGTTAAGCAAAAAACGTCGCAGAGATATTCAACATTCACAACAGTAAGTGCATTTATCAGCCAATAATATTATTTGCATTAATTTTCATAGTTTTAGTGATGATCGTACTACATTACGCAAAAGTCCAAAACATGATCACTCATCTGTATCAAGCGGAACAGAAGAAAATCGTCCATCTACTCCGGACTTTGAACAGCAACAACCTTGTACCTCAAAACAATCTAATACGCCGGAAAAACACAATAAAGCTAGCTCTGCCGATTCTGTAGCATTGCCATCTTCTTCAACGACTTCAATAAAACAAATATCATCATCGAATTGCTCCGCATCACCCGAAACTAAGCAGTCATGTTCCAGTTTTTATCAAGAGCTTTTAGAAGCATCCTATGCCAACGATGGTGAGTTGTAAAATAATATAATAAAAAATTATCGCTGAGATTAGTTACGAAGCTAAACAGGGAAAGTTTACTTTGCAAAGTGTTGAGATTTAGTAGACTGGGTAAAGAAGAATAGGGGGGGAGTATAGAAGGAAAATCCTTCTGTTTTTAGTTCGTATCTCATATCTGTTTGTGTGTTGTATGTCCATTCAAACGTATGAACCGAAACATGTAAAAGTAAACGTTTTCTCTATGAACACGAAAAAATTTTGAAAGAAAATCCCAAAACACTGCAAAAGTAAGCTTTTCCTGTCTAGCTGCAATCTAGTAGGATCTAAAGCAAAGCGAATTAATAAGGCATATGCAGTGGCGAACACAAATCAATTCCCTGTAAAACTGCCCTTGCACTTATTTTATTTTCGTCTGATTTGTTCGTATTAAATTTCTTATGATTTGTTGGATGTTTTTTTCATTTTGGTTTACCACGGAACGTCAACGTCCGAAGATCATGAAGATGGGCAGCAAACATTTTTAATACAATCTATTGAAATTTTAAAATAAAATACGATTTGGCAAAAAAAAGTAATGTAAGGTTGGGTTGTACATGCCGCCAGTCAGCACAAGAAATAACTGGCCCACTTGGGTACTGATAGGTCTCTTTGCGTTGTCCGGGCAGAGGATATGGCCAATACGATATTTATCCCTAGCCTATGTCCCTTCAATAGAACTGGTAATAAAACAAAATTATGCCGGGATAAAAGAGTCGATCCCTCCAATACCGCAGCCCTATGTCTTTGCCAGTTTCCGCAGAAGAAAGAGCGCTGTTCATATAAGTTGCTCTCTCTATGCGAGGGAGCAATGCAATTACTGCTGTTCCATCCCGAATAGTTCTTGCCGAGCTATCTCCCTGCAGTATCCAAGCGAGGCGCTTTACCATCTGATCAATATCCCGATAACTCAACCGGTCTCTGGCCATGGCCGGTTTGTTCACTAAAATGTCTTGATATCTCATTCGGGGACATTTGGCATTCATATACTAGATCAGATGTGTAGTTTTGCTGTTGGTGCATGTATGAATGTGTTCACTTCAAATGAACCAACCCGACTCCCTCCTGATGGCTGGCACCTCTGGCTGTCGCACACTACATCGGTCCCGCATTTTGAACTTCATTCCCCTTTGAAAGCGCCAGATAAAGATGTTTCCTCCAACCCACAAATCCGATTTAGATCCGCCCGTACTGACTTGGAGAATGTCACCGTATTGACCCTGAGCGTATGGGAAACGCGCCCGATATCTCTACCGTAAATTCTTGTATCGCGGAGGGGTGTGGAGGAACGTCAATCGATATAATCCGATATGCTCCCTAAGAGTACTAGTATCGCGGCATGACATATGACCAATGTTTTCCATAAGCCAGTGGCAGAGCACATGGCCAATTGCTTGACTATGAGATCAGTCGGTAACCAGTGTAGCATAGTAAGTAACGACTTCGTAGGAGTGGTGCGTAGTGCGTATGTAACTACTAATGCAGAAGTGGAGTGCATCTATTTACTGCCATATTGATAGTACCCCACGCATGAGTGGAAGTAATGATCCTGCCGGTCAGTAGCTTCCCAACCAGGTTGATTATTAACAGATGAACATTCAATCTCTCCAGAGCGATCCTTATGGCCCAAGCTTGCTAAGATACTGATGCACAGCTTGGATCTATTGTCATCCTAAGATGAAGATCAATCATCCGTTTAAAAGTTGAGTATGAAAGAGGTCACAGAGATGAAATCTTTCGAAGTGGTGTATGTCGCCTTGCCTCCCTTAGGAATAAAAGCCACAGTGCACCTAGTCCATGCTTTGAGAATCTGGGTATATCTGAAACAGGCGATATATATTCTCATCAGCCATGGCACCATAATTTCCGCATTTTACTGTAGATCGGCCGTAACGATGCTTTCGCTTCCAGAGATTTGAAGGGGCCAAAATTACCTATAGCCCACTTAATCCACACGTTTCAGAGATACTATCAGAGATACGACCCTACAGAAGGATCTCCAAGACGTGCATTTCGCATTTCTTAACAAATTATTGAATCTGTTCAGCGAGACCTTATCTGCTTATCAGTTTCCTTGCCTTTAGCCTAATTGAAGAGTATGCGACACGCTGCGATCGCTCACAATGTCAAGAGTTCCACCAAGGTGTTTTATTCTTACTTCGACAAACGCCAGGTCAGTATGATTCCGATGGCGCAAGTCTGAACCGACTCGAAAGTGCACATATCACAGCATAAATATCCCTCCAATAATGTAGAATCTGGGTTGTACTGTTCCTTCCAATTAGTTATCCTCAGGTTAATCCTGAATGTGATCCCTATTTCCCGAAGCCCTATAACGAATTCTATATATCTATAAACCGAGAACGAGTGTTCGTCTGGAACGTCGTCAGAGATGAAAAACAAAAAGCATATTTTAAACTTTTTTACATATTTTTCCGATTTTGCGTCATCCGCTCAGCAATCCAAGTTTCCTTCCTGACGCTTAGGCTTGTTATGATTTGTGGTATATGTTTGGAGAAATGTTTCGGCCAGCTTAACTTTATTACTTTTTTATACTCGTATGTGTTTAGTATTTGGCAGAGTTTCGAAGAATTCGCTTAAATTCGCCAATGTTATGCCTTCTTGGTCTGCTTTGGCCATAATTGTTTTATGCTGAAAAAGTTTGAACTGTTCTATTTTTGTATTCATCTATTGTAAATTATTTTTTCAAATATTTTTAGGTTATGGACAATTAAGTGAATCGGAAATGCTGCAACGCGCCATACAAATGTCTACAAACGATTATATAGAAGATCAGAAACGTAAATATTTATATAGACCTTAAATGCGAATACTTTTCGATTTCATCTCGCTAAACAAACGTTTCCAAGTAAACTTAAGGTATTCACAGTTTTTTATTTGTCTTTTACTCAAAAAGTTCTCTATCAAATCGGAATATAACTTTCTAATTTTCCATCTAACAGGTTTCTTTCTGTTGTCGAATAATGTTGATTAAATTTGAAAGTTAGTTTTAAGTATTTCATTTTCAATGCAAAACAAGAAGATAAATGAGAAAAATTATATTTTAAACGTTATTATTTTTATGAGATGTTATTTGAAAGCACGACAAATGTCATACACACATACAAACACATTTATATTTTGGAAGGATTTTGAATAAAATAACAAACCCCAAACCATTTCTGGAATAAAATGATTGATCGATAGATTTAGAGCACAACTAACTAATTGACAGATACTACGTTTATACGCACGTCTTATTTGCAAATAAAAAAGAAGAATGTTGCTGTATAACTTTTTTATTGTAACTTATTAGCTCACTGAACAAGTCGTGAATAACGACACTATTTGCAAATAAAAAGTAAGACGTTGCCACTTCATGAACGTTTTTTTTGTTTTACTTACCAAACAATCATATTTTCGTCACATGGCATCACTAATAATAACACAAGTTCTGTATGCAATTTCCCGTATAAACAGTGAATTAGTTATTTGCAAATAGTTCTATTTGCAAATAAGACGTGCGTATAAACGTGGTAAGAGAAAGCAACAAAAAAACCAATTAATCAAAAGAAGTTATTAAATAAATTTCTTAAAGAAGAAATCACTTTGGAACCCAAATAAGTATTGGAAGCGTCTTCGTGTCCTAAATGTTAAATAAATGTGGTTTTAATGAAGATCATGGAAAATGACAAGTATTCTTTAAATATAATTTTCTAAATTATCATAGTTATAAATTTGCTCTACATTAAGCAATTTTTCGCCAAGAGTTGCGAAATATTTAAAATATTTTTTTTTTAATTTTATTGAATTTATTTGTTTAAGCGTTTTAAGTCTTCTTTTTAAAAAATATTCCCCATTTATATGGAAATAAAAAATATTGTAAGTTGGTGTTTTTTTTTTTTTATTTAATTTTTCATAATAAATCATTTGAAATATTTTTCTATTTTTTTATGGAGAGAAATAAAGAGCACTTTTATAAAAGAAGATCTTAAACGCTTAAATAAATAATTTCAACGGGCCTTATCGTGGGTGTGCATGCGAATTTCGATTACGAATTCGATATGTTGTACTAGTTTAAAGAAAAATATTGCTCGGTCTTTTTAATCTAGTAACTAAAAAGTCGCCCATCGCAATAAGGCCAAATATTATAATTAAGTAAATAATTTGTATATTTGTTTTTCTGTAAATTATTAAAAAAAATTTTCAATAATTATATTTTTGAAAAAAAAGAAGAATGGAAAAAATTAATACATACACATACATACATACATATATTATTTGGATTGCAAAACAAAATTAATTTTCGCATATAATATTATCATAAACTAATTGAATTATTTTTTGAGTTTGAGGTCTGCCTTTTTTTATAAAAAACAATAGGGTTATTCACACCGGCCTTGTTAATTCGTTAGTCGTTATTCGATAGTTTTTTACGTGTATTTTGTTTTTGTAAAATTAACAAATTATCAAACTGCCGAGTAACAAAGTACCAGTCTGGCAAGCTTGGTAATTTTCTTGTTACTCGGTAACAAAGAATTTTCAATTAAATTTTTTACTATTTTTGTTTTTGCACTTTCTCGAGGCATTTTTGCTTTTTAATAAATTTAAATCATCTGTTTTGTAGCAAAAGTTACCGCACTACTGAGATAGAACATAAAGTGTGTTCACAGTAAAGTGTTTTAACAAATTACCAACTAACAAATTACCGGATTAACAGACTCGGTGTGAATTCCCCCAATATATTTATTTTTAATGATTTGTCAATATTTCAACACCCCCTGTGGGTGCCTTCTTCAGGAAATTAAAAATATTTTATAAAATTTGAAACACAATCAAAAGAATAAAGTTTAAATGTTTATAAAAAAAGACCTCAAACTCAAAACAAAAAAAAAATAATTCAATTAATTTATAAAAATAAAAAGGTCGAATAATATCATCAATTTATATAATATTAATAAAAAAGAAAACGTTGGTCTCAAAAATATGGAAATTAAGCAAAATTCATCAACTTGCATACGTGCGTCTTAGATTTATATAAATATACTTACATATACGAAGCATTCATAAATACATACATACATACATATACATTTTGCTGGTGCATACATTAATATTAATTTACATTTAAAAAAATAATATTAAAAAGGAAAGAAAACTTCATTTACAATTTTAAGTGTAGTTGTGTATCAATAACTTTTTAATTAAATTCATCAGTAAATAAATACACATAAAATCTTCAATAAAAATGATGAAAACTGCATAAAATCAGATCTCTGTTTATATGTTATTCCCTCTTATTATGATTGTCGCCACGACGTCACATCAAGTCGACAGTAAAAAAAGACAGCAGTTCTGAACTCGTTGTAGGCAATAATTAACTAATATCGATGGCCAATTGTAGTTTTATAAGCCATAGTAGTAAGTAATATCCTAACTGACCTTCGTAGACTAGTAGGTAGTGTACTAGATTCGTAGTGCGAAGGTCCCAGGTTCGAATCCTACCGCAGAATTCTCTGGCAGTTTGTGTTTGATAAATAAAGAGAGCGCACAACAAGCCTTTACTGGCTTAAGTGTATGTCGTATGACATGGGCTTATCACACCCCTCCAATCAACCTAACCTAACCTAAGTAATATCCTATCAATAATATTTAATAACTCTCGATAATGATTCCACAATTGCCAATATATTGATGTCGACTTGGTGTGACGTCGACGTCCACAATTATAATAAAGGCAATTATATCCTGTCGTTTCCTGAAGGATTATCTATGGCTGTTTATGGTAATGTTTAAGCTGAAAAAGGGATAATGCAATGCAACTACTCATTATCTGCCAAAAATTACTCGCTTTCATAATAGTATTCATTTCGCCCTCTATAGATTTTAGAACTGCGACATTTTTCATGTTAAGGCTCATGTCTAAAGGGACAAGCCCACAACAATTGACACACTGGAAGCCAATATTGAAGAATTTATACCGGCCGATATGTTGGAGAGAGAGTGTGCCAAAATTGGACCCATGAAATCATCTTTAAACATTGAATTATATAGATCCTTCCATCGACTCAAATAAACGTTTCATACATTTCTCTAAATTTTATGAGTTTTTTTTATGAAATCAGAAAGCTCTTAAAAAATCACCCTTTAGTAGCGGCCTATCTCAATCATGTTACATGCGAATTATAAGGTCTCATTTAACAAAATAAATTTTAATTCAAAATCGGAATACAAAATTCTAAAACTGACTACATTCAGAGTACATTTTTCTTAACAAAAACAAACCCCACTCGTATATTTAGTGAACCTCGGTTTATGCTGTTGATCCAATTTGTAAGAGAATACAGAAGCCGAATTCGCATAAAGCGATACTTCAGCTCCATATAGAATCTATGGACGCTTTCCTCAATTTAAAAGAAAATTATTTCATTTCAGTTGCATTATTAAAAGTAGAAAAAATCGCATAGAAATCAACATAAAATCTATTTCATTTACAGAAGCAATAAAACAAATGAACAAAAACTAAGACTTTCGTGTTAAATTTTCCAAAGAATAGTTCATGGATCAGGTCAAAGCAAAAGAAATCAGTCAGTTTTTTTCCTGTATTTCTATAAAAACTAAATCCTTTCGTTTTAAAAAATTTTTGTCCAACTTTCTTATAAATCATGGTAAAAATTTGAAGTTTGGGGTTCATATAATTTGTTTATAACTCGCACATTGTTATATCAATATGGCTGAAAATTGTATATGTAGGCTATTTTTATGTGCTGAATCCGAATATAATCACATAATTTAGTTCTAATGTCTATTTCATCCAATTTCCATACATTTTCAAGTTTGTGTCTTAAGTCTTTCACTACTTTTCGTATGAACAATAGGCAAAAGACTTAAGACACACACTCGATATTTTGGAAAATTTCGTCGTACGAAATTTTAATGGTGATTTTCGGATTCAGCGGGTGGAATTGACACGTATAGGGGTTTCCAGCCATTTTCGCCCACAAATTTCAGAGATAAACGCAAAAAACATGAAATTTGCAAAATTTACAAAATTATCCGCATGTGTGTTAAGTCTTTCACACAACCTATACGTATTGTGGTGTATACTAAATGACGAAGACTTAAGACACATGCATGAGTTTTTATAATTTGGTAGAAATTTCTTGTCAACTTGGTTGCCCTACGAAGTATGCACTAAATTTTATTTCTTTTTTAACAAATTGTTTAATGATGGAAAAGACTATTGTTTTGTTCTGCCGTTTATTAAATGAGTATTAATAAGTTTTTTATGGGAATTTTTTAATAATTAAAAAATTATAAATAAATAAATAATTAATTATTCGATATCTACACGTATTAAAGGTGGGTAAAAATTCGAAAATAAGTTTTTTTTCTTAATTTTCATACATATAAATGAAACGTACAAGGTGATTTGGGAAAAAGGAGGATCTTGCTGGAAGTGTCCATATTTATGATAAAGTATATTATAAATTGATGTTAGCGGAAGGAAGTGCGAAAGAAAAGATATTTTTGTTAAATATAAATATCAAAATAAAATTCAAAAATAAATGTGATAACAAAATCGATATGCGTGAAAAGTTCTTCATTTTTAAAGCAAATTCTAATTTCTAAAGGACATGTTATCACAAGCAATATATTCTTAAAAAGAGTCTTTCATAGAAATTCTTAAGGATAACTTCTCTGCAAAGGAGAAATTAGTTTTCTTCAAAAATGCAAATACTTATATAACATTGATACCTTTAGTGCTGTAATTAGAACTTTTTTTATAATAAATTACAGCATTAAAAATTTTCTTAATACTTGTTTATAAAATTTTTAATACAGTAGAGGCTCGAAAAAGTTAAGTAGTTTGTTATAGGGGTGCTTAACTTTTCCGAATTCTTAACTTTTCCGTGATATGAAAAATGCATGTGTTTATACGTGTATTTATACATTGTATATATTATTAATATGTATTTAATACACATGTATATATGTATGTATGCAAATGTATTAATTTTTAGCTTTTAAAATAGGACCACTTAGTGGACAGTTTCTTTCACGTTGATATAAGAACCATTTGTACAGCTGCTTCTCCAAATTCACGAATTCTGCCTTATGTAAAGTCTTTCTCTTAATATCGTCACATGTACCTGACACTGCAGCGTAAATGTTTGCTTTATTTCTTTTAATTTTATAAATTGAAGATTAAGAATTATGAAAATCCATGGCCAATCGATTATCCAAAAACGCCTTCATCTAATTTTTTTAAAATCTTGTATTTTTCGGCAACTGATAACCTTTTTTGTTTACGTACTGCTGACATTGTAACGATCAAAAGAAAACTAATAACTGATGCAAAAAAGTATGAAACATTACGACGAATGTAAAGAATTTTATAACGGTAAATGACGAATGTGTTGAATTTTTTTATGATACCCATGTACTTATATAGTACTACATATATTAATGCGACAATCGACATATGTATAAGAATTCAAAATGATGTTAAAAATATAAAAATTAAATAAAAACAAAAATTACTCAAAAAAGTTAAGAAGCACTTAACTTTTTAGAGTTCCGTATGGTGACAGAAAGCTGCTTAACTTTTCCGTATTCTTAACTTTTGCGCGTCTTAACTTTTATGAACCTCCACTGTATTCTATTTACACCGACTTTCGCAAAGATTTTCTTCATCATTACGTGTTTTAAATTCTAATAATTTTCTCATATCTGAGGGAGTATTACATAGACTGACTGTAATATAAAGTATAGTTTTTAAAAAGTATCCTTATTACATAGCACAAAACGAATTTGCATGAAATTAGTTTTCTTCAAAAATGCAAATATGTATATCACATTGATACCATTAGTTTTTAAATTAGAACTTTTTTTTTGATAATAAATTATAGCATTATGGATTTTTTTAAATATTTCTTTGTAAAAGGTTTAATATTTTCTTTATAGCCTTTTTCGCAATGATTTTCTTCATCATTACCTGTTTTATATTCTAATAATTTTTTAATATCCGAGTGACTGTAAGTATATTTTCTTAAATAAGTATCCTTATTACATCGCACAAAACGAATTTGCATGAAACGAGGTTATGGGGTTCATATAATTTGTTTATAACTCGCACAGTATTATATCAATATGGCTGAAAATTGTATATGTAGGTGATTTTTATGTGCTGAATCCGAATATAATCAAATAATTTAGTTCTAATGCCTATTTCATCAATATTCCATGCAATTTCAAGTTCGTGTCTTAAGTCTTTCACTACTTTTCGTATGAACAATAGGCAAAAGACTTAAGGCACACACTCGATATTTTGGAAAATTTCGTCGTACGAAATTTTAATGGTCATTTTCGGATTCAGCGGGTGGAATTGACACGTATAGGGGTTTCCAGCCATTTTCGCCCACAAATTTCAGAGATAAACGCAAAAAACATGAAATTTGCAAAATTTACAAAATTATCCGCATGTGTGTTAAGTCTTTCACACAACGTATACGTATTGTGCTGTATACTAAATGATGAAGACTTAAGGCACATGCATGTGTTTTTATAATTTCGTAGAAATTTCTTGTCAACTTGGTTGCCCTACGAAGTATGCACTGAATTTTATTTCTTTTTTAACAAATTGTTTAATGATGGAAAAGACTATTGTTTTGTTCTGCCGTTTATTAGATGAGTATTAATACGTTTTTTAGAGGTTTTTAAATAATTAAACAATTATTAATAAATAAATAAATATTCGGGAGATATTAAAGGTGGGGAAAAATTAAAAACTTTTAATTTGTTATTCAAGAAAAAAAAAAAAACAATCAAGCCGAGATGAAGAGCTTTGCATTTTATGCTAAATTTTTTACGTTAATTAATAACTTTGAAAGTTTTGAAGATTAAAATATGAAACTTTATAGGTTTATACAATTGAATATGTAGATTTGTTTAGACCTTAAATGAATTCGGCACACGCATTAGATCAGAGGAAATAAAGTTAAACTTTAAAAATCGAATTTAAACAACGAATTAAAAACACAGTGGGCCACCCATATTCCAATCTATCGTGAGGTGAAATGAAGTAAAATCTTTTAGATGCCTGCATCCACTTACAAGTCTTTGTTAAAGTTGTGATTTGCATGGAATTTGTTTGAATTTTATATGTTCAATATTTAGCGGGACATAGAGGTGAAAAGCTTAAATTGAAATCTTTACGTTTTGTTTTGAATGAATAGAGATTTTCAAGTGGAAAATTTCCTTGGGAATTTTTCGTCACGTCTACTCGCTACTTTTTCTACGATTTCTCAGCGTGTGAAATTATACTTCAGACAAGTTGACTTAAGGAATTGTCTGTGAGGTGTACTTGTTTCGCTTTCCTGTGCTCCTTGGTGAGTTGGTTTCAAGGAATATTTGGTATTTTCCAGTGCCTTTGTTTATAGAATAAAATAAAAGAGGACTGATTGTTTTCTTTTTCTAATTTTTATGTTTTATTTTTGTATTTTATTTAAGTTCCAAGTTAAGATTAATACAAATTACTTAAAAGTGATCACGTGTAATAAAAGTATAAAGCATTTTTCATCACATCACGTCACCCGACATATATCTTATATCTTAAAACCACGCTTTAGCCATTAAAAAGGTTTACATGCTCTATATCAAAATAGTAAAAATAAATTTGTTTCTCAATTCTCTTGTAAATGAAACGTACAACGTGATTCAATAAAAAGGAGTTTTCTGCTGGAAGCGTCCACACATATGTGGAAGTATATTTTAAACTAATGTTAGTCGAAGGAAGTCATCCGCACAGCCTTCGGGTTATTTGGCCTCTGAAAGAAAACGAAAATTTTTTGTTAAATTTAAATATAAAAATATGATAATAATATAAAAAATTAAAAAAAATTTAATGTAAGCAAATTGGATTTGCTTTTTTTATAACAAATAAACTTTTCTTAAGAAGAGTTTGCCATCGCTACCTAAATGTACCCAAGAAAATGTTCAAATTTGAAATTTTTATGGATAACTCGAGGATGATTTTTTTAAGCAACTTTCTTTTTGGCAACACTGTTTAAGCCGCTCAGCTATTTTCCTGTCACATGCCACTGTTAAACATGTTCAGTTTGGTCTATAATTTAACCAGTAATCGATTTACAAACGAACAACACTTGCAGATGATTGAATTTTATTATCAAAATTCATGCTCATCCACTTTTTTTTATCGGAAAATTGTGTTCAGCGACGGGGCCCATTTCTGGTTGAGTGGATACATGAACAAGCAAAATGGTCGTATTTGGTGTGAAGAGCAGCCAAAAGCTTTGCATCCATATGCATTGCAAGAAGTACCAATGCATCGCGAGAAATTCTCTGTTTGTTGTGTATTATGGGCCGCTGGCATCATTGGGACAGGAGCAAGCGCTAGTGTGCGATAATGAACAAAAAAAATTTTTGCCCAAAATAGCAGAGCTGCACTTGGCTGGCATATGGTTTCACAGCACGCGAAACAAATGCCCAATTGAGAGGCGAGTTCGGTGAATAATTTAAGTATATCACTTTTGGGGCCGGCCAATTGACCGCCTAGATCATGCGATTCAAAGCCTTTAGACTATTTTTTGTGGGGTCATGTTAAGGCTCATGTCTATAGAGACAAGCCCTTAATTGTTGACGCACTTGAATCCAATATTGAAGAATTTATCCGTGAGATACCGGCCGATATGTTGGAGAGAGTATGCCAAAATTGGACCTAGCGTATGAACCATTTGAGCCGTGGCAGTGGTTAATATTTATATGAAATCATTTTTAAACATTGAATTATATAGATCGTTCTATCGACTCAAATAAAGGTTTCATATATTTCTCTAAATTTTATGTGTTTTTTTTTGTAATCAAATCCGAAAGCTCTTAAAAAATCAAGCTGCATGGGTACTCTTCTCCTAACTATTAGCGGGAGCCAAATTTTAACATTATAACTATTATAACATGGGGAGTCCCCTTCCCTCGTACTTACTTTATCAGTTTTTGGTCCTAATCTGCACCTTGTCTTCAAGTTAAGTCATATTAAATTTAAAGACTCTTACGTTTAAAGCTTTCCAAATTGAACGGCGTTACCCCCTCAACACCCCCACCCCCTACTCTATTAGTTTTCTTTATAACTGTTTTTAAGTTTACTCAGAGCAAAATTTTTGTCCTCTAAAATTTTCGAACAAAAAATTATTTCGATACCTCCGAAAATCCTATCCGAAGCGATTTAATGGATTTAGTAAGTTTTCGAAACTCAGCAAAATGCTTCGTCGGTTGAAGCAAATGCAATCAAAATCGTTTTATTCGTTTAGTAGATGTGTTCGACGAAAGTCGAACTCCTGTTTTCGAACTGGGTTTATTCTTTGTCGAGTCAGTTTCTTAAATTCGATAATCTTTATTTTTTTCTTAATTTTTGTATATAAATTATTATATATTTAAAGTCTCCTAATTGTTTCGAGAGGTATCGCTGTACAAGGTTATCGAAATAAATAACTCCGAAACAGACGACTCCTTGTTTGTCAACACCAACGTCTATGCCAACAACGACGTCCTGTGTGTCGGAACCAACCAAAGCAATTATGCCAACTTCTTATCCTATAACATCGTCACCAAATAAGCCAACAGCAACAGCAACAACACCCAATCTCGTCAATCCATCACCATCCACACCTTGTTTCACAATACCATCCTCTGTGCCAACTAAGCTCAACACAACAACACCCTCTTCAACAAAATCTTCTACGCCAGCAAGGCCAATAGCACTAGAACCCTGCGCTACAAATTCCTCTTCCCCAATAAAACCCACACCCACACAACAACACTCTATTCAACAAAATCCTATACGCCACTAATACCAACGGCACCAACACCCTGCCCCACAAAATCCTCTCTCCCTATAAAACCCACACCCACAACAAAATCCTCTACGCCAGCAAAGCCAACAGCACCAACAACCTGCCCCACAAAATCTCCAGCAATAATAACCTCTACCAAAAGATCTCCTAGTAAATTCAACAACAACTCTGTTCCACGAAACCCTCTAAGCCAATAGCATCCATTCCATCGGGCACCACAGCAAGTAACGGTAAACCAATTAGAAAATGCCTTAGTCCCGGAAAATGTGCGGGTCAAATTGATGGTGTTCTACTCCCAGATGATTCAAGCAATGGTTACATTGATTGCCAAAGTCAATGAATGTGAAATAAAAATGCCATGCCCAGCAGGTCTAATATTTAATGCCGCCCTAAAAGTTTGCGATCGGCCAAAATCCTAAAGTGTTTCAAAGTGAAACGATCTTATACAAACGAATATCACCATTTTATAAAAAAATAAGGAAGAAGAAAAATGTTGCAATGTATGATTCAAATCTTAAATGTGGCAAAATTGATCATTTTCAAATTTAATTTCTAATTTTCGAATTGTTGTCGAAAAATTGAAATCAAAATTTTTGTAACAATATTATCCAAGAGTTTCAATTTAGTTGTTGCGCAAAATAAAAATTTGAAATCGCACCAAACACTGCATCTTTCAGGGTGCATTGACAGCTGTTTAACTGCCTCTGGCTTGCTCCTCATACCAAATTCGGCAATTCTATCTGTTGACGTAGTCATTGAGCCAAAAATGAGCGTCGTCACTAAGGAAAATTTTTCGACACAAAATGCGTCTACTTAATGGTGTTAAGTAGACGCATTAAGTCTCTTAAGCTGTGTATGTATAGCGATTTTATTAATTGTTTTAATTCGTTGACGATTCTGCAAACATTAGCGATGAAGGAGGGTGCCTTGATTTTATATCGAACTGAGCCACAACAAGGTGAAGGCGGGGCAGTTAGTTTTATATAACAATTTTAAACATCACCAGATCTTAAAAAGAAGTTATTCTGCTGGTATATATTTTTTTGCTGGGGTACCAGTATGAGAGTATGTACATCAAAGCTCTTTTTTGTTGTTTCATAATTATTAATGTTAACCGCTGATCTAATTTTTAAAAAGCTCCAAAAACTTTAACGCTTCTGTTCAAATGTATTCTATTTTGCTTTTTTATTTTATTGAAATACAAAAAGCCAAACGTTGAATAAATACATTTTTAAACAAATATTAGTTCCTGTTTTATCTGTGCAAATTTAGTATATTCACGTATATAAAACATATAAACGTTAATCCTTTGATAACCGCAGGCAATTATGAATGTATGCCCGGCTAAGCATTAGTGGCTGAAGAGATTCATATAATCACTATGCCAGACTCTTTAAAATTGCCTTCATGTCGGCTGTTTGTCCCTAACTTAGACAGTGTCACGACGAGGCCCACTATTTAAAGAAGAAAAATTTGACTGGCGAAAAATATCACAAAATGCACTTGCTTAATGGTCCTCATATGGTCCCTAACAATAAAACTTGAACAGTTGTGATGCAGGCTGCCCTAATCCACCTACCGCTATGGCAGCCAGAACCCCACGAGGGTTGTTATTTGTTCAATTCATGGCTGTTACTTGATCGTAGATCATGAAAATAAAAGAAATAAATAAGATTGGTGCCCAAAGGATTAATATAATTAAGACATATTAAAGAGATAAAAAAACGAAAACAAACACTTTAACTCTACTAAAATAATAGACAATATTCTATAATACGTCTGCATGCATACACTGAGAGAATAGATTCACTGGGCCCAACTGAATTTGTTGCTAATCGAATGTTGTCGTTTGCACGAACTTTGATTGCGATAACTGCTCAAAAATGTTCATGATTTTCGTCTTCAACATACACAAAAAAGGCAAAATGGTAATTTTCCAAGAACTTCATTCACAAGCTTTCTTGATGAACGAATAAGTGACAGGTACAGGTGAATTGTGGTGAACTCTTAATAAAATACATGTTCCCATATTTCCACCTGGTTTTCTAGCCGTAAAACTGAGAGAATACAAGTGGTGAGCAGCAAGAGCAGGGCTTCCGTTTGCATTAAGATTTACATAGACTTGCAGGTTTCTAGGACGGGGGCATGATAACCGATAATTTTTGAAGAATAGACATGATACATTCTATTATGATGCACTTTATTTATGTCTCATACCACACAAAAAAAATTACTCCTGATATGGAAACAGCGTCGAAAATTCCCCAAACAGCACAGTTTGTTGGCCCAGGTACAAAATCGTGTACTCCTCCCATCTTATCATTAACATTTGTCAGTTTTGCAAACACCAAAGTATTATTTCGAACATGACAATCGAATTTCGGAGGCATTAATCGATTATTCTACATAAAAATATTTCAAATTGAAGTACTGCTACCAGTTAAAAAGTATTTCATAGAATTTTGATACATTCAATACTGGAAAAATACAAAACTTTGAATTTTACTGGAAAAAGTCTTATAATTCGAATTCCTTTCCAACTAAGCATTTTTTAAAGTGTATGTGTATTTCATTGGGATTTTATATAAAAACTGAAAAATGGTTGCAAATCATTTAATTGGCTTTAAGATTTTGTCTATTGCGAGTTTTGTGCAAAAATGCGAATTCTACTTTATTGGTGCTTGTTGAGTCTGGTTTTTTTGTCCGTCTGCCAGAAAACGATTTCGTATGACCTCAATGACATGGAGATTATTGAAGTGGTTGACGACGGCAGTGATGAAAGCGCAACCGAGGAAGTTATAAATGACACCACGGAAATAGAGGTGGTACGTGGCAAAAATAAAGAAGATGGGATGTTTATTATTAACTTGGCCGACCATAATAATGATAAGAGCAAGAAAGCTAAGCACCAGGCTAAATTAAATTATAGAGGCAAGCCAGCTGGTTTTTAAGGGCCGAAATTCTTTTCAACATCCATTAAGACTCTATTTTATAACAAAATATAAATTAAGGTATACAAGTAAGTATATGTGTGTGCGTAAGAATATACTTGAAAATATATACGTATGTATGTATGTACATATGTATAAACCAATAATAATAATAATAATTAACACACAAGTAGTGTTCAGAAATTATATGCAAAATTAATTATTTATCAATATTCATGTTTTTGCTCTCAAAGCAACCCTTTTTTTAGATATAATACACTTGTGACAATGCTTTTGTCTATCCTTGAATCACTTTTGATAATTATGGCCCTTTTAAGCAAATCACCATTGTGACGTCATTCAACAGTTACTGGGCGATGCTGATGCTGCATGTCATTCGCCTTCTAGTAAAAATTAAACAGTTCGGAACAAAACTTCGCAAACACAATTCTCACACTCCCCAAAACAACAGTAAAAGTTTCATGGCACGAGGCCGATGTGATCTAAAACTTCCTTAATGGTGATTCGAAGATTCACTAAAACCATTTTATTAACTTCAACAATTTCATCAGTTAGTGAGTGACGTTTTGTGGCACTTACCACGAGGCTGGTCACTGCCACTTTTTTGGCCTTCTCAACTCCACAACACTGCCAAGATGACAAGTGCCTGGGAGCACTTAAATCCATTTTTTACACAAAATCTTATGAAAATTCTTTGATTATCATATATTTACTGCAGCGAATTGCGGAACACAGCCAAATCCTTCTAATATTTATACATGCAGCAAATAGAAAAAAAAAACAATAATGTAGAATTGAAATATGATATGATAATATGAAAGAAATAATTTAAAAAAAATTTTAATAAATTATGGAAATCTTTGCGTTATGAAAAACTATTTTTTTACGAACTTTTGCAGGTTTTCTAATTGGAACTTTTTTATTTTGTTGTTATTTCATTGGACAAAAAATTTCAAGTATATTTTATTTGGGACTTATTTCAGTTTATTTAATTCTTTGTGGTATATCCAAGCGCGACTTTGCTTACTAAAGCATTGCCGTCCTTCTGCGGCGCCCAACGACTTTCTTCTCTAAGCCATGTCCACACCCGGCTTAGGCCTCTCAAACATTTTATAAACACAAGGGGGCGCAAAAGTAATATCATTGAATTGGCGGAATTTTTATTTTGCAGATATTGCCAAATGTCAAACTGCGTGACATTTATGATGTACGAGTAGCTATATAGACAATAATTGTCAAAAAGTGTAGATGCAGCATGGATTTCGTCGTTGATATCGTCCTCGTCGTGTTCTATGTGATGGAACAAAATTTGAAATGCATCTATTACAGTTTAATGTGGCATTTACAATTATAAAGTGATTGGACCTTATTTTTTTTAAGATGCCGATGACACCACTGTCAATGGTGAACGTTGCAGGAAGATGCTAAAAGAATTTTTTTGCCGCAAGTTGCTGCGTTGGATCTCGATCATTGTTGGTTTTAACAGGACGGAGCAACCACCCATACAGCTCAAGCTACGATGGAGACTTTGAGACAGCAATTCCCAGGTCGAGTGATTTTCCGTTTTGTTATGCCCCGATTAGGACTGCATTTTCAACATTTCCTGCATCATGCAGGTCATGTTGGTAGTAAAATTATTTATGGTGTTCACTAGAGGCTCCATAGTAGCTTCCAGTCGACTAAAATTGTAGCCTAGAGTGGCGTTTATCGTTGGTGTTATTTGCGGTAAGGATTGTGTGGACTTTAAAATGTTTGCGTATGAGACTTGGCTATTAGGTTGGTGAGGCTTTAAAACGTTGGCGTATGAAATCTTGCTAGTGGCTGTTTGGGGTAACTGGGGATAGTAGTTATTACTCAAATGAGTGTTATCGAGTCATAATCAAAAAAACATAGTTTTACCCAGAACGAGTTTAAACTGATGGTATTTGAACTCAAGTCCATATAGGAAAATTATATTCATTTGGCTCCACAAGCATTACTTCCTCTATCCTCCTTCCCATAAACTATTTTCCTAAATTTAGTATACTGCATTGTACGACTAGGGACCATACCCTGAGTTCTAGTCAAAAATAAAAATAATAATAAAAAATATCAACGTTCTTACCTTCTCTAGAAAAAAATGAAACTTACGAAGTTTTTCTATTCAGTTCCACTGTGAAATAATGAAATCGAAATATTTTTTAATATGTATAAAACTGGCCTTCGTAGACTAGAAGGTAGTGTACTAGACTCGTAGTGCGAAGGTCGCTGGTTCGAATCCTGCCGCAGAACTTTGGCAGTTTGTGTTTGATAATTAAAAGGGAGCGCACCACAAGCCTTCACTGGCTTAAGTGTATGTCGTATGACATGGGCTATCACACCCCTCCAATCAACCTAATCTAACCTAACCTAATATGTATAAAGCCTTATTATCAGCATATTTTCTGGAGAAGAAAGGGGAACTTTTTCCATTTTCTTAATGTGTTCAAAGACGCCTTAAATTATGCAAAATAATGATCGTCCGCAATGATCATTTGTGAATCAAGAGCTTTCTTGTGCGTATCAAAGTACGTTCAAACAATATCAATTAGTTTATTTTCATTGTTTATATTAGATGTGGCGTCAAGAATTATTAAAGAATAATAGGAGCAAACACAATTTAAAAATGAGAGCAAATAAATACGCAAAACTGCTTAAAACAATTTGTAGCATGGCTTCTATTTTCCTATATAATAAAACTGCTATGAGTTCAATAATTCAGAAACTTGCAATTCAAGTTTTAAGTGACAATGAAGCTTTCTGTTTACTGCTGCCTCTTCATACTGATCGTGTTGTCAGCCTTTCAGGAAACACTTGAAGTCGAAATTACAGAAGCCAGCGACGATGAAGTAATCACAGAAGATTATGAGGACGGAAAAAGCAAAGACATTGATGAGGTAACAGGAGGCAGCGACATTGGAATGAGTAAATTAACTGAAAGTAATGAAACTGCAAGTACTGAAAGTAATCAAAATGTAAATGAAAACACCAGCGATGACTTTGAGGTGATTGCATTTACTGAAAGTGGAGCAGATGTAACTGAAACATTCGAAAGTGATGCTGCAAGCGACTGTGATCGTAATGATCATCATCATAATCATGGTCACCGTTATCCTTATTTTGGTCACCATCATGATCATCGACAGCATAGCAACGATTTCCATCACCGTAAGCATGGTTATCGTCAGCAAAACTTTGGTCACTATCATGATCGCTACCATCATGACAACAATCACCATTACCATAATCGTGGTCATCATTATCATAATAATGGTCACTGTCGTTTTGATTATGGTCACCGGTATCGACATGATCATGCTTATTAATATTGTATGATGTAATTAATATTACTCCCTCATGTTATCGTATTAACATAATAAAGGTTGTAGTTATGACTGATCTAGACAATTTTTTTTTTTTTTGTAATAGGAAAGCATTGTTTTCAGAAGCTCTTCGTTATCTTGTAAAGTTAAGCGACTTCGACCGTGCCCGGAAAGAACTAAAAATTGTCTGAGTAATCAAAACAATAACTGGAGAAGAAATGTATAATTATTTTTTGGGTTTATGGAAATAAGCGAGTATTTCAAATTAATACACTTCTAAGGACAACGCTTGACAATCTGGAGCAATCGCCAAAATCTTCCTGATTGGGATCCGTAAATATATCCCCTTAATAAGAAGTCACAACATTCATTACAATTATGGCATTGTCTCAAAATGTCTTCTATGGAGATAAATTATATTCCAAGTACTAATTATATGTGTGGCTAAATTCATTTAAATACTTTCAGGGACTTCAGCGAGGTTGAGTGGTCAAACCAAATTATTTTCTATGATAAAATATATCACATGTGTTCATGTGCATGTTATGCCCTTAAAAAACCTTTTTTATTTTGACTTTTTCATCGCGATCGATCATTTACGATCACTAAAATTAAACCATGTTGGGTGTGGTTTATGGGCCGGTGGCATCATTGGACTGTACTTTTCAAAGACGACGAAGGCAGGAATGTTACTGTGAACGGCTAGTGCTGCCGTGCGATGATTACATTTTTTTTTGTTGCACAAATTAGAAGAACTAAACTTGGTTGACATGTGGTTCCAACAAGATGGTGCCACATAGCATGCGAAACAATGGCCCAATTGAGAGGCGAGTTCGGTGAACAGTGTATTTCACGTTTGGGGGCCGGCCAATTGACAGCCTAGATCGTGCGATTCAACACCTTTAGAATACTTTTTGTGAGGCTATGTTAAGGCTCATGTCTCTAGGTACAAGCCCGCAACGGTTTACTTAAGAATTTACTCGTCTGATACCGGCCGATATGTTGGAGAGAGTGTGCCAAAATTGTAGCCAGTGTATGAACCATTTAAAAATAAATCATAAAATCATCATCTTTAAAAATCAGCCTTTATTTGATGGGACAATGGCAGATTATTTCCCTTCGAAAGTATAAAAGCAACCATAAAAATTATATTTAAATAATTTTTTCTTTTTTTTTTCAATTTAATATTAAACGTTTTTTGTGCCATTTCTAAAGTTTTTTTTTGGTTCCACTTTGTACAGTTAAAAAAATATATCCTGCTATTTTGAACTAGCCCTGCGTTATAACCCTTACTCTGGGCTCTTTCTGAAAAGTGCATATATTTAAAAGAAAAGCAGAAAATTTGAAAATAGTTCCGTTTTGAATTAAAATTTTTTAAGAGAACGCACTTCTTTAAGAAAGAAATTTATTTTCTAGACGACTATAAAAAGAAAAAGAAGAAATAACTTTTTTAAAACTCTTTCGGAGGCTTAAATACTTTTTATTTGTCCAAAAGTGACCAGAAATAGTATACAACAATTTACTAGTCATATGCAAGAGGTATTTTGTTATATTTTTTTGTATAAGTCATGAGCAGATTTTCTTTGCTTCTTGGTAACTTGAATACGAATATCAGCACATGATTTGAAAGTTTCTTGTGTGCCGCAACCCACACCACCGGTACCATCTCTACAAATACCCCAATTATTTCCAGTATGATAAGTCCAACGCAACACACAATGTTCGCAACTTAAGTCTGTTGGTAAAAGTACGGATGTATTGAACCAGCCTATTTTTCTTCCAACATCGAATTTGTCACTACCATTTTCAAATTTGAGATGATTTTCTTGAAAGCATTTCTCAGACTCTTCACCAAATTTATCCAAATTACAAAGTTCGAAGAAAACGTAACCCAAATGATTGGAGCTGATGTTAAAGCCAAAATGTGCTATTTTTGTATCCTTATACGTTTCCACTATGACACCTTTACCGCCATATAAGCCACCCAATTCATTAGCACGTGGAGTTGGATCTCTAAAGTCATCTCCACAGAGGCCACAGTTGCCACCATTTACATTGTGCTGTACCTGAATGCAGCGAAATCAAATTACGTTCCAAGTTTGTTAATAATTCCACAAACTATCACAAATAACTTACTGCATAACCACCACAAAAATAACCATTATCATTGTAATTTTTAGGAGCTGAGGGATTATAGCGCCAACGTGAAGATCTTCCAGGTGGTCTTAGCAACATGCCATGTCCACAAACTGCATCGAACAGTGTAAAGCACTGTAGACCAATTATGAGCAGTAGATCAAAACGATTCATTTAAATTATTTTCACTATTTTAACTTTCCGTAAATAGCACACTTCTAAGTCTTCCAAAATTTTAACATGGTTTTTATACTATTCTTCAGAAAATAAATCTATTATGTATTAACACCTGAAAAAACAATCTACTTTTTATATGAAGCAGGGCCGTCCAACTCATACTGCAGCAATAGAAATCATCTATAATTATGTCATCAATCATAGAGTAAACAAAAATTGGACAATTTTTAATGCCAGTTCAATTCCAGCCGAAGATGTTAAACTAATAATATCGAATCTTATTTTTTGTGTATGTAAAATTTCTTATTATCTTTGCACCACATATCAAAGGTTGGTTACACCTGACATACGTATTAGTAATACATAATACGTATTTTAATATTTTTAATATGTTTTTTTTTGTGTTTCATATTTTTATTAAACAAATATTTACTTCTTATTATTATACAATAGCAGAAAATAGTTCAATTGTATTTTGAAACATTTGACATAATTATTTAAATTCGTTTGTGTGTTATCCGGTTAATTTTTCTATTGAGTTTTTCAATGTCGAAAATATAAAAAATAAATAAATAAAAAGTAAATTAATATGTTTTACTTTCTTGTGTTTTATAAATTAATTTATTTTATTCAAAATATAAGTAATTTTTATAGCATAAGCTGACCTTCGTAGACTAGTAGGTAGTGTACTAGACTCGTAGTGCGAAGGTCCCAGGTTCGAATCCTGCCGCAAAACTCTGGCAGTTTGTATCTGATAATTAAAAGGAAGCGCACAACAAGCCTTCACTGGCTTAAGTGTATGTCGTATGACATGGGCTATCACACCCCTCCAATCAACCTAGCCTAACCTAACCTATAGCATAAGCTGGATCTATGAATATGTGCGAAAATAAAGGAAGAAAAATGGAAAAAAATGGGCGGTTAAAAATGGAATTCATCTTCTAGAGAAATTCCTGCCTTAGGCAGTCAAGTTGGATAAGCATTTTATTAAAAATATAATTACTTCTACAAATCTGTTAAGCTCGATTTGAAAATACTTTTTTTAATAAAAAAAACAAACTACTTATGACTATAAATCTAGATGAAAACATTATGTCCTTCAATCAATAAGTGATAAAATTGCTAGAAGCAAACGAAATCGTGTCTACTGGCAATTGTGTATTCCATACTGATATGAAATTCAATCCCAATCCTGATTATAAATTTATTTTTCTCAATATAATGGAGACAGCCTCCAAGTCGTTGAATAGTAATAAAAAACAATGACAAGCTCGCGCTAAAATCCAGCTTTTTATGACTTCTGGAAGCTCTATTTTCACTGGGCATTCATATGTAATATAAGCTGTATGAAAAGTTGTTTAGATTACATTGTTTATATTTTGTAATTGTCATCTGTTCATTGAGAGTTTGAATTAAAAAATTCAGCTTCAGGGTTGCGCGTTCTTTCCTACTAAATTCCCATTTTCTTCTCTTTAAAAAAAAATCTTAAAAAAATATCACCAAACACAATTGAACAAAATAAAATACTTCCAAGAAGTATGCTTATCTGCTTCATAACTAATTTATCATTTTACGGTTTCAATTAGATTGACATAAGTTTATATAATCATATCTATTTTGTAAGATCAGTCCTGTCTAATCATCTATGCTTTGCAAAATCTAAAGAATTTGGACACTGATAGTAAAAATTATGTATTTCTGCATAACATGTTCGTATCTACTCTTCGATATTCTCTTCAACCACTACCACACCTCTTTGGAATGTCACTTGTTTAACTAACGGGTCTTGCAATAAGCGATTCTCATCTTTAAATTGAAATAAAACAAAGTGTATGATTAAGTGCGAGATAACATGGAAATTTTTCATTTAATTTCATTTTAAAGGCCTATCGATGACATTATGTATTGGATATAACATCGAGCAAATGTAAGCCCCGATTTCGCTAAATTTCGTGCATCCGGAATATCAAATTTTACACGACTCTTGCGCATAAGTCATCAGACAGAATTAGACCGATGGCATGGGTTGTGTTGACTTTGAGCGGCTTTATAATATGTGGCTTATTCGCATAGACCTGCGACTTAGGAAACCAACCAAAAGGAGAAGTCAAAGGGTGTAGGCAAAATCGCACGATCGCGGTGGACATCATCTCTAAGCAGGATGACCATATTCTTAAATCGTTCCTGCAGAATGTGCAATGTGGCATGGAGGTAGCACCCTCCTGTTGAAACCACACGTCGTTCGTGTTAATATCATCCAATTCAGTTTAAAAAAAGCTATTAATAGTGAAGGATTGGCCAATGTCGTTCTCAAAGAAATATGGGCCGATGACACAAAATGGTAACCTTTTTGGGATTCATTAGAGGCTTTTGGATCTCGTGTGGATTGGAATCGTCAAAAATTCAACAGTTTTGTTTGTTGACGCACCCAAACATCCAGAAATGGACCTAATCGCTGAAGTTAATTTTTTGGTGAAAACTAGGATCAGTTTCCAACTGTTCCAGGGCACATTCAGCGAATAAAGTCTTTGTCTATTGTCATTTATCTTCAGCTCCTGACTCAGTTGAATTTTGCATAGACACGATGCTAAATTCGCTAAGTTATGGTCTACAAAAGGGAGAGTTCTTGTGAGCGACCCGAAATCAACTGCATCGAATTCTCCTGCACACCCTTCTTCCGGTCAGCAAAAATGTTTTCAATAGATCTCGCGTTTTGGCATCATACGAGTGTTGGTTCATTATTTACTGAACCAGTGTACTCGCACTGCAAATAGTCAGAGGGCGGTAGGATGATTATGATGACCGTAAGATGGGGAAGCGCGCAAGACGTTGCCCGAACATAACACCCATTTTGATGAATGAATTTTATGATTTGCATGTGCTATTGAAAGCTATATCCGTCTATAATGATTTGGCAAAGTAAACTGAATAAACAACTGCTAATATGACAAAGTTCATATCGGAATACCCCCATAAATTGCATATCAGGTATGGAAAATTGAGTTGCGACCAATGTATTAAAATCATTAATATTACGCTCTCAAGAAAGTCGGAACACACTGCATTCAGAAAAAAGTTCGCGTTTTCATTATTTTTATGAAAAAATAGACTTCCAGCCGAACGGTTATATAGTCCATTGTAGCACTTGCTTTGGTGTGTCCTTAGACTATTCCTTACGAAAGAAAAAAAGTACCAAGAGGAACTCGACAAATAATTACGGCCTTATTATTTCTATCATATAATGGCAAATATAGGAAATGATAAAGAAAAAATGCAACTAAAGTGTAAAAAATGTTTTGTTGTGGCCTTAACTGTTCATATGCCGACGTTTTATTGATCTGTAAACCAATTCGTCAGTGAACTTTATGCAGTTTGAATATCCCAAATAATAAATTTCAATATTAGAAAAAATAAAACTATACAAAAATATATTAGTGATGTAGAAATCATCAAAACTAATAAAAAAAGGTCGTTATTCAAATACATTATTCATTCGAATAAAAAGAATCTTGTAAATTTACTATATGCAAAGCGAATTGATTACAACAAAACGGAGAATACAATTGTCTGAATATCAAAACAAATTAAATTTCATAGTTGCAATTCCCCTGACCTTTGTAGACTAGTAGGTAGTGTACTGCCCCAGAACTCTGGCAGTTTGAAAGGGAGCGCACAACAAGCCTTCACTGGCTTAAGTGTATGTCGTATGACATGGGCTATCACACCCCTCCAATCAACCTAACCTAATGCAATTCCTCACTCTCCATCTATCACCAAATAAAAGTAAAGACTGGTAACAGCTGTTATATTTCGATAAAAAAGATTATACATATATATGTATACATAAATGATCGGACAGATCAATCCTGAAAGTTCTCGCTAAAATCAAACCCAAAGAGATCGAAAATTATTAGCTTTTTGAAGTAATTAAATATTATGAAAAAGTTTACGGCAACGAAAACCAGTCAAAACATTTATCCGATTTTGAACAAACTTGCGAAAAGCGGTACAATTTTTAAATACCATAAAAGGGGAAAAAAAACAAATAAAATCGGAAAACTTAATATTTGAAATTGATTTGAGAAGAATTTTCAGAGAAAATAAAAGGAACCACTATTTTAGGAATTTTTCTATAACAATATCCCTCGAATCGATTAACCGATTGGGATGAAATTTATAGCATTTGAGGGAGTTTTGAAAGTAAAAAATTACCGTATATAGAAAACTGGTTTGGAAAAAAATTTCGGAGTAAGTAAAAAAAAACTTTCTTCAAAATTTCTTTCACCGAGTAATCGATTTGCAAAAAATTAACGGTATTTCAAACGGTTTTGAAAGCCCAAAAAGTAATCGATCTTTATAACTCGATTGGACAAGAGTTTTAGGAATTATAGTTTTTAAATTTGACTTGACAATAAAACTAGAGTTATTGCACAGAAAAAACTAAATGGCACTTTCAGTAACCAAATTCATTAAATCGATAAATATTTTGTGCGAATGTGGATCTACAAAGAATTTTGTAAATTCTGACAAAAATTTAACTCAGGGAAATATAATAATTTTTTTCTTGTATTCTAAGGATTCAATAAAAAAGTTTGACTTAAAATAAAATTTACTTTTGACAAAATGTTTGCCTGAAATTTTTAGGCAATAACTTTTTCTATGCAATATTTTCGGAAATTTCCGATAACGAACGAATCAATCGGTTCGATTAAGTTAACGGAAATCGATATTGATTTTTTTTTTTGGCTTAGAGCCGATTAGACTTGATACCTTGAGACCGCGGGCTTTAGAAAACTAGGAAATCGAGATGAGAATCGGATTGACGTCGGAAACTTAATCTTTTAAATAATTCAAAGTTGAGAATAAAGTTAAATTTACTTCGAAAAAAAGCTGATCGCAAAGCCAACGTTTCAAAAGAAAATCATACCACACTGAGTTTTCCATCCCTGATAATTTAAAAATAATAATAAACAAATGACATACATAACACTAATTGTATTCCAATCAAGGTGCATGTTTTTCAAAGGTTTTTTTTCTGAAAGATAAGAAAATAAATGGTAATTTACAAGGAAATGTTGTTGGAATAGATAAGAAAGAAGGAAAGCGAAAATAAATTCATATACGAGTAGAATTAATTATCACCTGGTTAAAACGGAAACAATGCAAACAACAGATTTAATCATATTTTAATTATATTTCTGTAGGTTCCTAAAAACGAAATGTTATTTAAAGTTTCGCAAATATGCAGTAAAAAATGCTTCTAGTGAAGTCAAGAAAATGCAAAGATACTGATCCGAATATAGAGCGAATTCAGATCATTTCCTTAATAATTATGGAAAGATGTTTTCTTTTTTGATGTTTATTTCTGGATTTGGAAGCTATTTGCAATATTTTGGGAAAATGTTTTTGTTAAAACTTATTATTTAATTACGACTCACCTCTCAAAGTATATTTATATATGAAAAGACCACAAACTTGCCAATAGACATGATTTATTTTTTTCTTTTTCTATGAAAGCAATGTTGCCAGAATGGCTAAATTTAGAAAGAAGTGGCTAAGAATAGTTAAAGAATAGTTCAAAAATGGCTAAACGACATTGAATGCAAAAAGTATGAATATTAAACAAAAATAAGAGAAGTAATTCATATATAACTTTTACAACAACTTTAAAAGCATTTTAAAATAGGTGAAAAGCGAAAATGGTGGTAAGTTTATTGTAGTAGTAGGTCTCTTCAATTTAAAGAAATACTTTAATTTTACTTTTTTAATATTACACCAGAAATTCGATTGGTATAGTTAGGAAAAATTTAATTAAAACAAAAATTTTTACTGACGATGACAAGTTAAAATACAGAAATATATATGTATACATATATAGCGGTATTTCCTTAGAGATCAAATCATCAAAACATCATTCTTGTTCTTATCATAGGTGTCGTCTGTACCAGTAAGTTTCAAGTGACTCTGAGAAATTTTAAAGTCGTGGCAACGACTACTTTATCTGTTTTTAGATTCTTTCTTATTTTAGATTTTACAAGATTAATTTGGCTGAAACTATTTGACCATGAACGAGAGATCAGCTTTAAAATAAAATAAAAAATTCTTATTAAAAATTATTCAGGATACTGTCACAATAAATTTCTTTAAATTGTCTATTTCCATCAACATCTCTGTAGTCAAGAACTTCACCCAAAAAAACCATTAATTTTTATTTGTTTTATTGTTATTGCAATATTAAAATATATTTGAATATTGCAATACTGCTCTTGTATTTTTGAAGCTACATCGTAAGAATGTCTAAAATGTCATAAATAGAGAAATAGTTAAACAATAGCTGTATTAAAGTAAAAATTGCTAAAAAAATGGGTTAATAGGGAAATTGAAACGGGTTTAAAAAATGCCCACATTTATCAGAAAATTGCTAAATTGACAACACTGTATAAAGGTAACCGTCTTAGCCGCAAGTTGAATAATAATAATTAGCAATTTAAGAAAATAATTAGTTTTTTTTAATAAAAGCAATTATTCCCCAAAGCTAAAACAGAATTACACAGATTTTAAAAAGAATATTTACTCACGAGATTGTCAACTTCACTTCTTAAGAAGTCAAAAAATACACTAATTAATACTTTGGAAGTAATAAAAATGTCCTTTGAAAAGTATTACATTAATGCTCAAGATGCTTAATTAACAGAATAATTCGTTGTAATATATAGAAATAAAGCCGCGAAAATTGTAAATGTATAAGATGTGAACAAAAAATAAATGAAATGAAAAAAATCACTAGTTAAAACCGACTTTTTATCAACTAAGTTATGCTCTTAAAAAATTTAAACGGGTCTTTCAATAGGAACAGTTGGTAGCGGCCATACTGTTAAAGATACATTTGTCAAATTGTTTGTCATTAATTCAATTTATTTTGTCAAATCGTCATGGACGGATAAAGCGTTAAACAGCAAATTGTTTTATTAATATTGGTGTTCTGTTCGTGCAACGGTCGCCATAGCTGCCCCCATTTCTAGATGAATGGGTACATGAACAAACAAAATTGTTGAATTCGGGATCATACCAAGTCACATGACATCCAATGGCTTGGTATGGACTTTGGACTGGCTTCACCTTCAGTGCTTCTTTCTTTGAGGACGGCATTGGTCAGGCCATCACCGTCAATGGCAAGCTCTATAGGTCAATCATTACCAACATCTTTTGGCCTGAATTGGCTAATATGGACACCAATGGCATGTGGTTTCAACAGGAGGGTGCTACCTGCCACACAGCTCATGCCACATGGAACATTTTGAACGAGTGATTTGAGGGCATGGTCATCTCACCTGGAGGTGGTGTGAACTGGCCACCGAGATCGTGCGATTACGCCTAACAAGTTAGAATTTTTATTTTGGGGAATCTATGCGAATGAGCCACAAACTATAGGAGCTCTCAAAGCCGGATTTATGCTGCATAGTCATTTAAAATGGGGCATTTCGGATAAGCCCCACCTAGCGAAACGGCGGCGGACATTTGCACAATGTTAATTTTATACATAATGGCATTAATAGCCCTTTCAAATAAATAAAATAAAAACTTTAATAATATCACACTTTGTTTCATTAAAATTTAACGACAAGAAGCTCTTAATGAAATACCCGTTATAATAAGGATGCTCTTCATACAAACTACATTATATAAAATACTCGGGGCGGATATCGGAAGAACTTCTAAAAGGTAATTCGTCCTTAACATTGTGAAAGTGGGTTTCAATCCAAGGAATCAACTTTTGGGCATTGACAAGCTCTCGTTAAAACCTCTAGAAATTTAAGATAGAAGTTCTGGATATTATTAATTTTTATTTCTTTTTTCTATTGGAATTAGTAAGTGTTTAATTGTATGCAATGGTTGTAATCTCTAGAAGATGTCTATGTTTTAATTTTTGAATCCATACAAAGTGTACGAAATCTTTTGTGAGAAAATTTGAAAAGGCAGAAGCACATTCGGGCTGTATTCCGGAAATATTCCTGACTATAATCAGGAATTGTTTAGTGCGATATTTTAAAAAGAAACATAATTTTGCTTTGAGATTCCTTAAAAAATTGGTCACAGCAATTTATTGATACTCATTTTGCCAATTATCAATTTCAAACAAATAATTCAGCTCGATTTAATACACCCTGTCTATATAAAACGTTAAATAATTGACAATAACATTTGAAAATTTGTATGCAACTAAAACATTATCAAGCAGATTGAATACAACTTAGCAAATGTATTAGATAAAAAATATGCAATCTATATAAGTATATATAAAAGAAACAATTTCTCCAATCAGTAGTCGGTATTAAATTAAACGTTAAGCACTTTCATTGGTTTAGAATCATTTTGAAACATATACGAGTTTCGTCCGCTTTTGAAATGGTTAAAGGTAAGAAGCCCTATTGAATGAAAAACCAATTTCAATATTGTAGTACTGATTATTTTAAGAAAAATGTGCTTTGTTGCTGTTGAGCCTGAGCATCGGAATGGCTATGGCTCTAGATATATGCGAACAACAAATGAACGGAGCTCAATTATTGCATCCAGCGGACTGTAGCAAGTTCATTGTATGCGAAAATGGTAAAACAGATCGCATTGGGAGTTGTCCTCTGGGACTGCATTTCAATCGCTTCAAAGGAGCGTGCGATTTGAGACAACGGTCAGCTTGCGACATTACGTTTGTAAATTTCCCAGGCGAGGAGACGAATTGCTCAGCATGTTGTGCTCTCTATGGTTGTTATGTTAATCCAGAATGTCCTAATATTCCAGGAACTCCAACTACGCCACCAGCAACAGATACTCCAGCCACACCACAAACTCCAGACACTCCGGTAACACCAGTCACTCCAGACACCTCGGATACTCCAGGAACTCCAGCCACCCCACAAACTCCAGCAACACCAGTCACTCCAGACACCTCGGATACTCCAGGAACTCCAGCCACCCCACAAAATCCAGCAACACCAGTCACTCCAGACACCTCGGATACTCCAGCCACCCCACAAACTCCAGCAACACCAGTCACTCCAGACACCTCGGATACTCCAGGAACTCCAGCCACTCCACAAACTCCAGCAACACCAATCACTCCAGACACCTCGGATACTCCAGGAACTCCAGCCACCCCACAAACTCCAGCAACACCAGTTACCCCAGACACCTCGGATACTACAGGAACTCCAACCACCCCACAAACTCCAGCAACACCAGTCACTCCAGACACCTCGGATACTCCAGGAACTCCAGCCACGCCACAAACTCCAGCAACACCAGTTACTCCAGACACCTCGGATACTCCAGGAACTCCAGCCAACCCACAAACTCCAGCAACACCAGTTACTCCAGACACGCCACAATTTCCCGAAACTCCGGCTACCCCAGATATTCCAGCAACACCAGCTACTCCCGAAACTCCTGTCACACCGGACATTACAGTCACCCCAGGACTACCAGGCTCTCCAGTCACCCCTGAAACTCCCGCTACACCTGAAACTCCTATCACTCCTGGAACCCCTCCCACATCCGAAACACCTTCACCAATTACCAGCAAGTGCTCGAACAATTTAACTGTTTGTATTGGCGAGTCCGATGGTTTTGTTTTACATGTAAATGGTACTTGCAACAAATATATTGTTTGTGTAGGAGGTTGCGCTAATATTATGCCCTGTCCGGATAATTTGCAATACAATATTGCAACTGGAAGATGCGATTATCCTCAGAATGTAAATTGTCCCTGGCAATCGACGCCACCTATAACTGGTCCTTCGGGTATAGCTTGCGCTCATCATGGCCAGTGTGCTGACCAGCCCGATGGAAAATTGTTTGCTAGTCGGCAGGATAACGGTTACATTGTATGTCAGTGCGAGTGTGAAATGGAAAGGCCCTGTCCTAATGGAACAAAGTTTAATGAGGAGCTATTGACTTGCGCTTCAGATAGTCTTAACGAAACTGTTAACAATCGTGGAACTGAAAACGGTAATGAAAACACTAATGAAAATGGAAACGAAAATGTAAGTAGTAATGGTAGCGGTAGTGGATATAGCAGCGAAAAAAAGCTAGTTTGCCCGAACGGTGTGCAAATATGTAAAAATCAGACAGACGGCGAGCTATTTCCCGTCGACGGTGTCTGCAATAAGTTCTTTAAGTGCAGCTATGGCTGTGCCATCGAAATTCTTTGTCCCAATAATCTTATTTATAATCCAAGCAAAGAATATTGCGATAACCCACAAAATTATAAATGCCCTTGGACTCATAACCCTTCATCCGATTTAGCTGCCGGACCATCCGGCATTGCGTGCGCCAGTGGAGGGCGTTGCACAGGCCAGACAGAGGGCACACTTTTGCCCTCATTAACCAGTTGCTCGAAATACGTAGTGTGCCAATGTGAATGTGAAGTAGAAATGAATTGTTCCGACAATTTGTACTGGGATAGCAAATTGCTAACATGCAACTATTCCTCAAATGTAACGTGTGAATTAGATGAAAAATACAATTTATAATTAGGTAGACAATAAATGACTGCAAAACTTGAAATAATTCTTTATATTTATGCTTTAAATCTCAAAAAATAAAGAATATCAGAAATTTTTTCAAAGTTTGGACACATTTTTCAGAATATGCTTTTGGGGTTCTCAAACTACAATCTTCGACTTTCTTAAAGTAATTAATGAAAATCTTCAAAAAAAGTTTTCAGTGGACGGTCGCACAGTGCTTTAATAGGCAAATTGATAAGATATACAATATAATCTAAGGACATGCGCAACTCATATATTTTCTAAATTTCAAAAGTTTAATTTCAGCTAAAATTATAATTAGAATAAAATGATAATGAGCAATTGTTTTTAAGAATATAATTTTTATAAATATGAAATTTCTGCTATAATTGTGAGCGGAATTATCAAAAAAAATGTACAAGTGTTCTTTAAGTTTCGCTTTTGAGCTCTTCCGAAATTTTAAACTCATTTAGCGGCAGGATGTGTTGGCCTCCCGTGTATCCTTAATTAAAAAATATTAATTTTAGCCGCATTTGTAAACAGAACTCGGCAAAAATGTATCAAAGGTTCTAAATTTACGTATATTTTACAGCACACTTGTAAGTTTCATTTCATTGAGTGGAAGGACATGCCTACCAGAAAATAACAACGAATGATCGCCTTGACATCATTGTCAAACAATTCAATATACTAATATGTATACTTAAGATATTTTTATAAGTGATATTCGTATGAAAAAAATGCGCATACATAATGCTTTAAGCTTTAAGGCAAGGAAATACCACATTGTGGATTGTTAAAATTTTAAGGTTAATAACATCGGCTCCATGGTACATGAAAAATTCAATTTTACATCGTGATCTAAATATGCCACTTGTGACCGCTGAAATTGCAAAATATGCAGGCAAATATTTAACAAAACTCGAGTCCCATCCTAATCCTCTTGCTTGTAACATCTTGAACTTTACTGGACACATACGCTTAAAAAAGAGGGATACTACGGCCTTAATACGCAATACTACAGATGAAAGTTTTTGAAAATATTTTTGTGCTTAACACTACATTTTATGTATAATTAATTACTATCACTAAGTTTACGTCCGACACTGGCTGGGCCTAATTATTATATCTATATTTAAGATTTGAATACTTATTGTTAGTTCTTTTTGAAGATACAATGAATAAATATGAGTGAAAAAAAAAATTGTGGATTGTATTGACTAATTAGTGACATTGTCATTCTTTATTTGTTATCTCTCACATATCCTTAATAGCAAAAACTAATTTATGTCGAGAATATGTTAAAAATTGGCAAATATTTAGAGATTTTGTTTTATTTGGTGCCAGGACATTCTTATCTACCATAGATTTTATTTTTTTTTAAGAATTTTGTTTGTTACATTAATGATCGGAACACAGCATAACATCACAATTGTTCCTAAATTAGAACATTCAATTTTAATCCTGAAATTCGTTTCGTTTGGAGTAAGGACATGTCTGCCTGTCAGATATCCTTAATTGCAAAAACAAAATTCTACACATACTTGTATTTGTGCATAATAAAGCAAAAATAGACAAATGCTTCAAAAATCTTGATGTTATGATCTGTACTAAACTTCACTTAATCAGGTACAGGGACATACTTAGCTCTCACATATCCTTAACTACAAAAAAAGAATTTTAGCTGCAAGAAAAATTGGCAAAGGTTAGAAAAGTTATCCTTTTTATCTATATTACAAAGGTCTAGTTTCATTAACTGCACTTATATTCAAAATAAAGCGAAAATTTTAAAATGCTTCTAGAGGAATTTTCTAGATCTCCGCCGAATTTCGCATTGTCGAGAGCAGGGACATATTCAGCTTTCATAAATCCTTTATATCAAAAACTATATTTTTACTGAGCTTGTGATCAGAATATGGCAAAATTTTACAAATATTTCTAAAATTATGTTTTGAAGTTGTGTGATAAATTTAATATCATCTGCTTGAAGGACATGCCTACCTGCCAATATCCTTGGGTTCAAAAACCAACTTTCAAGCACTGTGTATCATTTTGTTTAGCAAAAAAAATTTTTTTTTGATTTCTGATAATAATAGATATCAAAAGTTTTCGATACAATACAAACTTTCTATTCGTTTGTTGTAGTTAAGTTAACAAAACCTTTTGGTTTACAAGTAATACCACTAAAAATAAATCTTTGGCATTTTTTATTAACCCTTCGATATTATGCTTAACAATTTTTTCGATTTAACGCTTCCTATTGCTAACAAAAAGTATGTAGATATTTCTTCAAGCTATTATGTCAATTTTATGCGACTGTATATTTCACCAATTCGCACAACACTTTATTTTTCTTTAATTTTGCCCATGGTGCAAAGCACTGTGCACCGTTTCCAATAGAAAGAACTTATAATTTGATAACAATATATGTATATAATCAATTGTTTGATAGCTTTTAGTTAAATGTTTATCAATAAATTATAAATTTAGAACAATTGATAAAAGCAACAAAAATAACATCAATAACCTACATAAATAATGAATTAGGAAATAAAAGCTTTTGCTTTTATCTGTAAAGTCTGCATGCTGCATCTTCTTTGTGTTCGTATATAAGGCAAGTTACTGCATCTTTGCAGTCCATAACGTGTGCAACTTTATAGGATTTTTACTTCAAATAAAACTCTCATATTGAAAACTTGTTTAAGACGGGATACGCGAGAGAGCGAAAATCGCAAATCATGGAATTATCTATCGTTTCATTAATCGCCTTTCTTTTAATGTTAGTGGATTATACAGCAGCCAGCTACTGTAATTCGGATAATTATGGCCAACGCATTGCTTTGCCCACAAGTTGTTCGAAATTTCTCGTTTGCTCTCGTAGTGGTCGCGTTGTTGTGAGAGAATGCCCAAAGGGCCTACATTTTAATCGAGAATTGGAAATGTGTGATCTACCTTCCCGAGCTCTTTGCCAATATGGCCGAATATCTTTCTCAGTGGAAGATCAATGTCAAACATGTAATTGTAAAGCGTGTTGTAACACATCATCACCACAAACAACACCCGCACTGGATACTAACACTACTACTACTGCCTGTGCAAATAAGGCAACTAACCCTGCAAAGCCAACAGAGACTTCCCAAGCAACAGAGGCCACACAATCAACAACTCCTAGACCCAGCGAAATCACTGAAAGTTTCCAACCTACCGAAACCACTGAGGGTCCAGAGCCATCTGAATTGCCAAAGTCGACTAAAACTTGTGAAATATCCACGCCTTTAGAGAATTTATCATCATCAACCGAAACAATACACGCAACAGAAGCTCCAACACCGACTGAGGCTTCACAGTCCACACAAAGCACTCCTTGTACAACAAAAGGACCAGCTGAAACAATTACCCATCCGACCACATCATTACCAAATGAGACATCAAGTTTTACAGATAGTTCAAACGCAACTAAGACTACACAGGGAGAAACAACAACTATGGAAATAACAACGAAACCAAGCCAATCCTCGAAACCCACTGAAACTTCACAATCTACTGAGGCCACAAAATCTACTGAATCTCCTGCTCTAGAGGAAACATCAACGCCTACACAGCCTCCAGAGGTAACAATGCCCTGTAAGACCTCCGACAATACTGAAATACAAAAAACAGATAAAACTTCAATTGTAACCGAAACTCCTATAATAGCAACTTCCACAGAAATAACACCATCAACGGAAATTCCAAAAGCAACAGAAACTGATATTACAACTTCTAAGCTAACCTCGCCATGTAAAACAGTAGAATCGACAACTTCAAAGCCTAACGAAATACTGACCTCGCCTATAACTCCAGGGACTACAGAAACTTCAAATTTAACAAACACTCTTGAAGTAGCAACACCTACCGAATCTACAAGACCCACAGAAATCATAAAACCAACAGAAAGCCCCAAATCTTCTGATAACCCAACACAGACTTTATCTCATACCGATACCACAATATCAACAGAATCTCTAAAGCCTACATCAACTCCAAGTCCTACGAACAATCCGAGGACTTTTGAAACCGCCCAACCCAGTGAAATTCCAAAACCTACCGTAACTCTAAGACCTCCAGCAATATCTACAATAATTGCACCATGTAAAATGACTACATCATCATCTTCAAATCCCACTAAAACTTCGAAACCTATTGTAACTCCGAAGCCAACTTTAACTCCAACCAAAACACCAAAGCCCACAGAAATTACGAGCTCTATAGAAACTCACACTCCGCAGTTCACCGAAAATCCGCAATCAACCCAAACACCCAAACCCACTGTAACTCCCAATCCAACAGAAGCACCAAATCTAACTCAAACATCAGCAACCACTGAAACTACACAGTCAACTAAAACTCCAAATCAAACTGAAACTCCACAACCAACTCAACCAATCAATACAGAAACTTCGGAGCCTTCAGTAACATTGAAAAGCACTCGAAATATCACTGTAACCCCTGAACCCACTGAAACTCTTACATCAACTACCACCGAATCTTCAAATCCAACAAACACCCCAGCACCCACTGAAACTCCAAACCACACAGAAACTTCAAAAGCAACTCAAACTTCAAAACTTACTAGTGGAAATCCAGAGGCGACCATAACTTCCGAGCCCACTACAATTCCAAATCAAACGGAAACTCTGAGTACAACTCAAACTTCAAACCCCACTGAAACGCGACAATCAACTGCAACTCCAAATCAACAATCTACCACAGCAACCTCTGAAACTCCAAACCACACCGAAACTTCAAAACTTACTACTGAAAATCCAGAGGTGACCACAACTTCCAAACCCACCACAATTCCAAATCAAACGGAAACTCCGAATCCAACTCAAACTTCAAATCCCACTGAAATGCCACGGTCAACTTTAACTCCAAATCAACAATCTACCACAGCAACCTCTGAAACTCCAAACCACACAGAAACTTCAAAATTTATTACTGAAAAACCAGAGGTGACCAAGCCCACTACAATTTCAAATCAAACGAAAACTTCGAATCCAACTCAAACCTTAAATCCCACTGAAACGCCACAATCAACTTCAACTCAAAATCATACAGGATCTACAAATCCCACTGAAACTCAGCAATTTACAACAGCAACCTCAGAGTCTACCGTAACGCCCTTACTTACTGAAACAACTCAATCAGTCCATACAGAAACTTCAGAGCATACCTTAACATCAAAACCTACTGCAGACACTATAATAACCCCTAAATCTACTGAAACGCCTTCATCAACTAAGACGCAAGTTTCTACCGATTCTACAAATTCAACTTACACTGCTACTCCGAACCACACCGAAACTCCAAAACTAACTTCAACATCTACTGAAAGTTCTATTCCTACAGAGACAACAAGTCCTGCTGAAACATCAAAACCAACAGAAACTCCAAGGTCAACTGCAACCGCAATCCCCACTGACACTTCTACAGCAACATCAACACAAACTCCAAGACCTACTGAAAGTCCAAAGCCTACACCCACTCCGATGGTACCTCCACCCTCCATACCAGCCGATTGCGAGGGTGAATGCTGTGGTAAACCAAGTGGCTCAAAAATTCCCGGTGAAACATGCCAACAGTTTATTGTCTGCCAAAGCAATCAAGCCATTCGATTCGATTGCCCAAATAATTTGCACTACAATTCTGCAACCGGATCATGTGATTTCCCCGAAAATGCAAAATGCAATAAGCCCTATCAACCACCAACCGGTCCAGGTGCCGGTCCGTCCGGAACTCGGTGCGACAACGGTGGTCGTTGCATTGGAAAACCCAATGGTACCACCTTCGCCGATGCCAACAATAAATGCAGCATCAATTACGTAGTCTGTCAATGTGAATGTGAAGTTAAACGTGAGTGCAGCAAAGGGACTATGTTCAACACCAAATTAGGCGTATGTGACCATCCGCACGCATTCGGCTGCTAAAGGAAAAACTATCAAAAATGAGTATTTCTCTAATGCAGGACAGCGAAAATCTAAAATTTTGTCAAGTTATTAATTAATTAAAGAATCGAAATTACTTTAAAACTATTCAAATAAAATAAAATGAAATTGCAGTGAAGAAAATGAAAATAGGGGCTTCCAAACTTTGACAGTTGAAAGTGGCCTTATTGCTGCAGCTACATCTGTCATACTTGCTGTCATTTATTCTGTCTGTTTTGCCAAATAATCATGGATGGATATAGCGTTCAACAACAAGTACAAATGATAAAATTGTTTCATTAATATTGGTGTTCTGACGGGCAAAGTTGGCCATAACTGTCCTGTTCACATAGCTCATGCCAAATCGTACATTATATGGGAGCAATGGGCATGGTCATCTTGCTTGGAGGTGATGTGAACTGACTACCGAGATCGTTGGATTCGAACCAATTTGGCTTTTCCTTGTGCGATTTTCTTCAATCGCAGATCTATGCAAATAAGCTACAGTCCACAGCGGCCTTCAAAGCCAACATAAACCATGCTATTGGTCAAATTTAGCCTAATTTAAGCGACCTTTTAGTATGTAAGCGTTGACATTTTCATTGATTCCTAACTATCCATTAGTACATTTATTCAATTAATGTTTGTAGAATAGTAGCTATTGTACTGGACTGGTGCCCTGAGGTTCGTTGGTTCGATCTCAAATAGCTTCGCAGTTTGTGTTTGTTCATAAAACCAGTGTTCAAATCATGAAAAATTATACGAATTCGTTCCACTTCCTCATAATAACTTTTGGTTCATTTTAATTTCTTTGAATGGTCTTTCTTACTGTGATAATGATACCTTTCGAGATAAATAATGCTTGTAACACTTCCTAGAAGTAATTTTTTATATGAAGATGCATCAAAAAGGAATACATTTTGCAATAACAAGCCATATTAAAATTATTAAAAATTATCCCAATTTACATCACTTCCGTTTCACTAGCTCCGGATATTGTTGACTTCTTTGAAAGGTCTTTTTTATTATGTACTAAAATAAATTTTATAATTACAACGAACGCGAGAGCTGTTCCTTAGCCCAGAGCTGCTTTATTTATACACTAAATACAAAGACCACAAAATCATTGAAGATTTATGCGTAAGAGTCAAACAATTAAAAAAAAATGGAAGAAGGAGAGGGAGATTTTCCCTCTTCGTCTACTTAATAAACAACTTCCTTATGAAAAAAGTATTCCTTTCCATTCCATTGCATTCATTTATATTGCAGTATACCCATAATCTTTATTTAAAAATCATTACAATCATTATTAACATCTCGTACGCATAAATTTTTAACCTTATCGAAATAGTAACCGCTGCCACATTGCACTTCGAACAGCGACTGATTGAGGCACACGTAATATTTATAACATTTTGCATGAGCCATACGTACACCATCATTAACACCTTTGCAGTCGGGTGTTCTCAAGTCTCCCTGACAAATGCCACTAACACATTTACCCAAATCTTTCTCAAAGTGTTCACCATACGCACACGATTTGCTCAATGTACTTTCATTTTGGCACTCATGGTATTGGTAGCATTTGGTGTGTGGAAACCGTGTGCCATCCCTTTTCCTTTTGCACCATTTCGAACTGGATGCACAATTCGCCGCATGATAACTGAGACATGTTTTTTGTTGTTCAGAATAGTGTTGATTGGGGGGACACTTTTGGGCTAAGGGGTCCTCATTTTTACCCACACATATAAAATATGACTCACAATCTTTATCGTTCGCCACACGATCCAATAAGGGAGTATCATCATCGTTGCAATAGTCTTTAATTGTTTGATCGGCCGCATTTGTATTTGTAAGGCAATTGGTGGAACAAGGTGGATTGCGTTCATCAAAACATTGGTTGGCTGCACACTCTTTCTCCACTCCACCTCCGGGCACACAAATAACGTAATTTTGTTGTTTGGATGGATGAGCAACGAATTGAAATTCTAAGTCTTGACAAGTCTTGTGTAAAAGTAAGATAAAAAATAGATCGCCTTTTGTTTATCAAATGGGAGGATCTTGTATTTTAACAGTTTATGTATTTTTTTAGAAAGTTATGGATCTTTTTATGAATTTTTAATTTTTTCTTAATGTTTTTGTTTTCTAATGTAAGTGATCTATGAGCAAATTGAGAAACTTTATGAATCAAGCAGATTTTTTACAAAAAGGACTTCGTTTTTGTTTTGTTTGAAAAGAAGAAGGCTTTCAAGCAACAATGAATTTTACTCTAGAAGAAAGAAATTTGGTTTGGGGAATTATGAACTATTTCAAAAACTCAATTTTTATCAGTAGAAGTGGCAAAAATGTTTTACATGTTACTGAGACTCTCTTAATGTGATGGCGTTTTTAAGCTCATAATGGAACAAAAACAGTTGCTGGAAACAATTAATGGCCATCTAAGAGAAAGATTTCGTTGGCGGAGAAGGTTTTATGGAAAAAAGTGTTCGTGGGGATGAGCTTGTGTGGGTTTAGGTGTTAGTGAAGAAGAGCTTTCGGGACTGAGGGCTTAGAGAGTTTTGCAGAAGATTATCTTTAAGAACAGGGTGATGTTGCGAGCTTGGCTAGTGCACAGGACTTTGTGGACAAAGATGCTTAAGAGTAAAGTGAGGCTACTGAAATTGCGCTTGTTGACGTTGGTGTTGTCAGACAAGAAGTTGGCTGTTTGGGATTAGATGGTATGGATATGTCTCCTACATTTTGGAAATATGAATATCCTATTAGTCTCATAGGTCTATTTTTATTAACAAGTAATCCACTGCACTGGACGCGACAGGCATGAAAATCTAATGTTTGCTCACTATCGAAACCCAATAACCAGCACAAAATTTGTAATTGTATGTCGACTCGTAGCGATTAAAGTGTAAACGGAATGGCGACAGTTTTTTTTTTTTTTTTTTGAATAAATCGAGTACAGTCGTTTGGATGTGGCAAGTGGGCACCATCCTCTTGATCTTAGCAAACAACAAAACTTCGAATACTACTCAGACTCCAGCCTGATGTGGTAAGCGGCTAAATCTTCAAAAAAGAAAATTAATATTTCTAACACATTTCCTAAATATTTGCAATATTTGAGCCCACACCTCTCCATATAATTCTCGATAGAAAAATTTTGTTTTCAACTAGACCTAGATCATAGCCAGCGATAATATTTTTATACCAGCTGTTTGCTGAATACTCAAATACCATTTTATGGCGTTTTAGTTAAAAATATAATATTTTCTGTCCTTCAAGACGAGAAAAAAGGAAATTTATGAAAAAATACCTTCCAAATCATCGAGAGATTAAGACAATGATTTTTTTGGCAATTAAAAATAAAAATTTTACACTTTTTGCACAAAAAAGAAAGTGTATTAGTGTAGTGTCCTTACGTTTGTTTTTAGTTTTCTAGATAAATTTTTGCTTAACAAAATGTTTCTACAATTAAATTTTATGAGGATTTAATTTAAATTGTCACTGTTCAAACACAGCAAAAGAATTTTCTGTTCAAAAATATTTAATGTAATGGAAAGAAATAAAATAAAATATGAATTAAGTCAAGATGATTATAAATAATTTAAGTTTTAATTTAAAAATATTTTTTTGCTGGTTAATTTTTTTTTTTAGATAAAAACGGCTTAAAAAAGTTGTAGTTGACCGTGCCGACTTTTATATACCCTTCACTAACGCAATGATTTAAAACTGGATTAAAAATTTTAAACTTTAAATGGATTCAAAATTTTTGCTTTCAGTTTCAGTCCCTTCATACACTGGCATCTTCTCATTCAATTTCTTTCTAATAGACCAGTTTATTGGCTAATGACCGAAATTACAATCTTATTCAAGATAAAAAAAATTTACAGAAGTAATTATGAACTATGAAAGTTTATTTTTACATAAACATAAGAGGTTTAACATTTTTAAACCGGATGGTTGAAGGTCTACTGATGAGTTGTCATTAACACTGACAAATTGCGGACATGTATTTCATTATTTCAAATAAAATACTTTTACACTATATCCACTCGTGATACTTTGGAAGTAATAAAAATGTCATTCTCCAAACAAGTAAATTTCAAATTAATTTCTTTTAACAAATAATGTTTTGGATGTAGCTCAGCGGTAAAAGAAAACAGACCTTCTCATTCCAGATCTTCTTGAAGACATTTTTGTATATGATTATCATTTTTCTCTAACTTCAGGAAGGCTTTGCTTATTACATTCTAAATGATCAGCTACACATTTCCTCTTCGCTTCCAATAGGAGGAAGAGAGAAGGACTTTGTTTTGTGTAGCAAAAAATGCAGATCCCATTATAAAAATAAAATAAAATTGGAAAAATAAAATAAAGATCTGAAAATCCTTCCAAGAGGCTTGACAATATACGTCAAAAAGATATGAGTGGACGAAATGAGGCGATCATACTTTTTTGTAGCCCCAAGCAGAGGTATAAAGTACTTCTAGAGTTCTTTTTTACATTTGGCGAGTATAGATGCCTTCTAAAAGGTACCTATACTCCTTCTTCTTACTGTTGGGAATCTACATATATCAGGATTCAGCACACACACACACTGTCTTATGTTATGCTTGTTGTAGTTTTTTTATTATTTTTGAAATACTTTGCTGAAACTGATATTTCACTGTTATATAAATTATTATGAAGACATTCTACATTAAACCTTTCTTTCGTTATTATTTAATGAGACCTTCCCTAATGAGCGACTTATTTTCTCTTATTTTTATTGATGCGCCTGGATCTTATCTACATATATTGGCAGCACTTCGCTGGTGCTTATGCCATGTCACCAGTAGAGCATCAACCACACTTTGAATCAATTTTCCATGTTTATAATGAAAAAAGCCAAAAAAACTAAATGAGAATTAAAAGTAAGAAATGGCAAATTTTTTTATTTAAAAGGGTAGTTAAAAACCCTTAGCTGAAGAATAATTTTTTTATGAATTATGTTAAGGTTATTACTATACAATGACTTACCTCTTTCAATTCTAGTTTCGTTAAAGTCATTGCACTTTGTACTCCTTGTGAATTACTTAATCTGCTGCGATAGCAAATAAGTAAAATTATTATGGAAACTGAAAAATAAGAAAAGATATAATATTATATGAAAAATGTACTGATCATTGAGTTTTTCTACTTTAAGAAAATAAAAATAAATTATACGTTAATTACAAATTTATTAAATGAGTCCTGTATTTTCAAAAGATTTCTGAGAAAATCCTTAAAGAAGCCCGAAAACCCAGAATCGCAGAAACTGCAAATAAAATTATGGTATTTAAAGAAATGTTTTAGTGCACAAATTCACCACTGGAGTTCTTGACTGATTTAAAGAAATAATTATCACAAATTGTGGAAAGTTCTCGCAGGCGGCATTTATCAAGCTGAATAACAACAATGAACGAAATATTTTAGAAAAGTCCAATTGAACTTTTGTTGAGGAAATGCGACGCTCCAAACCAATATGCTTGAATACCAGAATACCCGAAATATATATTCGAAATGTGAAAATAATTTTAAAAAATATAACACTCTATTGAGAAACCGATTATACAAATTTACAGATCGTTCATTCGCTACAAGAATATCATTTCAAAAAAATAGATAAATAGGATGGTTGGACATATATGGAATTATCTACTAATATCAAGTGCAAATACGGAGCTAGATTAAAACGTTTTCAAATTCCAGTCTCTTAAATGAAAGGGCAACATTATTCCTATCAAGAAGCATCTGTCAGTTGACTCCTGTCAAAATTTTAACAAACTGAAAAGTGAATTTCGAGTTCGGAGTGACTATTTCTTGTTTCCAAACCTGATGAAATGACTCGGCGGAAAGAGGTTTGACTCCAAAAATCACTTTTCCAAAATGAAATTCATATTGAAAACAAAGCAAAATTTCGAATATTTCAAAACTTTTAATAGACAACTCAATAACAACATATTTGTTACATGAACATTTTTATGGGAAGCAAAAACCAAATTAAAAATTTTTTTCTTCATGCAATTTAACTTTTTGAATTGTTTTACAAAATTATAACAAAAATTTGCGGCATTCAATACAGTTTCAAAAGTACAAAAAGTTTCGTAATCGGGATAATCGATCGGCTTGATAAGAATTTTCGGAGTAATTTACAAAAATCTGTTTTCGTATATTTTCAACAAAAAAATATCTTTTGAAAGAAGAAATCGATTCCGAAACAGTTTTTTAAGTTTCGAAAAATGAATTAACGATAATTTCTGAAATTTTCCATAACGTTCGATCGAGAGACAGCATGAATCGATTTTTATCAATTTTGTGGCAATTGATATTGTCTGTATTAAGATCTTTGTTAAAAAAATAAGATACTGGATTTGATAGAAGCCGTAGAAAAAAATTATTTAGAAAATGTTGGTTGAAGTAGTAGAGAGCCTGGGTTCGATCCGTGTTCATAAAAAATATAAAAAAATAACATCACGAATTTTTCTGATTTACTTAGTGTGGTGTTTTGTTAATTGTTGTTGGAGCTATAACACTGGCCACTTAACAGCGATTGCATACTATTCTACGCTAAGGTTTAGTACATCAAAGCGCCCTCCTTCGTCGGTAATATATGTCAAAGATTTTTACGTCAGTACCTGCCCGAAGGCCTTACCTGACGGTGCTCTTCGCACTGGGTGAATAAAGCCGTTCACCACCGTCCCGTCACCCCTCCCAGGGGCACATGCCGGGTGAGGAACGACATGTGCGCCTACGAGGGACAACTTGGTAGCAAATTCTGTACAGGCTGCAGAACCATGTACAGACACTTTGCTGAAGTGTTGGAGCTATCTAACCTCCTACTACCCCGATGGCCCGGCAGCAAAATAGTGCCCCCATCTTACCTGAGGCTTCGCTCACCGCAAAACATCAGAGTAGCTTTGTCGAATAGCAACAACACCTAGAGATATACGGCCTGAAGAGAGCATCTACAATCAGTCACTAGCACCTCTTGCAGGCACACTCATCTGACCCATAACTCTTCCCGCGTATCTTTGGGTTTTAACCACAGCCACCACGTGATCCCCGAAGGGGCCTCACCAATAACCAGTCTAGGACACGTCCTAGGGGCTACTGGTTCCCGTGGCACCAGATAGGACTCTGGTCAGCCGCGTGTTAAAAACACCTCCGATTTTAAGTCCCGTGCAAACCTGAGGTATCGGTAGCACCTCTACTCAGACAAGCATAGGCAGAGCTACTTCCTTAAATTAAATATATGCACGCCCGTTGCCCTGTTATGTCCAGGGATTGGGTAGTAGCATATAAGTTCAAGGGGTAATTGGCCAAAGGTCAAGGTCTGGAAAAACCAGATTACCCACTTACCGGACGAGCGATCGAACCCACTTTCACCTTTAATTTACTTGCATGCGCGCCCGTTGCCCTGTTGTTTCAGGGATTGGGTAGCAACATACAAGTTTTTAGGGGTTATCAGCAAAAAGGCCTAGGTCCGGAAACCTGATAACCCTATACCCCAGGAAGCACAACACCAAGCCACCAAGACAAGATGTACTGACCGTGCCCCCCGGGGGGAGCCTTCGTCGGTAATGTTAGCAGAATCGTGGGCGAAGTAAAACAATTAAAAAAAAAGGACTACACACGTGCAGTCTACTTAACACCAGAAACCTCCAACTCCGCTATAAAAGAAGTAATAAACAACAGGGAATAGTTGAGTTGTAAAACAGATATGAAGCTCTCTCTTTCTCTCTCTCTCTCTCTCTCTCTCTCTCTGCCTGATTCCACCGCCTATCCTCTCTACTCTATCCCTTTCACAAAAGAAGTGACACTTCTTAAGGGGTGTTATTCTCTATTGCGATGCGTAAGCTAGTTCGATGCATTTGATATTTTGTTAGGGCAAGATATTTAGTTTTAACGAAAAAACTAGACGCGAAAAAATTAGATGCGAAAGGAAAAATGCGTAATCGCAATAAAGGATACCAATTATCCGATTAGGTACCATTTTTTTACGCATCGCAATAGAGAATAACCTCCCTGATTGCTTCAGCCGTTTACATAAATATGTAAATACGTATGTATATAAATTCATATATACACAACTGCATATACACATATGTACACATATACAGCCGTGCAGATTTAATAGCAGAGTTCGATTTGACTTCAAAACGCCGATATCTGATGAAAACTGGAATTTTTTGTAAAAAATTTTATAATTTTTCACCCTTTTTACCTTTATTACCAAACATTTCTTCAGGAAAGTTAAATTTAAAACTAACATTAATCATCTCTCATTTGTTGTCTTTATATACGAAAAAAATTCTGCAATTCTACTTTTTTTCCAAAAAAAATTCTTTTAATTAATATAAACTTTTTTTAATCAATATAATGTTTCTTTGGTGTTTAAAATAAGTCACCGAAAATAACTTTTCTTATCTTTTTTTTCCTTTTTCTACAAAATTTGACAAACAGGGTTCAATTAGAAAAAAAATTCGCACAGAAACCAACTGAAAATGAAAATTAATAATTTCGATAAAATGAATAAGAAAAATGTAAGTAAATTAAAACGAACGTTTGATAGGACGTGATGAACTTTGATTGATTTCGGGTAGCGTCATATTTAATAAGATGATATGAAATTATTAATTAATATTTTTCCCGCTTCAGTATTACGTTGTGACATTAAACTATTGAAGTGGTCCACTTTATTGCTCTGCCCCCGGTCGTATATTTGTTAGGGACTTGTACTCTTAAATATTGGTTCTAAAATACATTAGCTTTTCTTAAGTAAAATTTCATTAAAATTAATTGAATGGTTCGAGGGATACTAAATTATTTTTAAAATAAAACGTTTTTAAAACATTGTCAGCTGTTAGATGGAAATTTTTTTTAATTTCATAAAATACTGCTGCTTGTTTCATAGAACAGTTGATTTTTTGTCTTCTGGGGGAATGTCTGAAAACACTGAGGATGTGTTTGCGGACACTGCTTTATATCTTTTTTATAAGAATTGCTTTGCTTTCGCTCTCACTCTCTTAAACTTTTTTAAAATTGCCATTTTTGGTGGTTATACAAGTTTTAAAGATTTTATTTTTATTTTTATTGTATTAAAAGTTTACAAATAATTTTTCCCTTAAAGTCTTAATTTGCAACACAAATACGATCGCAAGTATTCAGTTTAGCATTCCAGAATAGATTGTCGGGGCAGGTGTGTATGAAACTCCAGCCATTGCACTGTATAAATTTATGACAATCATAAGGATGGGGCAAGTAGTGGTGAAGATAGCCTTCGCATCTTTGGACGCAATTTAAACATTCAGTTGTGGCGTTTCCATTTGATTGCGTTGTCACAGGAGGCGTAGGCGGTGCCGTAAAAGCAGTAGGAATAGCAGTTGTGGTAGTTTTGATCACCTGTGGCAACTGAGGCTTTAAGGGACACTGTGACAATTCGGGTACATCACATTGTTGTGTACGAATATTCCAATGATAATTTGCTGAACAGAACATTAGCTGACATTGAGAGAATTTTGCACAATCGTAAGGATAATATTGGGTAAATATTTTGTCCAGATCTGTATCAATACTTTTATAAGCTGATTGCAAGATAGGGGTTGATAATAGGGTAGCGGCTTCACTTACACCTTTTAAGAACGGACAGTGGACATTATGAGGAAAATCACATTTTTGTGTAAGAGAATTCCAATAGTAATTAGTAGGGCAAGTGAAAACTTGACATTTATAGTATTTAGCACAATCTCTCGGATGTAAGTGATAAGCAATCTCGCCTGTCAAGGATGCTGTTAAGACGTTTTCGATTGACGGCGAGTTTGCTGGTATTGGAACGGAGGGAGTTTCACATTTGGCTACATCAGGATAATCACAGCGATAGGTTATACTGCTCCAGTGCATATTATTGGGACACTGCTGCAGATAAGCATTGCCATTCAAACAGCTGTAATATTTATTACAATCCTGGGGATACGACAACATTACGGCATGATTGATATCATCAATACTGGGACAATCACTGTGTGGTGGAGGTGTGAGCTGTAAAAATTTTTGGAAGAAAAACGAAATACATTTCAAGAAGCGAAGAGAAGATGCTAAATTTATGCAGCGCTTGCTACGTCAGTCATTGTTTAAATTCATTTCCTTGCTAATAAATCGTATTCCACAAAAATAGATTGATTTTGGAATAGCAAATTTTTACAAATAGTCGACTTAGGCGAAAATGTACGGCATTCGACTAAGCTATACAAGTCCAAAAAATCTACCGAATATAAAATAATAATTTGGTAAAAATTTCGGAGTTATTCGAAAAGCTGTTTTCTATTTTTTTCAACAATATTTTTCTAGACAAAATTTTCGACATTAAACTTAGTTTTAAAAATATGAAAAAGTTACGAATTTAAAAACAAATTTGACAAACATTTTCGGAGTTATTAGAAAAACTGTTTTTGATGGACAATGGTATTTTTCGGACCAATTCACCGACATAGTTTTTAAAGTATTTTTAGATTCTGACTGAAATTTTCGGGAGTTTTCGGAATTATAAAACAACCTCTAACGAATGAACCGATTTTGAGGAAACCCTTGTTGCACTAATGCATATTGAAAACTTGCACAGTTCTCAAAGACTTAAGGGCCTTAAGTTTCTCAGTAGGCACTCGATACCGTATACGATTTCATCTTTGAGTAATCGATTATGACTGCAATTACATCTTCCATTCCGATTTACAGGATATAAGGATATTGATTGCTTTATTCGTAATTAACTTACAGTATTAGAGAACATTTGCTTAGGCCCTAATGTGCTTAAAACAGATCTGCATCAAGTTTAATTTCTCCAAAAGCATGATTCAATTAAATGTCTTACCGAATATTCTAGAGCCGAACTGCCACAAATAAATATTAAATAAATTATAAAACGCGCCATTTAAATGCAAGTTTTCTCCATAAGCGGTATTCCGGACAACTGTAACCTGCCAGTTGCAACTCACTCCTTTTATATCTATTGAAGGAAGTCAATATATTTTGTATTTCTTAATGAAGTACCTTGAACTCTAAGAAAACCCCTCAGTTTATCTGTTATTGCTATTTTATTTATCTTTGACTTCTGATTGCTTTGTGAGAAGTTTTGCCCACGACTGTATTCATAAATATATTAATAATACATATTATCTCGAAATAAAGTTTATATTGTATTTCAAACAAACTCAAGTATTTGTTTGCATATGATACAATTGTAAGTTTAATAACTTTTGAAATTCCAGGGAATTACCTACTGACAAACAATATCAAAAGGTTGATATTAAGATTATTTTGCAGTCCGCTATTCATTGGAAATAAAATATACAAAGCGACTTACAGTGCCCCGTGATTCCCAAAGAATTGCATTTTAAAAACTATGCCTTTGAAGATCTGGTTGCTAAATCGCGATCGGAATATTCATTATGGCCTGCAGATAGAAAACCTAAAATTGTATAAGCCATTGGAATATCACAAGGGTCAGTTGTTTCAATTTTGAATGATCACTTGGGTATTCGAAAGCTTTTCGCAAGATGGGTGCCACCGCATTTGCTCACAATCGATTACAACCGCAATCGTGTGATAACTTCGCAGTTGTTCAACTGCAATATGGTCGAATTTTTGCACAGTTTCGTAATCGTGGACGAAACGTGGATCCACCACAAAGCACCAGAGACCAAACAGCAGTCGAAATATTGGGTTTATCGACGCCAGCCAATAAAGTCATGGGTCGATTTAATGAGGATTTGAAAAAAACGACTGTATTTCCGTGGCGAAATTCCATGAATTATCAAAACTAAGGATTTATTTCGTACTTGTTCACATTTGGTGCCTAAATGTCTCACAAAATTGGAGATAAGCTCATACATTTTTTACGTATAATTTTACTATAAATCTTCTATGATATGATATGTTGACAGCAAATTTAACAATATATTTATGCATTTAAAAAGGCATGCGATGATTAATTGGGATATAAAGCGGCTCTCAAGTTCTGATATTTATGTCTTCAGAACATTTAACTAAATGTATTGCTATGGAAGCTAAATAATCTGTCCAAAACAAATCACAGATATTATCTACACACTTGAGAAGTCTCTATCCTCTTGAGCCTCACATTAATGTTACTGAATTTTATTTCTTTAATTGAGAACAAATGTTCACATGAGTAGGAACGGTGATAGTGGACGTGTAGCAGCAACACCATTCCATTCCGTGATACTTTTTTTAATAAGAATTTGTACAGAAATTTTCTTTCCACAATAAGAAACAGGAGGCTGTTCCTATATTCTGTAACTAATAAACAACTTAGAATCATAACAATTTAATAGATCTAATAAAAAATAGTAAATAATAATAATGATTTTTGTTATGTATAAAAAAATTTTATATTTGAATATTTATTAAGTAATGAAATACATATTTAAGATACGAAAGTAAATAGAATAGGGAATTACCGTATATTTAATTGTATTTGCTTTAATTCGGACAAACGGGAAGTAGGATCCAAACAGGATTCTGGGAACAGACAAGGGACTGGATCAATACTAGAATCGAATGTCAGGAATCATATATTTAACAACAAATGTACACCAGCACACAACAATTAAAGATTACGTATAGAGAGGAAACATCAAGCAACTACGCTCCCATGCAATGAACTGTAAGATACAGGCACAATTATGAAGAGGGAAATGTGAACAGAAATAGAGAGAGAGACACATAAGCAAACGAGCAGCGACGTGGGTGTGACACTGGATAAATCGAGAGGTGTCCAGATATACACACAGACGAAGGAATTGTATAAGGAATACACGTACGAACAATAGGAGAATGATTTAGAAAGAAAAAGAACACTGAAGATTGCACGTAGGAGAAACCGCACTCTTTGCAAACCAAATTTGACGTGTAGTAACATTCCAAATTAATTAATAAAAAATTTTGTGCCAAAACCAGAATTGTGATATTGTGTCGGACACAAGCGTAGCACTTTATTTCATCACATTGATCTCTTTGTCTCCACTTTCTAAAAAGATACATGACATACATTTTTATTTTTTAAGAAAACATTTAATTAGAACAAAGAAAAAGTTATTTCACAAAAAAAAGAATCAATATAATACTTAATATGGAAATTCATTATTTGGGATATTCTCCCCAACTAATCGTTAGAAACAATTAGAGCTTTTGCAAAATGCATAGAAAAATCAAAAGTTTGTTGTGGCTTTAGCTCTTCATATGCCGACATTTCATTGGTTGCTAAAACCAAATCGTCAGTGAAGTTTAAGCAGTTTGATAACATTCAACCTCGTATGTTTATGCAACATAAAACAAATACAATATGAGAATTTCAATATTGCATATGAATTACAACAAATACATAATCATAGTAGGTTTAGAATATTTCTATACAAACCAACACAACAAACAATTTACTCAACGTGAGTCTATTTTATTTTTCTCTCAACACCCATACAATTAAACGCCCGTTGGTCGTTAATGATTGTATTAAACTTCACTAACGATTTGGTTTTAGCAACCAATGAAATGTCGGCATATGAAGAGCTAAAGCCACAACAAACTTTTGATTTTTCTATGCAGAATCAATATAATATAAAAAAATTTTCCTAAGCCTCAAGATGCTCCGCAAATTTAAAAAAAAAAATTACTGTTACTAAAAATGTTCTTTCATCTAGTTTCACAAACGTGTACAGTCTCCCAAAATGCAAGATTTCCGCTTATCATCCCAAAAATATGACTCGGGACAAACGAGTTCATAGGCTTGACCATTGACACATTCTATAAATTTACTGCAATTATCGGGACTCGATTGATATTCAATATTGTTCCTAATGCAGACGTTCAGCTCCAGAGTACGGACTGCCTGTAGTTCAGCACCATTTAATTCAGTTGACGCACTAGCCAGAAGTTCCGTAACTACTTCTGTAGTTGTTACATTCTCAGTTATACACAATTCTATTACGGTATCCCAGTAATATAATTCGGGACAGCTTTGAAGATGGGGTTCACCATTGATACATTCTATGAATTGAGTATGATCATATGGATCTGCGTAATATTCTGTATTATTACTTTGACATATTTTCGGTTCTGATGTAATGGTCGAAGACGTTGCTGCATTTGTAGCGGTTGCTCCTTTAGAAGTTATTGTCTCGCTACTTAAACCATCTTCGCTGTCTGTATATCTCTGAGATGGTGTGGTAACGATGGTAGTTCTACTGGAATCAATTTCATCAGTTCTTTCCTCTGGACTCGAGTCACTTCCATGAGTTCCTTTAGTAGTTGTCTTACTTTCACCAGATTCAGCCAAACTGGTTCTTTCAATAGTTGAACCACTCTCCGTATTTTTAGCAGGAGCAGTTTCTTTCGTAATCATAGCATTTTCACTAGTTCTTTGGGAAATTGTTGATTCAACAGTTGTACCGATATCACTTGTTCCACCTAAACTTGTTGTTACTGTTTTTATAGATCCACTAGAAGTAACCTCCTCTGTGGTCGCACCACTTTTAGTAGTTTCATTGGAACCTATTATAAGTAGATGCCGTAAAAGTTATTTCGGTAGTTACACTATCAACAATCAACTCCGCGCTAGACCCATTTATTGTAGTTTCTCTTGTAGTGTATAAATCACTTTCGGAAGTGCCTTCGATATCTGTAAAAACATGAGAAGTTGTTGTAGTTAATTCTAACATGGAACCACTATCGTTAGTTGTAATATCTGTAGACAACTCTGTAGTTCTTTGTGAAGTTGTCCCATTTGTAATTGGACTTTCTGAGGTGCTCTCAGCATTAGAGAATTCTTCTGTAGGTGTTTCATTTTTAGTGGCTTCTGTGGCGAAGTCATCACCAGAACTATTTCCCGCAGTAGATGTAGTCGACTTATTCTGAGATGGAATTTTATCGTTATTTGTTTCTGTAGTTTCTATTTTCACTGTTGTTTTGGCTGTAAAATTTTCGATATTTGATTCATTTATACTTTTCTCTGTAACAGTTTCGCTTGTCCTAATGGAAGTAGTTGAAGTTTCTGAATATCGACTATTGTTTATCGCACATGCAACGATCTGTTGGTTCCAATAAGTCCCTTGAGGACATTTTATTATTGTTGGCTTTCCATCAATACATTGACTATAGGATTCATAATTTGACGAGGAAACAATTTCACCCTCCTCGCACGCTTCGCTTGCAGAGTCCGTTTCTTCGATGGTGGAAATTGTTGTTGTTGCCATCGACTCCTTTACCGTAGTTAGGATTTCCGTTAATGAAACATTGGAAGTATAAGAAGTACCTGGGCTTGAAATTTCTGCAGTGGTTTCACTAATGCTTAATGTTGTCGTAGGAGCTACGGTTGAAGGTTCTATTGAAGAAGAGGAATTCTGTGTTTTTACCTCCGAAGTCGTTACGATTGAGGTTCTATAGGATTCTGTAGAAAATTCGTTAGCTTTTTCCGTTGAAGAAGTCAACGCTAACTCTGGGGTCGTTGCCCCTGTAACTGATATTTCTAAGCCTGTAGAATCTGAAGTAATTTCTGAAGTTGTTGCTCTTATAGTAGACATTTCTGAGACTGTAGAAACTGATGAATCCTCTGAAATTGCAGACTGTGTAGTTGATATTTCCGAGCCTGCATACGTTGAAAAATACTCTGAAGTCGTTGCGCTTTCAGTTAATATTTCAGAATCTGTTTCTGAACTTATTGTCGCTGTATTTAACATTTCTGCAGATGGTGATAACGTTAAACTTGTAGATGATATTTCTGATCCAATTTCTGAGGTTGTTGCCGCTGTAGATGATATTTCAGAGCCTGCAGAGATTGATGCAACCTCTGAGCTTGTTTCTGTTATATCTGTGATTGTAGAAAGTGATGAGTCCTCTGAGGTTGCAGCTTTTGTAGTTGATATTCCTGAGCCAGTATAAGTTGAAAAATACTCTGAAGTCGTTGCGCTTTCAGTTAATATTTCAGAATCTGTTTCTGATATTTCTGATCCTGTAGAATCTGAATCAACCTTTGCGGCTGTTATTCTTGTAGCAGTCATTTCTGTGATTGTAGAAACTGATGAGTCCTCTGAGGTTGCAGCTTTTGTAGTTGATATTCCTGAGCCAGTATAAGTTGAAAAATACTCTGAAGTCGTTGCGATTTCAGTTAATATTTCAGAATGAGTTTCTGATATTTCTGATCCTGTAGAATCTGAATCAACCTTTGCGGCTGTTATTCTTGTAGCAGTCATTTCTGTGATTGTAGAAACTGATGAATCCTCTGAGGTTGCAGCCTTTGTAGTTGATATTTCTGTGCCTGCATAAGTTGAAAAATACTCTGAACTCGCTGCCTTTTCAGTTAATATTTCAGAATCAGTTTCCGAGGCTATTGTCCCTGTATTTAATATTTCTGATCCTGTAGAATCTGAATCAACCTTTGCGGCTGTTGTTCTTGTAGCAGTCATTTCTGTGATTGTAGAAGCTGATGAATTATTTGAGATCGTTGCTTTTGTACTGGATATTTCTGAGACTGCAGATGCTGATATGTGCCCTGAAAACGTTAAACTTGTAGATGATATTTCTGATGCAGTTTCTGAGGTTGTTGCCGCTGTGGATGATATTTCAGAGCCTGCAGAGATTGATGGAACCTCTGAGCTTGTTTCTGTTATATCTGTGATTGTAGAAAACGATGAATCCATTAAGGTGGTCGTTTCCCTTGTACATGATATTTCTAAACATATAGATGTTGATGCCGTCTGTGAGGCTGTTACCCCTGTGGTTGCCATTTCTGAGTCTGTTGAAATCGATGTAACATCTAAGGCTGTTGCTTTTGTAACAGGCATTTCTGTGATTATAGAAACTGATGAATCATCAGAGGTCGTTCTCCTTGTATTTAATATTTCTGAAGTTACAGAAGTAACTGCTATTGGTTGCTTTGTACTTACAGATTCTGTTGAAGATGGAGCGTGTGTCGTATTAATTGGCTCTGTGGTCATTTCTATTATTAATTGCGTTGTGGATTTTACAATTTCTGAAATTTCTGATGAAGGCTGATTTGTGGTTGAATTCAATTTTGATGATGTTGTTTCCTCGGTTAATTCTTTATATTCAATTGTTGTTGCAACATCACTTACAGCTTCTGTTGTGTGATCTGCTGCAGTTGTTCCTAACCTGGGAGGGCCATCACTTGTTAATTCTACGGTAGCTACGATAGTATCAGTTGTCGTCCTTAAAGTGTTTGTTGTCGTTGAAGGCTTTGCTGTCGTCGTAATCGTTGTTGTCGGCGTAGTGTTTGTTGTCGTTAACGGTTTTGTTGTTGTGGTTGTAGGTGATGTTGTTGTTATGTGCGCTGTTACATTCGTATTTCCTATACCGCCTGTAGCTTCAGTTGTTGTGGCAATCTGTTTACTACAGTGAATACCAGACCATTGGCAAGTTAATAGCTTTTGATTCCAATAAAGTGGTGTGGCACATTTTTGCCTATAAGGTGTGCCATTGCTGCATTGTATAAAATAATGACAATCATAAGGATAGGCGTGATATTGGCCACCCTGTGAACACATATTTTTATAAATATCACCATCGACGTAGTCCTTGGGCACCGTATAGCCATTAGCAACCAGAAAATAACATAAAATATTGAAATGTATTGCGAAAATCTTCATTTTTAAACGCCCTACTCTAGAAACTTAAGCGTAATGCTTTCAAGTTACTTAAGAGCTGCGGGCTTTTATAAATTTTTCATTAAATTTTTTATGAATTTTATATTAAAATAGTCACTATTGAATATTGTTTTGTTTATTTTATTTTTCATTTTGTTATCTATTGATCGCATGATTTTCGGGGTAAACAAATACCAATTGCAATGGTGATTCAATACTGAAAACTTACAACGTTGTTATTTATTAACAAATAAAGATAGCCGAGATAAATAGAGGTTGAAAATAACAAACAAGTAATATTAATTAATATTCAGAGTGAAAAGATTTTCTATATGCCAATAAATTTTTAAAATAATTTAAGTCCAAATAACCAAATAATTATGAGATAAAATTATTTCTTAAAAATCAATTAAATAAATCTAAAAGCCTTAAAGTATGTGTCGATAGACAACTAAAAAAACAAAGAACTAAAAAAATACATTTTGAGTTAAGGTGTTTGATCATATAACGGCTCATATCACAATATGTTGAGAATAACACACTAACATTGAATTATTTTTTTTTTTTTTTTCAATTCTTCTGTGCCGACTATCATACATCATACACCTTAGAATACGACAAAATGTTAAAAAAAAATTAAAAAGAATTTTTGTTTGAATTCAGATTTTTTAGCTCCCGTCATCAAAAAATAAAAAAGTCTGATTCCAGCCCTATTTTCACGAATCAAGGTTTCATCAGAGGTTGCAAATTGCCTCATTCTATATCGATAGAAATTCTCGTTTAACTATTCCCGCAAACACAGAAATACTCTATACATGTATTGACTTAGGTGACATTATTATCTTAGACGATCTCTTCCGTTTGTTTGCAGAGATATTGAACTTTTCATGTGTATCGAAACCCGTAATTTGTCCCCAAACATCCGCGTTTTAAGGTTCTGGGCAGCTTTCTGAATATTCTTACAATGATATCCATGTGTGCATTTGTTTTCATGTATTACTGTTTGTATGTATTTCTGTAAGTTTGCGTGTGTGTATGATTTAGTGTTTGTCTGTCTGTATCTAAGATCCTGTGTGTGTGTGAGTTTGCGAATGTAAAAGGCTAGAAACTTTTGAACGGCTGAAACAGGCGACCCAAAGCTTCCGTCATTCTGAAGATGGAGAAAAAGTATACCCATGCGAAGCAATTATTAATTATCCTATGTCTGCCCAACTATAATATTGAGACCCTTCAAATTTGATATGGGTTATTGGCGTAGTGTAGTGGTTAAAGTGCTTGCTTACAAAACCGACAGAGGACAAAAATTTTTCACCAGAGCTTTTCGAGTTTTTAAAATTAAGTGGATTCAACCCCCTCCTAAAAATCCATCCAATGAGGCCCTCTCACCTCCCCCTCTCCCTGGTTAAGAGGATAACATCATGACACAAAGGTCAGGCCGAATCACAATCTTCTGGGGAAAAAAGATAAGGATCAAAGATTAGCAAGATTAGGCGTTGTTTCTAGGCAACGACAAATGGCAGGTCCATTATCTAGCACCTGCTACAGCATAACAAAATAACAATGCGAAAATAACTAAAACAACTGTAAGATGGTAATGCTTTGTAGAAACCAAATGCTCCCAAGATGGGTAGCGGAGAAAAAAATAAAAACTGTGCAAATAAAGTGCATTTTTAAACAAAATTCAGCAGAAATAAACGGGAGAGACGTGTGCCCCTGCAAAGTAATTATTAAATATTCCATATCTGGAAAACTAAAATCTGATATTGATGTAAGTTACGCTGAGCTTAAAGTGCACTTTCAAAAACCTGAAAGAATTAAAGGGAGAGGCGAGTGTCCGCCATAAACTACTTTGAAGATAAAATGCATAGTCGAACGGCGAGTGGAAAATACAGAAGTGTAGAGAATACTACCCCGTTAAGTGGGAGTAGTGAAACACATCAATTGCGAATAGTATATTGTATTATAAGGCTCAAAGTGTTTTACAACAACTATAGGATCTTTTTGAAAATCTTTTGGAAGTGTTAGACTAATTTTTCATTTCTGTATTATAGAGATCTTTGGAAAAAAATGTTAAAGTAATTAAAAATTATTACACTTACTAACACACTTTCTCTTAAAAATTATGTACAAAAAATATTGACACAAACAGACATAAATTTGTTAGAAAACTTGTTGGAACATCTACTAGGGAAAGAGATTTTATTATCTATTACTTGTTTAACAAATTATACAAATTATGAGACAACAGCGTCAATCAATTAATAGAAGATAAGAAGAGTCATATTTAACGTCATTCGGAATAGTCTTTTGCATTTCAAAATACAGTACAAATCCCAAGAGACATAGACAGTTATTTGCCAAGTTTTCAATATGAAAGGTAATTTCTTTTGTAATTTTTTACAATTTGAATAAAATGTCTTAAAAAAGGTAATTTTCATTAGTTCTAATAGATTTGCTATTGATGACGGCCACTTGCTATGCTTCCAATCATGTCTACGACCAACTGTGCTCAAAAGAAAATAAAGGATTTTTAAGACATCCTGACGATTGTCATAAATTCATAAGATGCAGTCATCAAAGGGCTTATGAATTTCAATGTCCTTCAAGTTTATTATGGCATCATGAGATCAAATCATGTGACTTTTCTTATCGCACACAGTGTAAATTAAATCGCCAAAGAAATGAAAATAATGACATTAGATATTTTAAAGATATTGCAGCAAAGAAAAAAGAGGATACTAACAACAAGTCAAAGAAAAAATATGAAGAAATTTCTACACACAACTCCTCATCGCGTTATGCTTTTGCTAACGATTCCTTGAAGATAAGTAAAAAATTGAAAAGAGACACAGACATTAAGCAAAACTGCTTATCAGCAAAAAAAGAGAATGTTAAAGGATCTGGTAATACAACACATGCTGTTAAGGACGCAAGCGAGAGTATATCAGAAGTTACATTTGTAAAATTAATAGAACCATTGAAAAAAGATACACATCAGCATAATGCAATTTTATGGGATAATTTTATTAAAAGGTTGTCAAAAGAGAGCAATTTAAAAAATCCTCTGAAGAGTTTTAGTTCAAAAGAAAATGTTTTGTTTTCTAATCAAAAATTAAACCAACTTCAAGATGCTTCTACCACAACATCCTTGAATATTGTTAACGCCTTGAATAACTCATTTAAAAATCGTTTTACTAAAATGAATCAAGAGGAAGGAAATATTAACGTTTCTGCGGTAAAACCCATGGAGAAACAAAATTCAACTCTTCAAAAAACAGCAGGAGGTAGTTCTGTTCACCTAAAAGAAACAATATTAACAGAAAGTTTTACTCTCAACAGCAAAGTGTTAGACAAAGAGATTAATTCTGTTAATTTCACAGAATTAAAAGACAATAGCTTAACTTTAGCTGGAACAACAGAACCTTCTGTAAGTACTTTAAGTTCAACAGATAACTCTTTTCTTAAAATACCGGAAGAAGGATATGCCGTCAATATTTTCATGACAGAAGCGTCTGCAAAAGCTTACAATGAAAATAAAATAAGGGAATTTTTAAATGTTACAAACTATGTAACCGGTTCCTTTAAATCAACAGAGACGATGGTAACAGCATATTTCGCTGTAAATTCTGCCGAGATCCTTAACAGCTCAATTTTACATAAGGAGACGAATTCCGTTAACTTAACACTTGAAAACATAAAAATGCTAACAGAAAGTTCTATTAGTAATTTAGACTTAACAGACACACCCACCGCCGAAGTAGCGAAATCTATAGAGAATTTCACAAAAAATTATTCTACAATCGCAACTGATTTTGATATACCAGCTGAGAACAATCATGTTAATTCAACTGAAATAACATTACTAAATTATAATATAGAAGCTGCTGAGCTCAATTTGAACAATTCCGCACAAGACACACAATATATTAATTTGCAAGCATCAACAGATTCAATGGGACTCTACTACGACTTCACTGTCGATGTAAATGTAAGTTTAAGCTTAAAAGATCCAACCTACTTGCCACAGCCTATAGAAAATTTGAAAGATATTAACAGCAATAAAACAGAAATATCAAGTCAACCAAGAGATAAAGACGGAAATGAAAATTTAACAGGGACACCACTAACAAAATATACTACTGAAAATTTTGTTTCCAACTTTTACAGCACAAAACAAGAAGAAAATAGAAGTGATAATAATTTAACTGAGAATTTAATCCTGCAACCAACTTCAAGTGAAATCACAAAAGGAATCAGAAATTCTTCTAACTTAACAGATCACTCAACATATAGAGCAAATGAGAAAATAACATTAATCACTACAGATGTTGATAGCAAAATGTCTATCACAGTATCATCAGAAAACAAATCTGTTAAATTAACAGAGACCATGGAACGTATTAAATCAAACGCTACAGTTTCTAATAAGACAGCGGAGGAGGATATTGAAAATTTTCAAAATAATTTCACTCTCAAATCAACAGACCATGAACATAACAACACACTAGAATTGGCAACAAATACATCGTTAATAGATCATTTTACAACAACATCATCTTTATCGGAACAATTTTCAGTGACCACTCCAAAATCCTTAAAGGAAACAATAACCGAAGCTTCGATGACACATTCAGCAAATATTACGGAATCCTCCAAGATAAACAGTACCATGAAACCATTTTTTCCCAAGAACGATCAAGCTGAAACCACAATATCAGCAATCCAGCCTTCTTTACAAATTAACTTTTCGCATGATACTGTTACTCAAGATCCTCGTTTACCATTTCGTTCAGTTGAGTGTCAAGGTGTCAACAATCGTCGTCAATTAAAGGCTCTGAAATGTTATCAGTACTATCAGTGTTTTGATGGTTGGGCGTTCTTGCTCAATTGCCGTGAAGGTTTGCGATTTCAGGCTGGAGACGAACAGTGTATTTTAGATATAAATAAAGAATGTAATTCAGAATAAAATATTGATATGAAATCAACAAAAAATATATGTGTATATATAAAATAATTATTATAAAGAAGATGGTATTGAGGAAGTGTTAGAAATTTAATTGTTAATGCTTCACAGAGTCTGAGATGAAAAAGTATGTTAAATCAAGTGCTGAGAATTCGTAACACATATTAAAAATTTTTTCAAATTATTATTCACTTATTTGGAAATTCATTTTCTAATCAGATTTCAGAAAAATAATTAGTGGACTTATTTCAATGGAGAAGTTGCTGAAATCTATATCTAACTACTGATAGAATTTGTATCCCTAAATATTCAAATAAAGAATTAATATAAATAAAAAAGTTCTTCGGATGAAAAAATTAATCGAATAAAAAAATTATTCGTATAACAAAATATTCGAAGGTATATATTAGTTAAACAAAAGATATTAAGTAAAATAGTTAATCAAATGAAAAGTTTATTCGAAACGAGACATTACTTTCATAAAAAACTCGTATATAAAAAGTATCAGTTTGAATAAAGAAATTACGAATATGCAAATTATTCGAGTGAAGAAATTACAATGAAAATTTAATTTAATTAATTTTTTGTTAATTATTTTTATTAAGAAAAAACTAAAGAGAATCAAATTACACTGAGAGAAGTGTCTGTGCTGTGCCACTTTGTAGGTGGATGCTAGCGAAAGAATATTTTTTTAGATTATTGTCATGGTGCTTCGACTTAAGATTAAAACGTATGTAAGAAAAAATCTCTGATTTAGAACCGCATGATCTTGGTGGTAAATTCAAGTCACCAAAACGTTTACTTAAATCGTTCAAGACGAATGTTTGTAATTTGTCTGTTGCCGCTGAAGCATCAATATTTATTCAACTGCATCTTATAACAAAAAAGAGATATTTGCAATTACATTTATTTTTAATAAAATTTGTTTTATATTAAAGAATCAATCACATTTATTTGGAATAAAAATTGTTTTATATTGCTTCAAACAATATTCTTTAGTTTTCAAACACATTTCCCAAATTTATTAATATTTTGACCAACTTCTTAAAATTGTTTATTTCCAAAAAGAAAACAAATTAGCGATGAAAAATTAACTTAAAAAATTTATTAACACATGTTCTTCTAATTATCACATTCATTCATCAAAAACAAAACTTCTTTGTTACAAGTTTCACTTTTTTTTTTTTTTTTGAACTTGAATGCAGAATAATTTTTATCATTCTTTCTTTGATTTTTTAAGGAGTGTTCGATACTTATCTCTTTTTTTATAATAAAACTCTCTTTAATTTACGAAAATATTTAACATAATGATTAAATTCACATAAGTTTCAAATTTACTCATGTGTATAAAATTATATTTTTTAATGCTGCCGGTCTTTCTTTCAAAATAAAAAAAAATCTTACGTTTCTCAGAATTCATTTCTGTCCGTCTCACAAAAATGATAAAATCAATTAAATGTTATTGAAAATGATAATGATCGAAAGTTAGATAAAATAAATGTTGGAAATTAATGTTTCTTCTCTTTCTAAAAATATATAAAAGCTGAAAATATTTGAGAAGCATCAGGGAGTTACAATTTGACTCTAGCAACGAAAAGTGTCTTACAAATTTGTAAATAAGTAAATTAAAACACAAGTGGAATTTTAGTGAAAATTGGCCTATTTTCGCATAGAAATAATAAACGGCAACAGGACACTTGCAATGAGAGGTGAGTGAAAAGTAAAACATATAAGGAAAAACTAAAATGGGGTAATTGTGAAAAACAAAGATTTTAATTATTTTTTTTAATAAAAAAATAATAATAATAAAATATATGTATATACATCAATAAATGCATTCATAGTTCTATGAGGTGTATGTAGTTCAAAATAAAAAATATAAAGCAATTCATTTTAACTTATAAAATTTTTCAAAACTAATTATAAGGTGATTTATTTACTACTTATTTTTTATTAAACCCACTAAAAAAGGAGCTTCCAAGAAAGTCGCCAAAGTTCAGAAATTATAAGCTGGAAAAATGTAAATTCGGACTATTTCCAATGATTTTATGATAGAGTTGTCATTAGAAGTTGTTTTAATTTTTGATGCTGATAGTCCGAATTCAAAAAGATTAAAAAAATTATTTTTTTAAAGGAAAATAACTTTCTATTGAACTACTCGTATCATTGGTTATAATTATTTACCACTGATAATAAACTTCTCATCTGGAAAGGTAAAAACCTGCCAATAGTCTCGATTTCTTTTTTCAACTTACGTTAAAGTAATTGTATTGATAAATAATTGAAGAAGAAAAAAGCATTCATATGATTCCAAAGAAATAAGTACAAAGTCTTTTAACTGAAAGGACAACAGTGCTCCTGTCGAAATTTGAACAAGCTGCGTCATTTATTTTATGTTTGACAGCCATTGAACGCACACTACCGCGTGAGGATAAAATGGGAAAAAGTGAATTTCATGCGCTCTTGAAGCATTATTTTTTGGGAAAAAAAACATCACTCAAACCAAAGGCAAACTTGATGACTTGTGACCGTACAAGTACGGAAGATTCCGAATATTTCTGGGCGTTCAGTCGCTACACCCGAAACAATTGGAAAATCTTACGGTGTTGGCCAATCGGAGATTGAAAATGCAAGATATTGTGGAAGCCATAGGCATGTGATATGCCATGGCTTCACATGGTTCCAATTTTTCATGATCACTTGGGTATGAGGAATATTTCCGCAAGATGGATACCGCATTTGCTCACAATGTACTACAAACGCAATCATGTGACAACTTGACTGGATTGTTTGGCGTTGTTAAACTGCAATATGGACAACTTTTTGTGCTGTTAAATAACCGTGAACACAGTACGAATCCACCACAACACACTCGAGGTCAAATAGCAGTCAAAACAGAGGGTTTATCAGGGTGAATCGGCGCCAAAGAAGGTAAAGGTGGATTTCTCAGCCAATAAGATCATGGCGCCCATTTTTTGGAATGCACCAGGTATAACTCATATTAAATATCTTCAAAATGGCAAAACAATCTACGGCGAATATTATGCCTTTATCGAACTCGATTTAATGAGGATTGGAAAAAAACACGACCCCGTTTAGCTAAAAAAAGGTATTTTCCCCAAGGACAATGCAAGTGCTTATACATGTGCACTTCCGTGGCAAAATTTTATTAATTAGGCTACGAATTGCGCCCTCATATACCCTTTCTCCGGATTTAGCACCGAGTGACTATTTCTCGTTTCCAAACCTGAAGAAATGGCTCGGCGGAATGATATTTAACTCCAACAGTGAAATCATGTCACAAACAAATACTTATTTTGCTGACCTCGAAAAATCTTATTTTTTGGAAGGGATAAATAATATTGGAGAAACGTTGGACTAATTGTATAGAGCTCCAAAGAGACGATGTTGGAAAATATAATGATTTTGTATTCAAAAGCCTTTGTTTTATTCTTTATAAAAACAAATAATTTCAAAAACAGTAACAATATTTTACAGATTTGTGAAGTAATTTATATTTTTAATCCCCCTTGAAATTTTAGATGAGCATTAAAGGATTTTTGGAAAGCATTGAAAATGCTATTCCTTAAGAATGACTTCGATTGATTTTTTTTCCACTAAGAAGTTTCAAGCAAGATAATGAGTTTTGCAAGCAAGGACACCGGTAGGAATTGATCCTCCATTACTAAACGGACATAAAGGCGAGATGCAATCTAGCTGCTGGGGACTCGTAATGTTTTTTGTCTGTTGTCGAGTAATGTTTTCAACAAATTTTTATATTTAAAATTAAAAAAAAACAAATTTAAGGAAAGTTTACAATTATTTGAAGCGAAAAGAAAAGAAAATTATTTTATTTTCTTATTATTATTATTATTGTTTTTTTTTTTTTTTTTTTGCTTAAATAATTTTTCACACTAGGAGTAGGACGGTAAAGTAGAACTAATAATTTTCCTTGGGTAAGACAAAACCAAAAATAATGAAAACAATTATAACTCGTATTTGATCTCAACTGCTTGAGTAAATGACAACAGAGAGAGGCTGATCCCATTTGACGTTTCCTGTCTTCATTCGAATCTTTCACACCAATTAAAATATTTTTTTTATTTATTATTTTATTTATTGTCTAACTCATATCATCAAAGTGAAATGAAAAGGAAAATCAAATTTGTTTAGATTTTTGATAAACATTTTTGTTTTGTGCATAAAAAATTAATCGTAATTAATAAAATTAACAACAGTTTCCTTATCAACATTTTTTTCGAAGTAGTGCATTAACAAAAAAAAAACTGTTTAAATTCACTTCATTAAACTAAGTAATTAATATTACTATATTATTCCTGAGTTTTATTCTAATATTTTACTCTCATATCAATTTGGTTAATATAATAGTCAAGCTTAGGGTCTTAGTTTTGAATAAAATTCGATAGTTTTGAATAAAATTGTTTAATGATAAAATAAGACCTCAAGCTTGACTATTATATTAACCAAATTATTATAAAAAAAGGTCAAAAAACATGCATATATTACTCTCATATCTTATTTTAATATTTTATTCAAATATTTTATTCGAGTATTTTACTCGAATATTTTATTCGAGTATATTAATGTAATATTCGAATAAAACACTCGATTAATACATTAAAATAAAATACCCGAATAGAATATTTTATAAAATATTCGCATAAAATATTAAAATAAAATATAGTAGTAAAATATTACTTGTATCAATTTATCGAGTTTGAGGTCTAAAACAATATATATTTTTTTTTAATAAATATATTGTGTTAGACCCCAAGCTCGATAAATTAATACAATTAATTAAGAAAGGTCGATTAATATCATCAATTTAGTAAAATATTACAATAAAATTCACTAATAATATTAATTAATTAATTTAATAATATTATTAATTAACGGAATTTACTTATTTTTGTTGTTGTTTTGTAATGAATAAGAACTCGAAATAAAACATTGATATCCAACTTTGACTATCCACTATGGACATGCAGCATCAAATCTTCCTCTCACAATTTCTCACATTGTTTCAGCTCATTGTTTCCATTCCTAAATAAACCATTTCCTTACTATCGTCTTTTCTCTTTTAAGATCTCTTTCTAGCTGTAGCAGTTGTTGCTACTATAGCTACATCTTTAGCCGTTGATGAAGAATGTATTCAACGTAAAATACGTGGTCTACCCAGCCACTGGCCCAATCCCACCGATTGTTCAGGTTTCTATCGTTGTACGAATAAAAATATCAAACGCGAACTGATGTGTCCCGAAGGTAAAATATATAATTTTAAAACTGGACGTTGCATAAACAAAGGAAGAAGTGTTTGTCGACTAAGCTTAGCAGCTCCTTTAGCAGCAGACACAGCAAATAATACTTGTGCTGACAAGCTGTCCGGTACATTTGTGCATGATGACAATAGTTGTCGTGGTTTTATTATATGTAACAATAACTTATCATATCCACAAACTTGCGATCATGGCAGTTACTTTAATAGGAAAATATCAGCCTGCGAACCAGATACAGAAACCGTGTGCTGGGAAAATTTGTGTGTAAATAAAACGGATGGCATGTATGTGGCAGATGAGAGAAATTGTCATAGTTTCTATGTGTGCTATAAGGAAGAACCTGTTGCACAAAATTGTGATGAGGGAAGTTATTTCAATACGGAAAGTCTCAATTGTCAACCAGGAAAGTGTCCATCGGAAGAACCTTCAACAACCACTGAAGCTATAACAACCACTGATGCTACAACAACCACTGATGCTACGACAACCGCCACAGAAACGAGCACTTCTAAGCCTGAAACCACCACAACCTCTGTTCCAGAAACTACCACCACCTGTGCTCCTGAAACTGCCACAACTTCATGCACTGGTACAACCACCACAACATGTGTTACGGTAACAACAATAACAACAACGAAAATTTGTACTGCAACGACTACAGCACCAACAACCTGTGCCCCCGAAACGACAACTACTTTTAACCCCGACACGACTACCACAACCTGTGACCCTGAAACAACAGCCACAACATGTGCCCCGGAAACGACAACTACAACTTGTGCCCCGGAAACGACAACTACGACCTTTAACCCGGAAACTACAACTACAACCCATGCCCCCCAAATGACAACCAAAACCTGTGCCCCAGTAACTACAACAACAACGTGTGCGGCCGCAACGACTACTACAACTTGCTCTCCACCAGCACCGACAACATCTGCCAGCGGCGGCTCTTTAAATGTTAGTATACTTGTATATCCGATAGAAAAATCTATGAACATATTTCATTTTTATTTCCAATTATTTTCTCTATCCTCCTATCACAGGTTCAGTGTAACAGAGCTAGATGTCAAAACGTTATAGATGGTTGGGTCTTTCCCTCCCAAAATACCGATGCTGGCTTCTGCGTTTGTCTACAACAAAGGCCACAATATAGGGAGTGTCCCGATAACACTATTTTCAATGCATCGTTATTAATCTGTATGGCTCAAGAGGATAAGGCCTGTCCTTCAAGCAAATGCTTGACACAGTCCGACTATATAACCTTCCCAGCCTCCAATACTACGACCGGGTTCTGCAGATGCGTGGATGGCCAAGCAATCTATTCTGAGTGTGTCGGCACCAATTATGTGTATAATACAACACTGCGATATTGTGTAAAGTCTAGCGATTCGGAGGCGATACCAAAACCCACTACCACATTTTGCGAAGATGGCACTAGAGAAGGAGATTTCGTACGAAATCCTGACAATTGCATGCTATTCTATATTTGTTATGAAGGTGAATTAGTGAGTTTAAGTTGCGAAACAGGCAATTATTTTGATGATAACATTAAGGCTTGCTTACCCGATAGCGAGCGCAAATGCACAGATTGCCACCAAGCTCCCGCAGCGGTATTTAACAGAAGTCGCAACAGGCGTAGCATCAGAGCACCAGACTGCGTGGAAGGCTCAAAAATGCCAGCTGCAGATTGCGATAAATACTACAGATGTAGTGCAGGTCACAACCTGTTGTATGGCTGTGGCAAGGGCAACTTTTTCAATGCTACTACTTTAGCCTGCCAGTTGGATGTTGAAGAGACCTGTTGGCCCTTCAACTCTTGTACGGAAGGCGAAAAGAGCCCCCACCCCGAAGATAATTCCAAATACTATGAATGTCTTAATGGCAAACTAATACTAACTAGTTGCGGCCTTGACAGTTATTTTAATAAGCTCAAAAAGACCTGTATAGCAAAGCAGGAGTGCACATGTCCCGGGGGCTATAGGGAGGGCGAATTTTCACCCCATCCAACTGACTGCGACAAGTTCTACATATGCATCAATAGTGAACAGACATTGCAAGAATGTGGGAAAGGAAACTACTTTAATGAACAAAGCCTAAGCTGCGAAAAGGATGTTGAAAATATTTGCCAGGTTGAAAAGCCTTGTTTGTGTCCTGGCGGTTACGAAGATGGTGACATATCCGCCCATCCCACTGATTGTCACAAGTACTACATTTGCTTGGATGGTAAACAGGTATTACAAGATTGTGGCAAAGATAACTACTTCGACAACAGTTCGTTAACCTGTGAAGTCGACATTTATAACGAATGTTGGCCTAAAGAAAATTGCACCTGCCCTGGCGGCTATGATGATGGTGAGTTTTCGGCTCATCCGAAGGACTGCAACAAGTATTATGTTTGCCACGATGGTCAACAAGTACTGCATGACTGTGGTGTAAACAATTACTTTAATAACGATACGTTGACCTGCGAACGAGATGTTTACCATGTCTGTTGGCCAAATTTATGTGCGGGAAAGCCAAATAGTGCTTTAGTAGCAAATCCTCAGCAGTGCAATGCCTTCTTCTTATGCACAAATAATGAAGCTATACCTAAAACATGTATCGAAGGTCAGTGGTTTGATACCAGCGTGTCGGCTTGTGTTGCCGATTTAAATGCTGTATGCTATAATCCTTGTGCCAACAAGAATGCTGATCCAGTTGTTCTGCTATCACATCCTATTTGTAATAAGTATTACTTCTGCAATGGTCAAAATACATTTGTTGGCACATGCCAGGTTGGTAGTTTTGACATCGAAACAGGAGTTTGTAATGAGGCCAAAAAATGCTACCCAAATCCCTGCGATAATCCAAATGTTGTAGTTTTTCCCGACACATATGATCCTGCGAAATTTTATTGGTGTAACAGCGATAGACAACCATTACATTATACCTGTCCATCAGGAATGGAGTTTGATTTGGAGTTCAAAATATGTAAAAAAGTTTCAGACGTAAGTAAAAAATACATGTATGTAAATACATATTGTATCTAAGGATAATATTAAAGTAAACGATCCAATAGAGCATATTTTCCTTAATAATATTTAGCAGGTAACAACTCCGCACAATGGGCGTGACTATCATTAATATTTATAATCAATTTAAAAAATATTTACATCTAAGAGAATCTATTTTATATATAAGTAAAATATAAAATTTAATTTATTATATTCTTTTTCCAAGCCTGACTGCCCAGCGTGCACCAAGGATGGCACTTTCCCCACCCTAAATAAAACCAATGATAACAAATTTTGTGTATGCGCTGATGGTCTGTCCACCAAAATCGAATGTCCAGAAGGTTATGTATTTAATACAGAGTTGGGCGTTTGTTATTCGGTATTCACACAATCATTTTATAAAATTTCATAAAAAAAAATTTAATTTTTATGACGTTTTTTTCCTTCTTCCCTAATGCTTTAAGAATGCTCCTTGTGATCCAAATTTTTGCTTGGATGCCAAAGAGTATGATACGGCTCCCAATCGGAATGACAGCAAAAGTTTCTGTATGTGTTTTAACAAACAACCCATTACTTTAAATTGTCCGAATAATGGCAGTTTTAATCCGTACACATTGGAATGTTCGGATTATCAAATTTCGGTATTTCGGATATTTTAAAAAATTTTGTTTATTATTTAATGGTTTTTCTTCATCATTTAAGCCTGAATGCTTGCAATCGACGTGTATAGGTGAGACAAGTAATACCTACATTTTTAATCCCATCAACACAAAAACCAGTAATGGTTTCTGTCAGTGTATAAATCAAATTGCCACTTTTAGACCGTGTGATTATGGCAGCACTCTGAATCCTGATTTACTTATATGTCAACTAGCAGAGGTATTTAGCAGAAGAAGAAAATACTTATTATGTGTGTCAAACAGATTATTTGAATGAATTTCATATTACAGATCAATTGCAATTCAAATCAGTGCCGTGGTTTGGCAGATAACACCATTATACCATCTGTGACCACATCCGAGGGCTATTGTGAGTGCGTGGGCGGTCTTGCCACTTATCACATTTGCCCCAATAATGGTCAATTCAATGTCATAACAAGTGAATGCGAAGCTCCGCTGTGCGATTTAGCGAAGTGTGCAGATAGTAATTTAAATAATCCTTTCCCGGCCTCTGTGCCCAATGGTTTTTGTATGTGCAATATGGGTTTTGTTCCATGTCCAACGGAAGGCACAATATTTAGCGACACATTCGGAAATTGCATGGATCCATGTCCGCAAGTGTTATGTGATGGTAAAACCAACAACTACCTGGTACCGTCTCTAATTAACAATAATAGTTTCTGTGTGTGCCATATGATGCCCAGCATGGATAGTACTTACGAACTTTGTCCCTCAGAATCGTTTGTGTTCGATGAGTCCCAGCAGATGTGTGTGGGAAATGCCGAGGTATTTAGCTCTAACTTAAGGGAAAGGGCATTTAAAAATATTTTTAATAATTTTTTATTTATACTTTATACATATTTTTAGAAGCTTTGTGGCACAGATTCTTGTAAAATACCTGGAGCATTTGAAGCTAAGGGCACTTTAACCGGTTTTTGTTTATGCACGAAGAGTGGTAAGAAGCCAAAATTCCAAAAATGCTTGGAAGGTATTTTTGTTCCTGATAAAAAAGCCTGCTTACCAAGGCCTGAAGTAAGTAGATTTCCTTAATTTAATAAATAAAATTTAAACAATTCTTATTTACAAATAAAATCACTTCTTAGGATGTTTGCGATATTCATTTATGTTACCAGGCCACAATAGAACGTCCCATTACTTTGCCGGCCAACAATACTAACCTTGAGTTTTGCTATTGCTCCAGTCACACCAATGTCATGATACTGCCCTGTCCGAATGGAAAATACTACAATCCCGCCATGGCAATGTGCGTTAGTCAACTAGAAGACAATCCTTTGTGTCCAAATAATATCGCTGAAGGTGAAAAAGTACCTGATACTACGACATGCAACAAATACTCTGTGTGTGTTAATGGCATTATGGAATCACATACATGTCCTGATGGTGACTACTTCAATGTCGAAATAAATTGTTGCACTCCAGATACCAACGGCGTTTGCAATAAGACGTCTGATTGCAAATGCTTGGGCATCTACCGTGAGAATGAACGCTTGCCACATCCAGTCAATACCCAGATGTATTACGCCTGCCAAGGCAATTCATTGCATGAGTATAAATGTTCCGCCGGTCATATCTTCAGTGCCAGCCAAAAGCAATGCATTGCCCAACCCAATTCAAGACTAAAACGTTCCTCTGACTCAAGCAACGATCATGATGAAGTAAGAACTTTCAAGAAATTTTCAAGTTTCTTAAAAAAATTCTATTATTATTAGTTTAAGTAGACAGTTTTTTTTTTGTTCTCTTACGATTTTAACTCCCTCAGCTCCGCTTGTCTTTATTTAAATCGTTTTCTCGTATAGTAGTTCATGTATATGTATGTATGTATGTATTATGTATGTTTTTTTTAAATTTAATATTGTGCAAAATTTGAAAAGAAAACTAAAAAGCAAGATTTTAATAAAAACAAAATTTTGAAAACAAAAAATCTAAAAACAAAATTTCATTTTTTTATTTAATTTGAAATCTTGATTGGAGGAAAGTTGGGCTATTGAAGAGATTTGAAAAACGTTTCAATTAAATCAGTAACATCTTTGTTCAAAATTTTGTTTTTACATTAAGAGAAGAAAAACAATCAATGCTGCCGTCTACAAAATCAATACTTTTTGTAATCTTAAGGGAAATGCCAAAAAATCGGGAAAATCGAGATCCATAATAATGTATCGGAATTGGTACTATATTTTGCGCTATATTTTAAAATCTTTATTTAATCGGCGGCTATGAAACTATCGCTTTCTGCTCTAAAAATTAAGCCGTACACGATGTGGACACTATCATCGATCTAATTGAATTGATGATTGAAGTTCACCGGGTCATCTAGTAAATCATCTAACGTTAATTAATCCTATGGTGCCTCAATTAACTATCAAAAATAAGCACCAACTACAAATAGAAATTTTTTACAGAAATGTTTCTCCTTTGCACTGTAAAATTGATTTACCAAAATTTTTCAGAGCTGTAAAAGAATGAATTGTATGTGTTTTTTAATTCAGTAAGAATGGTAAAAATTTAAATGTACTTTTTTCCCCAAAAAAAGGAATTGAATTAAAACGTGATTTCATCAATAATGTAAAGAAAATGAATTAAATTTAAATTTGAATGAATTCATGATGAACAAAGAATTTTTGAATTATTAATTTCACACTCAATTTGAATAGAATTGATATTTTAGTTAATTCATTGCACGCCAAAAATTTATGATGTAAAAACAAAATTTAAAAATTCTGAAAATTTGTTTTTATTTCTCATGTAATTCTTTCAACGATAAGCCCCATTAAAATTAAGGCGATGTTTTGGCTGTCAAAATTTCTAGAATTTGTATGAGAAAAAAAATTTAAGTAAAAATTTCGCTTTAGCATTTAAAACTTTTGGTGTGTAATGAATTAATTTTAATTCAAGCCATATTTTTTGTAAAATGAATGCTTAAAAAAATTTTTAAATTTTATTTGAATTCATTTTCATGCATTCAATAATACCCGTAGTTAATTCATTATGAATGCATTGACATGTAAACTTAATTACTTTTAAGGGAAAAATAATTTACTCAAATTATTACAATAAATTGCTTGAATAATTCGCCGTTTCATTCCAAAAAAAAGAATCATTCGTTTACAGCTCTGCAAATTTGTAATGCCACTTCTAAGGATTATTGAATTTTCAAATTTTCAGATTGTGATAAGGAAATTGAAAATGTAAAACTATATCGCTTAAGCTTTTTTGGCGGTAAGACATGCGTAAATTTATAGAAGCTTCAATTTATAAGTTAATTGAATTATGTATTTTTTTGAGTTTGAAAAATCAAAAATAAATATATTTAAAAAAAATCCCAAACTAAAAAAAAATAACTCAATTATTTTTATAAAAATAAAGGTCGAATAAAATCATTAATTTAGCTTCAATTTATAGTTTTTACATTCCATATCTCATTAATTTTGTATAGTTTAAACGATTTCATTCAACTTCATTCTATTTTTATTTTTCTTGCATTCAGTTTGGCTGCTTAGAGAATGAAAAACGTTCAGTTCCCTCCAACTGTTCCCAATATGAAATATGTCTACAACAGACTTGGCAACGTAAGACCTGCTCAAATTATCATTATTACAATCCCGAGCAGAAAAAATGTCTAGAACCACGTGATGATTTGGTATGTTCATATGCCAAAGTAACCTCTCTACCCTCTTGCAATGACAGCCTGGAATATCATTTTTTCAAGGCCAAAACCTGTCAACACTACTATCGTTGTCAGGCTGGCAAGTGGCTCTTCAAAACATGTGGGCGCCAGCAATATTTCAATACAAAAATTTCAAGTTGTTTGGCACTACCGGATGATCCCTCCTTTAAGTGTCATACATTGAGCAATAACACCAATCAGGAAGTTGAAACTTGCCAAAGCTTGAGTCAGCGTTCTTACAGTAAAAATTGTGCCATGTATTTGATATGCCTGGATAACGATTGGTGGTATCAACAGTGTCCACCGGATATGTATTACAATCGTACATTAAACTATTGCATACGAGATATTTATCAGCAGTGTAAAGATGTAATATCTGGAACAGATAATCATGAGATTGCAGAAATTTTTTATGACTCCTGTCAACAGGAAGGTTTGCTAAGACCTTCGACCATGACCTGCAATCGTTACTTTGTTTGTGTTAATGGCAAATGGCAGCTGCAACACTGTTCTGTGGGACAATTTTACGATGTAACAAATGCCAAATGTTCGCCAGATACAGAGGGCTTATGTAACCGTTCAAATAGGGGCTGTTTGCCAAGTGAAAGGAAATCAGTAGTTCGTAATTGTTCCTTGTATGAAGAGTGTTCCAATGAAGGCAAATGGCTGAGGAAGACTTGCCCACCAAATGAGATTTTTGATGGTCTGCTGCAGCAATGTACTTTAAATCAGGGTATGTGTTCTAAACATGGCCTAAAAAGGACTTGCAGGCAAAATGAAACTATGTCTGTAAAACAAAATTGCTCTATGTTCTACTATTGTTCACAAGACACCTGGAGTTTGGGCAGCTGTCTTAAGGGTTTTATGTATTCACCCGAAAACAAAATGTGCGTTGCTCACACGCTACAAGACATTTGTAAGCCTCTAAAACTAGAGGGAGATCAATCAAACGAAATAAGCTTCAATCAGGAAAGTAATCCATGTCAGGGAAAATTGGATGGTACTTCGATAGCTCACCCTGTTGACTGCACACGCTATTATATTTGCATTCAGCAGTCCTTATCCCATGAAATGCAATGCTCTAGAGGCAGCTATTTTGAGCCCAGCAAGGGTTACTGTCGCCCGAACGATGGCAGTTGTCGCTTACCTTTAACTGGTGCCTGTGTCAATGCCAGTGACGAATCTTTAGTGGCACATCCTTCGGAATGCCAAGCTTTTTACTCATGTTCTACCATCAACGGCACCGAGCTGTTGTATTGTCCTAAGGGCCAATATTTTGACAAGAAAACTCTCCAGTGCCGTACTAATCAGGGAGAGTGCAAAAAAGGTATAATTTCCCAACTAAAATGTTTTGATTCAAGCCATGGCATTCGCCTAGCCGATGAAAACTACTGTAATATATATCATGTTTGTATTAAGGGCTTTGCCATTCCCGTTGAATGTCCCAATAATTATCAATTTAATAGCCGTTTAAGCAAATGCATCCCAGACAAAGAGCACCAGTGCCAGGACCGTTACTTAATGGAGAACAATACAACCCTTAGTTGTGAACAATTTTCAGATGGCACCTATTTGCCTGATCTAAAGGATTGTACTCGTTATTATATTTGCTCCAAAGGTCAGGCATTACCCAAGAAATGTCCCGATTCTAGTTACTTTGATGACGAGCAATTGCTATGTCTACCCGACGATGGTTCCTGTCCGCTTGTCAAGAAAAATGAGGATGCACACAATCTTGCGCCACCTCCAGATCCAACAATATGCGAAGGCAAACATGGCTTTCTTATGTCGGATCAAGCGAACTGCAACAATTTTTACGTTTGTATCCACAACAAGCTAAAACATGAGAGATGCTACAGTCAGCAATTTTTTAATGCAACCTTACAACAGTGTCAGACGAAAATATTACTAGACTCTGCTATAAATAGCAATAATACCATTAATGGCATAAATTTAATTGAATCGAAAATCAACATTCAACAGTGTGTGGATGAAACCACATCGCTTAAGACATTATGCTCTGAAATGAGTGAAGGTACCTCCTTGGCGGAGCCGGATGACTGCAGACGGTATATAGCCTGCCAGGATTCGGAAGAAAAGCCTTTAATTAAACGTTGTCGCAATGGGGAAAGTTTTGATAGTCTTTTGGGATTCTGTAGGCAAAACGATGGCACCTGTCTGCTGGAGAATGGTCAACGTGTAGGTGAATGTAGCGGCAAACACGGCCAATTGGCCAAGGATCCCAACAATTGTCGCAACTACTTTGTTTGCATTAATGGCCAGAAAATCCACCGAACTTGCACGGACGATGAGTATTTTAGTAAGACACAAAATATATGCACAAAGGATACACAGCAAGTTTGCACACCAATCCAGCCGTCTGAAGGGCATATAGTGCAGGTCTGTAGCAACAGTCAATTTGTATGGAGATCAATTAATCTATAATAGCTTTACTTTATTTTAGTCTTGTGCGGGCTTAAGTGAATCTATACTCTATCCCTACGTACATGACAATTGTCGCTCCTATTTCCAATGTATTAATGGGGAACCCAAGGTACACAAGTGTGCCGATGGTTTGTACTTTGATCCATTAGCGATTAAATGTATTAAGAATAAAACAGAGTGTGTGATGCCAACAGAATCGCAACAGAGATCTCCAGCATTCAGCCAAACGTATACCGAGGTAAGAAAGCTAATTTGTTTCGAAGAAAACGGTACTTTTTTCACAAAGGGGTACTTATTACAAAAGTGTAATTTTTCAAAAGGGTGCTCCTTGCAAAATTGTTGACTATACAAAAATTTACTTTTTATATGAGGTATTTTTAACAAATAAAAGTATCTGTTTTCCAAAAATTTACTTTTTATATATAAGGTACTTTTGTACAAAAGGTACTTTTTACAAAAATTCCGTTTTTACAAAAAAGGTCCTTTTTACAAAAAAGTTCTTTTTACATACAGGTTCTTTTTACAAAAAAGTAATTTTTACAAAAATGGTCCTTTTTTAAAAAAGGTACGTTTTTACAAAATAAGTACTTTTTACAAAATGAGTAATTTTTACAAAAAAGGAACTTTTTTACAATATAAGTACTTTTTATAAAATATTTACCTTTTACAAAATAAGTATTTTTTATACATGACACTACAAAACTACATTTCATAATTATTTTTTTTTTTAATTTACCTTTTATAAAATAATTTTTTTTTAAAGATGTATAAAAACGTTGTTCTCACAAAAATATACTCTTTTCAAAATGGCATTTTTCACAATAGGTAATTTTGGCAAAACGATACTTTTTACAAACATTTTTAAGAATGAATGTGATTTGTAAAAAAAGAACACATTTAAAAAAATTTACATTTTACAAAGAAGTACATCTTATAAAAATATAGTTTTTCATGCATTCACATTTTACAACAATATTTTTTATAAGAAGGCTCGTTTTACAAAAGTGTACTTTGTATAAGAAGGTACTGTACTCCTTACAAACGACCTGAAAAAAGCACTTCTTACAAAAAGGATAATTTTCCTTTGCAAAAAAGCCATTTTGACAAAGGACGTACTTACTACAAAAAATGTACCTTTTCAAAAAATTTTCTGTTTACAAAAAATTTACTTTTTACAAAAAAAGGCAAATCTTACCTCTCATAATAAATTTGTATCCATACAAAAGGTGGCTTTTACAAAAAGAAGGTAATTTAACTTAAACGTACATCTCATGAAAATTTAATTTCTACAAGAAGTATTTACAAAATGGACACTTTTTCTAAAACACTTTTCGATAAAAACTTTATAAATTTTTTTTACTAATATGTATATTTTATAAAAATATAATTTGTGCAAAAGCTTCCATTTCACAAAATTTATATTTTAAAAAGTTATGTTTTAGAAAAAAAAGATACGCTTCATAAAAAACTTTTTACAGGAATGGCTTTTTATAACAAAAATTCCTTAAAAGAAGAACATGTTACAAAAGGGCACAAACTGATATTTTTTACAAGAACGCACTTCTTACAGAGAGATTGTTTTACAAAAACTTATTTCTTACAGATAAAAATCTTGTCTTCGCGTTAAAATTTTCATAAAAAGGTTCTCTCGCATATTCCCACAACTCGCCCAAGACACTTTTTTCAAAATGGGACCTTTTACAAGAAGGCGCTTTTCGTTAAGTGATACTTATGCAAAAACGAACATTTTATAAACTTTGCAGTAATTTTTCCAAAAAGATTATTTTCCATACACAAACTTGCTTTTTTTTAAATGAGATACATTTAACAAAGAAATTTTCCTAAAGCAACACAGAAAATTGTTTTAGACAAATCAATTCGTGCAATGAAAACAAAAAAGGTAAATTTGAAGAAAAAAACTCAAAAAACTATTTAAATAGAATTTGCTTTACCAAAAAAGGTTTTTTGTATCAAATTATCTTATTTTATAAAAAGATCATTTTTTCAAGCAAGTATTTATGAAAGAAAAATATTTTGATTGGGATGAAAATATAATTTTTACAATTCGGTGCAAATTACAAAAACTGTATTAACTCGTAAACTTTTACATATATGCAACGGTTATATACTTTATCTACTTTTAGTTGTGCTCTAATAAGAAATTAGAGTATCCTTATGCCAATCTGGCCAATGATTGCCGTTCGTTCTACTTGTGTCATGCCAATGGTGATGTAAGTCATGAATGGTGTCCATTGGGGAAGATATTCAACAAGGATCTCATTATGTGTTCGGATGAAAATAAAACCAGTTGCATGCAGCATTAAATATCCACAATTTTGAAATTAATCCAAAGAGCAAGTGGACAAAGAACATTTGAAGAACAATTTTATAGACTCAAAAAAAAAAAATAAATAAATAAAAGGTGATGGTGAATAATTACAAACATGGATTTTTATTTCGTGTATTATTTAAATTGAGTACTTATAAGTTGATGCAAGTTCTTATGTAAAAAAAAACAGAACATTTCTTTTACTTTCTAAGACAGAAAAGGGAAGTGATTCTTAATAAGTGTAAACTTGTCAAGAAAGAGCATACAATACTCTAAGAGAGTTAAAAATTTTAAGTTACAGAGATAAATTGATTTTTTTCTAAATTTATCAACAAAATGTTGCACTTTTTCAAAAAAAAAAGCATTTTATAAAATTTTTTCATGAAATTGCAATTGGACCTTTCTATATTTGCCTTAAAGTAGGAGTAATAAAGAAATCTTATGAAATTTAATAATTGTATCGATATCCTTCCCATTAGCAAATAAAACAAGTTGCATGCAACAAATTTTATAACACGGTGAGGTCAAATACCTCTGTATTCACCTTAATCCTCGTTTGAAATGGAAATCACTAAGTGAATGCAAATGAAACTGAAAGCGATTCAAATTAATTGCCTTATTGGAAGAAAATTTAACACTAAGGCTTGATTGCAAACCTCTGCTCTACAACTCGATCCTAAAACCAATATGTTTCTATCATAGAAAAAATTCAAAGGCGACAAAATAAAATCCTTCGCAGGATTACTGCAGCTCCCTAGTATGTAAAAAACTGGCGGATGATCAAAAACCTGCAACCAATGAAACGGTTAAAACTGTGGTTTCACTGTGTGTGACAACATACATAAAAAAACTTGAGTACAATCTAAACACACTAGTCTGCAACATCCTAAATTATACAGGTCTTACTCGTCTGCAAAGGAGGAGACACTTTTGCTCATAGCCCGACAAGAGAAATGTAAAGTCAATCACAGAAGAAGCTATAGAAACTGGTATTTTCTTAGTCTGGCACTAGCTGGACTTAAATAATGGATAATTTTAAATTTAAGATTTGAAAACTTATTGTTACTTCAATTAATATTGAGAGTTCAATAAGTAAATAAACGAAAAAAAAATGGAAATGGGCATAATGTTAAGCCTAGTCTTACTCAAATATGGGGCAAAAGCCGGTTTTTAGGGCCAAGAGATTCTGAGATTCCCAGAGCTGACACCCTAATTTTTTACATGATAGCAGCTGCGTGTGAGTAAAGAGAAAATCCAAAGTCTTAAATAGACTCATTCAAATATGTATATAAAATTAATATGAGTGTTACAAATAGACATTTGATTGAATGATTGATAAACAAATATACAAAACTATTTTATTTCAAACTATTTCCACCACAACTAATAACAAATAAGAAGAAACATATCAAAAACACATATCAAAAGAAATTATTACTTTTGCTCATAATTTCTGATATAAAATGCTAGTGCTCCCTCGTGACAATAAATATGTTATTATATAATAACTTGTCATACCCAAGAGTTTCATAAACTTTGAGAAAACACATAATTAAGGTAATTATTTATTTAATGATAAGTCCAGTGGATTGAACAGGCTTCCAGAATTCTATTTATAGAAATTGTAATGTGGTATTTTTACAGGTATACGTCAGTAGGGCAACAATAAAATTCTTTTGGATCTATGCGACAACTATGGGTACACAAGCGAAGAAATACATACGAGTATATGGATGGATCTTTTCCATTTCAGCATTGCCATGGCCTTAATGAAACAAAATCATTTACTTTAATTTATATTCAGGGAAAATCTAAGGAAGACGTGGCATTGGTAGAAAACAACTGACATAGCAATGCAGGACAATTACTAGCAGCCACAAGAGATAGACGAATATTTGCCAAAATTGTTAGAAACTTAGAATAGAATATAATGTGAAGAAAGGCGAGGCAAAAATTATGTACGTATAGGTATATATATATATATATATATATATATATATATATATATATATATATATATATATATATATATATATATATATGCGAGTATATAGACATTAGCCTTAACATAGCCCCACAAAAAATAGTCTAAAGGCTTTGAATCGCATGATCTAGGTGACTGTCCCCAAATGTGATATAAACTGTTCACCGAACTTGCCTCTCAATTGAGCCATTGTTTCGCGTACTGTGTGGCATGTGGAACTTCACAGTAACGTTCCTGTCCTTGTCGCCTTTGAAAAAATACGGTCCAATGATGCCACCGGCCCATAATCCACACCAAAAAGTGGATTTTTCGGGATGCAATGCTTCTGGCTGCTAATCACACCAAATACGGCAATTTTGCTTGTTCACGTGTCCATTCAACCAGAAATCAGCTGCGTCGCTGAACACAATTTTCCGATAAAAATGTGGACGATACACTTTCTTAACCGAGCATGAATTTTGATAATAAAATTCAATAATCTGCAAGCGTTGTTCATTTGTAGGTCGATTCATCATTAAAATATAGACTAGACTGAATATGTTTAACAGTAACATGTTACACGAAAACAGCTGAGATGTCAAAAACAGTATTGCCAAAAGGAAAGTAGCTAAAAAAAACACCCTTTATTAGGAATTCATCAAAACATTGCAGGAATTCTAGCCCTTACAGTAAAACCTCCACATTTGATTCTTTACAACACAAGAAAAATTGCTAAATGATTCTTTTCGTATTAATAATTAGAGTTTTTTTTTATAGAACTGATGAACAATTTTGGGAACATAATTACAATTTCTAAAGAAACCTTTAGAGGCTACATAGATATCTCATGGAGTTTTTATCATTATTGCTTGTTCATAAATGTTTAAAGTTTTTGGTTATTCTAATATAAACATAAATTAATCTACTTGGTAAGGATTTTTATAAATAAAAGCAATTTTCTTGAAAAAAGATCTATTTACCCTTTTTTCAGTTTTTCATTTGTTTTTCAAATCAAAATATAATAAAGTGGCGCTTTTAGAAGTGTATCTATTTTAAACTCGTAGAGTTAAAATAGATTTTGGTTTCTAAAAAAAAAAAAAAAAATAATGAATGACACACGTTCCCTCAATTCATCACTTCATTTTTTGACGTACGAACTAGAACTAGGAAAGGTCAGTTTAACAGGTAAGTAAAATTAATGATAAAATACATTCTGTTTTATACACATATAAAATACTCGTATAAGTGACGGCAACAAGCAAATACCACAATTATTTTTAAGGATTAAGTCAAATTAATAGGTCATTAACAGAAACGTCATAAAAGCATTATTTAATTCCTGTTTTCTTATTTCTCATAAAATATTTACTTTACCTACAATGTTTATTGATTAATCACAAATATGAATTTTCTCCTTTAACAAAAATAGCTTTGGAGTAAAAACCGACATATACATATATGTATATCGATAGGTAATTTATTTGAAAAGGAAAGGCTTATCGATTTATCTTAAAGTATAATCAAACCGAATATCGCCAATCACACATATTACGCCGTGCCCTGCGAAGTTTTTCATAATATTATATAAGTATATAAGTATAAGGTCTATAAAATGATATTCATAGAATAGTTTAAAAATAATAATTAATTTTATAGAAAAAGAGTTTAAAGTTTTAAAGTTTACTGAGAACTTGATGGAAAAATAAGGTTCCATGAAAAATGGCTAAAATTGAAAAACGTATGATGACTCTAAACCAAAACTGGAAAATTAGAAAAATAGCCCAAAACTATTTTGTTGTTATTTTTTATAAAATATTTTGGGGCAATTTTTCATTGATTCCAAAATAAAAGATTAAGAAATGGTTCCAAAAATTTTTAATTTTTATTTTATAATTTATTGGAAATTAAATTTGCAATAAATATAAAAGTTAGAGGTCTGGCTTCAGTCCAGTGAGAGGCACCCTTGCGCTAGCCACCTAGAATTGAGAAAGCAGTGTGAAATCTCAAACACAGAGTCCTGTCTGTGTAGCTATCAACAAAAATGAAAATTTTTTTCTGGAGCAGCGTCCTTCATGTTCCCCTTATAGCCAATATTCTTATACCTGAAGAGAGGAATATGGTACGATTACTACTGAAAAATCACTTCAGCCGACACCGTAGATCCTTCTTGATCCTTCAATATACAGTCTAGTGTCAAAGTCTATTTCTTAACATGCCTTGGAAATAGAACATTAAAGCTGCTGTCCATAGGGGCTATAGCATGTATTAATGTTAGACCTTAATATAAATTTAAAATTCTAATGGATCCAAAATAACTTTCATACTACAATGAGGAGGTGCTACTAGTACAACGGGAGTTTTTACGATTGGCCAGAATCTCATTTGGTGCCACGGGAATCAGACTTTGTCGTAGCCAGGATACTGCGGGGATGACACGATGGCTATGCTTAAGATAGCGGGAGAAAAGAGTGAAATTCGGTGCAGCAGCTGACACCCACTATCCACCTTTGTGGTGTTAATGTGACGATCTCAGTAGCTGAAGAATATGCTTCTAGGAAGGTACTCACATCATAGTCAACTTTGTAGCACAACAAGATTCAAAAAATATTTCACTCAAGCCGTTAACATTGATACAAATTATGATAAAGGCTAATGGCGACTGCTTTTATTTGAAATAACTTTTTATTTCTGACATTTTCATTTTATCACTCGTTTATTAAAGGGGTTTTCCCAAACATTTATGGAGTAACCCTCTAAGTTGAAGTAATGTATCTTCGTACATGTGCTCCTTAATTCAAACCGTAAAAATTACTTATCTGCATAAGTAAAATCCCAACAACATACTAACTTTTAAACACCTACAAACACATAGACATGTTATAATGTATGCACGTGTATGTCTATGTGTACATACTCGTATATGTGTATAATTTGCTTTGGTATATGTCCTCATTCGTTTATAGTTATTAGACAGGAAGTGCAAGTTTAATGCGTGACAATACACAAATTGTTGTTGTTTCTACTATTCTATGGCATTTAAACAAATAATACAACAATGGCAATAGCGCAATCAATGAGAAATATAGAATTTACTGAAGAACAAATTTTTAGTAGGCAAACGGAACATTTGTTAGTATGCGGCCAAAGGATTCGGTTGCTTAAATCGCCAGTACTAGGTCGCAGTAACGTCATTGAAAATCATTTCATTAAAAAACAAAGTGGGGGAAATATTACATTTTAATATATGTATATTGGCATTAAAAAAGGAATTTCTTAAACGCGTTTTTTTAAATGCCTAAAAAATCGTAAAACTATTGATTTTTGGATCAAATACATAGTATGTATTATAAAAAATTTCTTTTAAATGTTAATAAAAGTGGATTAAAAAATATTTTATTATAAAGTGTTAAATATACTTTGTTTTCAAAAAAGTAAGTTTATGTGTTGAAAAATCTATATAATAGTTTAACTACCAGTATGCAGTGATTTTTTTATTTAATAGTGTCTAAAAGTAGACTATAGATTACACTTTAATCACAAAGACACAACATGTTGTTGGAATAATATCATAAAAATCCTAAATTTATAATAAATAAAATAAACCTAAATCATTTAAAAAGTCAATTTAACCATAACTATTTATATAAAGTCTTTACAACCCGGTTACAAAAAATACATTAAAAGTTTCAAAAATAGTTCTTATATTATCAAAAATAGCAGAGAAAATTAAATGCTAGTGAACTTTTGGTTATACAAGTGAGAAAATTCATCGACAAAGTTTAATAATGAAATAAAAGTTTTGAGAATAAGAAAAAACATATACGACTATATAAAGTGATAAACTTGTGCGCCACATTATCGAATTAATTATCGTTTGGAGGTGGACGTTGATTTTTTTTATAAAATATAATGGAAAATTCGAATTCCTCAAGAGAAATTTAATCATATATGCATACGTCTACGGGTGATAAAATATAAGTTCTCTATAAGATGTACATGTCTTAAAAAATTTTAAGTGACGCCTTAAGGCATGGAGTTTATGCATTAGCAAATAAAACATGTAACTGATCCAATTTAAAAAATTCCAAAGAAATATATATATATATAAATATATATATATATATATATATATATATATATATATATATATATATATATATATATATATATATATATATTTATATTTATATATATATATATATATATATATATATATATATATATATATATATATATTATATATATATATATATATATATATATATTTATATATATATATTTATATATATATATATATATATATATATATATATATATATATATATATATATATATATATATATATATATATATATATATATATATATATATATATATATATATATATATATATATATATATATATATTTATATATATATATATATATATATATATATTTATATATATATATATATATATATATATATATATATATATATATATATATTTATATATATATATATATATATATATATATATATATATATATATATATATATATTTATATATATATATATATATATATATATATATTTATATATATATATATATATATATATATATATATATATATATATATATATATATTTATATATATATATATATATATATATATATATATATATATATTTATATATATATATATATATATATATATATATATATATATATATATATATATATATATATATATATATAACTTTCTTTAATAAGAACTCATCAATCAAACAATTATTGTTGTTAGAAGGCAAAGAATTTCAATTAATTTATGAAACCTTGAAAATAGAAAAAAAATATAATTTAAAATAGAAATCAAATGTAGTATTTCTATATATTTATTTACATACATATGTATGTATGAGTGCGTGTCTGAAAAAGACATAAAATGGCCTAGTGTGAAGGAATGTTAAACTATTGCTGTCTAAAAACTACTCTTAGATAATAAAAAATTACGGAAAGTGACAGATGTTCGTACATAGTATTTGCTTAAAAAATTAAATGAGTAAAAAAATGTTTTAGAACAATTTTCAAATTAATAAATATTTTAAACAAGCGATGTTCTAGTTTAAATTTTCGATATAAAATTGTAAAAAGAAATCTAATGCCCAATAAATTTTTTCGTTAGAAATTATATTATTAGCGATAAAAATATTATTTAAAAAATTTGCATATATTGATGAGATTTCTTAACAAGAAATTTATATTTCTTAAAATTAATTTTCAATACTTTGTTTTTATAAAAAGACTTCGAGTAAATAAAGAACTTCTAAAGAAGTCAATAAGATCCGCATCTTGTAATTCAAAAGTACTAAAGATTCGGATCGGTTTAAAATTTTAGCATCCACTTGTCACTGAATTTTTTTAGTCCAATTCACTGGATTTGTAGTCTTGCTCAAGATGTTATGGAAAAAGGTTTTTTGGAAGCGCGTCAAAAGTTATTTATCCCACGGTATATTATACATTTATTCACAAAAATTATTTTTTTTACCGATATTTTTGTCGATTGAATTCGAACTCGAACTTGGCAATATTATTTCATCGTGACATATTCAATACAATACATAATGGCAAGATCAAAATAATATGACATTTGTTTATTCCATTCTAAAAATCGATAATTATTGACTGCACATAAATGAAAATTGCAATCATTAAAGAACAATTCTAGATTTCTATTAAAAATAGGAATGTTTCTTAATTTTCTTTTGTCTATATTTACTCGTGAGTTAACAATATAATAAGAGTAGTTTTCACATTGCCTCAATATTTATTTTATGGTGGGTGGTTGAATAAACACATTTGTCACCCGCTTTGACAATTCTATTCATATTATTTCGTTTTTATTTGAATGGCAATTTGTATGTACGAGTATGTAACTGCTAATGTTTGTATTCCCAAAGGACGATCATAAGTACAACAAACTTGTTGCATAGAGAATAGTGTTTGGCTGAACAGCAAAAAAAAATTTTTTTTGATCAACACCGAGTTTCTTGGATTATCCAATGAATTAAAACTCTCCAAAGCCATTTGCAATATTATCGATATACCACCTGCACCCAATATGCTTCTCTATTCCCATCAGATAAGGTAAAATAACCATATATAAATGAAAGTTGTTAAAGTAATCTGCAATAATTTTAAAGAATTCCACTATTGAAGTTCTTTTACACTTTTCGTGCAGAGGCGTATCCTGCTCCCCACACCTGTTCCTCCGGATTTCAGCTAAACTATGTACTTCAAAAAGAAAGCCTAACAATATTTCAGGATTTAGTTTGATTACACATTCAGGCTTTTACTTATAATCTCGCTTTATTCTTAGAATAACTTACATCAGTTTAGAGTATCTTACTATTATAGTTCTCCAGATATAGTGCAATAAATTGTTACTCTGTCTGAGTGTACTATTGTCCTCAATTCTATACTCCGAATTTCTTTCTTAAAACTCACTTTATTCCCGAGCAGCCCACATCAAATTTAATTGTAGTTGTGCAGACATGGAATAATCTATGATTATACATCTGGGATTATCCGCCTAGACAGGTAAGTTTGTTTGCACAAGTTTCATTCAGCTTGAAGAATGCAATATTCCTTTCTCTATCTCTCTGCTATCTGGATTAAAACCTGCGTTGGCTATGGCAGGAAAGACATCTGTAGGGAGCTCGTTCTACATACGAGGCGTTTTGCTAAATAAGGATTTGTTTCCGTAATGCGTAGTGCGATTCGCTGATATATCGAGCACAAATGGATGAGCTCTTAAAGATCAACGTAGTGTTCGCAAATAGGAGCAGGTCTCGGGACTATTTCCTTACTTCATTAGAGCACATTCCATTATATTAACGATAAAACAGCGTAGCACATCCCACATTCCGACGATGCTAAAGTAAGTGAATAGGGTTGGATACAATGAGCCTTTTCGCTCCCTCCTGCACACGGTCCAGCAGCTTCATAATAGAGTTTGGAGCACCGGCCCATACATGAGAGTTGTATTCCATTTTCGATCGCGTGCAGGATAAATGGTTAGGATACCAGAAGGAGTGAAAAACCGAGCACTTAAATGTTTCTTTAGCGATATGAAAAATGTACTCAGTTCATGAAACATCAAATTGAATTTTCATACCAGGAACATCAAGAGCTTTTGATTCCTCAATATTTATATCACCCATATGTACAGATGGAGCAGCATGTAGGACCGTACGTTTATACGTAAGCATACAGCAACTGTGTGTTACGAGCATTAAAATCGACTCTATTCGTATGACCCCATTCAGAGATTATTGCATGCTTATTATCGATATATTGCCTCATGGCCCCTATTCTCCAACGGGGAAATAGGAGACTTTTACATCAATTACCTTGAAAAGGATAAAGCGCTTATCGGCGAATATTATTCAGAGCTTTTCGATAGGTTCGATATTGATTCAAAGCAAAAGTTTACCTCATTTCATGAAAAAGAAGGCGCTCTTCCATCAAGACAGTGCACAGGTGTATAGTCACTATAGCAAAAATCTATGAATCAAGCATGCTCTCCAGACTAAGCTTCTTGTGACTATATCCTGTCGCCAAATTTGAACAAATCACTGCATGGTAAGGAATATGGGTGAAATGGTGAAGTCATCTTTGAAACAAAAGCTGCTTTGAGAGCCTTGAAAAATCTTAATATTCGGAAGTAATAAAACAACTAGAGAGGCAATGTACTAAATCTATTGAGCTTAAGGGAGACTATGTTGAGAATTAAAAAGCTTTTTTGCCGAAAAAATCGTTTATTCAAAAAGTCATGGAATTATCAAACTTTTCTATCACGTATTAGAACTTCACTTAAGGTCTTAACTGCTCACGCATAAAAATTATATTGAAAATATAATATAAAACATTGTTTTCGAATGTCTGCTGGGTTATTTTAATTTGCTTTAAACAAACACTAGAATTTATTTTTACATATTTTATTTGCTAATAAACATTGTAGTACTACTCGTAAATTAAACCAAAAAGATTCATTATATCTGTGGCGAATAAAAACAGGTTGTTAAAAAGAGACATACACATACACACTCGTATATCCAAGGGAAACACGGATATTCAATTTATCCATTTTCTAATACATATGTATACATTTCAGTTTCAAATGTTTATTAAATATTCTACTAAACTGTTTATATTTAATATGTTAGACAACATTAAAAATATGGAACACCAATCGTTACCATAATTTTAAATTAATTCATACACGCCATTGTCATTATATGTATTTTATATATATTTATATCTATGCATGTTGTAAGAGCAAAATCAATAAATTTTATATTCTCGAAATACATGTATGTTTTCAAGTTATTTCTATGCAATTAAGTTAATTGCATTAACCAATAAGTGAAAAAAAGGACATTAAAATTTATATAATAAATTTTCATTAAAACATTGTAAACACGTTGGAATTCCATTTGATCGGCAAATGTTATATTTAGAAAAATATGTTTTGCAAATAGGTTTTCAAGTAGACTAGAGCTCATGCAATGCACTGTACTGTATGTAAGAAAATGGCTTAAAGGAAGGAGGATAGAAGAATTAGTATGTGTAGACATTTGATTTGAGCTTTTCCCATGTTAATAGTGACAGGGACAACTATATCGAGACTGTGCAGGTTACAAAGACTTGCATGGCCACGAAATCAAACCCAACGTTGGGTATGGAAGCTCTTCTGAACCTTGCACCGCTCCATTTGGCTATACAAGAGGAGGCAGCTATAAGGGCAATCTCTATCTACGGGAAAGTGAACCTTAGGGCGGGCAACCTTACTGATTATTTGGCTATTCTCAGGGGAATCGGGGACATACTTGATATGTCTCAGGCAGGCGACCATATGGACATTACATTACATTACATTAAAAGTGACAGGGAAAAACGTCTACAGCGAGATTATTTCATATACGAATAAAGAATGAATTTACAGATTTCATTAAAACACATTTCATAGTAATATTGATGAAATAGTGAAAAACAACCCACATTACTTCAACACTGCACTAGCACTATTGGTGTTTTCATGTAACATTCAATTTGACTATTAATAAAAACCAATATTTTTTTATCGCTCGAATTAAAAATATTTAACACCCTAACAGGATTACGTGGTTCTTTTCTAATAGTTTTGCGCTCATTAAAGAACGCTAAACTGCTTTTTATACTCTTTGGAAGGACGACAAAGTTTACACTTTTTTGATAACGCTATTAGGCAATAGAGTTGGTTACACTAGCTTACGCGCTCGAGTAGCTTTCAAATAGAATTTGAAACACTATCTTATATATGAGATTTGAGAGCTATATACTGTTTTCGTTCATATATACATGGAATAAATAGTGAAGACTATTTTAAAAAGCCGACGCACTTCAATACACACACAAAAACCTATAAAACTTGATTAAAAAACATTATTTTCAAATAGTTATAAAAATTAATAAAAATATAACCAAAAAAAAATAAAAATAAAAAAATAAAAATAAAAATATAACCAGAAAAACTATAATTAAATCTAGGTCCCTTGCTCAGGTAGTGGGTAGTGTACTATCCTATTCTGATTCTAGGACTCTGGTCTGCTTCATTATAAACGAATGAAGGTCTTTTTTACTACACTCAACAATAAGAAATAGCACATATACTAAGGCTCATGTAAAAATTTTCCTAAAAATTTGTTTAAAAATTTCCTTAATTTAGGTGAAATTGTCCTAAGACTAGGAAAAGAAAAACACTGGAATTAACAATTTCCTATAACGAATTTATTATATTTAACGAAAAATTTATTTATTTATTCATTCTAAAATTTATTAAATGCCTCTTGAACTTGAGGAGTTTAAATCCTCAAAAACGAAAATTTTTAGTGTGATTTTTTTCATTTGACGAGTGAATATTTGATCGTCTGCAAATATGATTGACAAAAGCAATCTCAGTTGCATCGTGATTGACAAGTGTACGAATGAGAAGAAATTTATTTCACATTTCAATGATCATTACCAATGAAAAATTATTTACTCGTGAACAGATCAGGAAATTTCACTTATCGCTCCTTTAATGAAACATGATGACGTATCTCCTAGACAATATCAAACCAAACCTTCACTAAGGATAGTTAAGCAACCAATGACTTGTATTTATAAACATTAAGATAGTAATAGGATAGTAATAGGATTCTTTGCTTATATTTATTAAGTTATAGTGATAGGAATTGCACCAAGCAAGAACTTGGTCCTCATTTTTATTTCAGTACGATTAACGGCTGATTTTTTTTTTAATTAAGCTTGTCCTTGTTTTCGCCCTTATGTTTTAGCGGATATTTAGTTCAGGAAAAATAACTAAAGCTATTATTTTTCATTGTATTCACTGTGTTTCAGTCAAACAGCTTTTTTAATTTTTTTGATGATTGTTGGCATAAAGAGCAGAAAGTTATGCCGTCATATATTTTAAAAACTTAGGTGTATGCCACATAAATCTATACGTACTTAATCTAATTTGTTATTGACTTACATACTTTTATTAATATACATACATGTGTATACTAACATTATTATTGGAATTTTTATAAACAAAATTTGTGTGTCTATTTATGGGTCAAACGCTCAAATTAAAAAACAACAGTGTCTATTTTTTGTTGCGTATGAGTAATATTTTATTTCATAAAGTTTAAAAATAATCATACGACATGCAGCACCAAAACTTTTTATTTCTATGTATATGTGCATGTGTGAATGGGTTAATTAACATAATTAACAGGTAATATAATATATCATATTTATAGTAATAATTTCAGCCAGTTTTAAGTATGAGTTACAATTTCAAGAGTGCGTATTTGTAGTTTGTAATAAAGGGATTCTATACTAAATATTTTTGAATGTGTTTAGTTATTGCTTTAAAACTTTTTAAATGATGGAGACTCTGTCTATGAACTTAGTGCGATTGGGCAGCCTTTTCAACTGTCGGAGACTCTGTCTATGAACTTAGTTGGATGGGGCAGCCTTAATGTACCAATGTATACATGAATTTTTACAAAAGTTTATTTTTCTTAAAAGCCATTTCAAAATTTCCGATTGTCTAGATACTTTAACTTGAATTGTTAGAGATTCGGGTTATCGTAGACATATTTTTGTTCAGCTGTGTTTTTGTGCAGCTATAGTACAGTATACATTACACTATTTATTCCCCCACTTTATTAAATCAATCTAGAAACTTAAAAAGCCCATCAGGGAACTGTACATAAAACATTTCAAGTTATTAGAGTCACAATTATTTCTACAACACTGCTATTGAATTCTGGATATTCCAATTTATAGCACGTGTAACCACATATAGGATATGGTATTGATTTTATTCTTCAGAAGAATAGAAATGCATGCAAATATCTGTTTGTGACCCAGTATACAAAAAAATTGTGCGGCATTTATATAAATGATAAAGTAATCTATAATATTGTCTGGTGTATGACGCTCCGTGAACATAAAGTTGCTATATCCCATTTCCTTCAATGTCAAAGCTGACCTCGATACATATGTAAATTACAACAGCCAAAAGTAATTAAATATTCGTTTTTTACAACAAAAAAAAGAGAAATGCTTAAGACTGAATACAATTTTAATAATGTGAACTAAAACAGCTGTGTTATTTAACTAGTAACACTAAACTAATTCTAACGTTTTAAGGTTAGAACGAACACGTACTAAAATTTTGAGTTTATTAGAGAGAAATGGCTGACCTTCAAACAAATGCAAGTCTATTTAAGTCTTCCATTATTAATTAATAGCATTTATAATATTTTATAGTCGAATCAAATCAATCAGATTAATTCAATCAAAAATGCAGTTTCATTTCATTGATTCCAACGATTATAAACTAAAATATTCTTCATTTTCCCGCAATTCTATCGTTATAGAATCAATTCTGTTCAAAACACATACAAAAACTTTTTAAGACTTTGCAATGGTTACAAAATTAAATTGAAATAAAAAAACAAACACATTGTTACCAATATCTTACAATGAATGAAGGAAATTGTGAATATAGCAGTAGAAGGGATAACAACGTTTGTAGCCCCATTAGAAGTAACAATACTGACAATGACAGCCGTGAGTCGTCCCACACGCAACCCAGTAAACATTCATATCAAATACGAATTGATAGTGTAGAGGAACCAAGTACAGCACCAATTACTGAATCCAATTCATGTGAAGATTTAATTGTTAGATACCAAGACGGTGAAGAAGACTCACCACAAGAACACCAACATCATGCTGAAAATATTATACAAATCCCTAGTAAGTTTGTTTGTTTATTTGTGTTTCTGAGGAGTTAATGATAACCTTTTTAATTTCTCACTTAAGGATTTCTATCCGTACCTGCGTTGCGAAATGCAACACCACAAAGGATGCGAAAACGTGACATTGCTTCAAGTCCGGCTAAAAGTGAACGTATGGCGAGAGATTGTTCAGATTCAAAAGTAACTGGAAGACGATTAAGTCAAGATAGTGGTATTGTAGCGGGACGTTTATTTAATGGTGGGGTAAGTTTAACCAGTCTAACCAGCTGCAAAACGAAATTATTAAAACTATATGACTAAAATTTAAGCAAATTATTGTTCATGACATGTTATGGATAGAGCAAATATTTGAGTAAATCCTCATTTAGTTGATAGTAATAAAAATATTTTACAGAAGCTGATCCAGCTTAAGATAAAATTTAGCAACTCATTGAATAAAAATTAATTAAATAAATATTAAGCTCGAGAGCGACTGGACGAATTTAGCTATTTTTTAATGCGTCTTGAAGTCCGAGGACGATTTTTATGAAATGAAAATTTTGAAAACATTCCCGGTATAAAGTAAAAAATACACTTTTCTATTTCCCATATAAACTGATCCTAGAAAAATTTCTCTGAAACTAAGAAACCTAGTGAACCAGCTAACCAGTCCATTTAAATTAAACTTGAAAGATGGAGCGATCCTTTTATTTCAAATTACTTTTTTTAAAACAAAAACCCCTCGTAAGGAGTAAAAGGGAATTTTGATTAAAATATTATTTAAGCTCAAGGTCTTATTTAGTGGTCAAACAATTTCATTTGAAGTTATCGATATTTCGATACTCATTGAGTATCATCTTCAGAAAAATTCCATTTTTGTTTAATTTTTTTTTTCCTGAAGATGATACTCAATGAGTATCGAAGTATCGATAATTTCAAACAGGTATGTTAACTTTTTAATTTGATCAATATTCTCGACACTTCTTATTTTTTCGTTAATTTTGCATGTGGGACAAATCACTGTGCAAAGATAGCTTAGCTTACAATATAAGTGAATAGTAATTCGAGTCGTTTTAAAGCCCCTGAAAAGTTGTGGCAGGAAGATTTTTTCATTACGGGCTTTTTTCTATTACATATTTACTTTGCTTCAGATTGCTTTTTTATCATTTCCTTTTCGTCTGTTTCAAATTAGTTTTCCTTTAATCACATGTATTTTATTTTCGTTCTTTCTCTTTTACTTTTTTTCTCTTTACTCTATTTTAGTCCCCATTCTCTATTCGACAAAAAGGGTTTCTTTGCATTGTAGCTTTTTATTTCCTAGTCATCCCCCTTTATTCTTTTCCTTTTGTCTCCTTTTATTTTTCTTATATATATATATATATATATATATATATATATATATATATATATATATATATATATATATATATATATATATATATATATATATATATATATATATTTCCTCCTTTGTATCCTTTCGTTTCATATGCTACTTTTCTATTCATCATTTTCATAAACACTTGCTGGTAAATATTTTTCCCTGTCCCAGTTCCTTGTGTTATTCTTCTTTCCTTTTTTATAGCATGTGAACGAGTATGTAATTTCAGATTGTGCTTTTCTTATAATTTATGATCCTATTCTTAGAGTCTAAATAAATAATTATATATTCTTCACAATCACATAATTATTAATTTTTTCTTGTTTTTTAAAGGATATTAATTTCTTCGATCCCACACCATTCGCTATAACAAATCCTCAAAAAGCTTCAACGGAAAACATTTACGCTCTACTTATTAATGAAACCGAATCGAAAGCCGCCGAAAAACGGTCAAACAGTTATCACAATGTACAATATATACCGCCCTCTCCAGCGCCATTGCCGGAAATGGAAACAACAATAACGTTGCCACCTTTCTATAACAATGAACGACCACCGCCCTTAGGTTGTAGTATAACCCACAATGAAAAACGGCGTCCAGGCTACAATTCCAATTACTACAAGTCTCACTCAATCTCTGTACCACTGCCAACCCATATAGAAACTGATTCTGCAGAGCCAAGTCCTACACTTGTCTTTGGGCCGAAAATAGAAAGCTCCGATATTCCTGGCACGGCTATGTTTAAGGAATTGGGTTTGAATTTAACGCCTCCAACACCGGAACACGAGGATTACTTCATTAACCAGGAAATATTAAACGCATCAGAATTGGATAAGACAATTACAAGAACAGAGAAAAATATACTGGAGGATCAATTCGCCTACAAGCAATTAGAACCTTACGAAAAGCCAAAACCAAATTCAAAATCCTCTTCAATGGACTCCAGTCTCAATGCCAGTCACTACAATAGTCACAAGCAAAGTAAGCGCAATTCGGCTGTGGAAGAGAATGATACTTCAAGACGTGTTAGTAAACAAGATCGTGAGGGGCTCGATTCCGAGTCCCTTATGTTTAGAGATGGCCGACGTAAGATTGATATGGTTCTCGCCTGGGAGGAGGAGGATTTAGGTGTTATGACGGAATTGGAGTCAAGAAAGCGAGACTATCGTAAGACTTTTATGGAAAATTTAATTAAGGAAGGCCTAGAAGTCGAGCTGGAGGATAAAACTCAATCATTTAATGAGTGCACTTACTTTCTAAAGATACATCTGCCCTGGCGTGTAGAGACACGTTTGGCAGAGGTTATGAATATTAAACTACCTATCAAAAGATTCATAACCATATCCGTTAAGCCATCTTGGGTAAGAGAAGGGGATATTTTAATATAATCATGCCTTTTTAATGATAAAATATTTTATTTGTTTAGGACGAAGAAAATATTATGGTACGTAATATACAACATTGGAGAGAAGCTTGGCAAAAGTTGACAAAAAGAATACAGCTCGAAGAAAGTTTATTGCAAGGAGAAGCCACCTTTAAAGCAGCTACCGCCAATGGCAATCCCGAAGAACAGTAAGTTTCTTATTTACATTTTTAATAAAGTTTGAATACGAACAGATTTTTAAAAGATTTATAGTGAAAGATCGAGACACTTCGTACACTAGTGCCCAACGATCCCTAATGGTTATGCAGATATTATTACGCACACCATTCGATGACAGTGATCGCTGTGGCATACGACGCTTGCTCAATGACAACACTTATTTGGCGTGTTTTCCGCTGCACGAAGGCAGTTACGATCGTCCCCATTCTAGTGGCGTACCTATGGATCGCCATATACTCTATAAGACCTGGGCTCATCCCTCTCAGTGGTACAAGAAGCAACCCCTGTGTTTGGTGCGCAAATATTTTGGTGACAAAATCGCTTTGTACTTTTGCTGGTTGGGTTTCTATACGGAAATGTTGGTTTATCCAGCCATAGTTGGAACTTTATGTTTTATTTACGGCCTGGCCACCTTAAACTCAGAGGATAATACGCCCAGCAAAGAGATTTGCAATAGATTAGGAGCTGGCAATATAACCCTGTGCCCGCTGTGTGACAGAGCTTGCAGTTACCAGGGTCTACATGAATCTTGTTTCTTCTCAAAGATCACTTATCTCGTTGACAATCCTTCAACGGTATTTTTTGCCATATTTATGTCCTTTTGGGGTAAGTGCCGGAAAAGATAGCGGCGAATGAGTTCAACAATCAGTAAAAATTTTATTTTCTTCATACAGCTACTACATTTTTAGAATTGTGGAAACGCAAGCAGGCGGTAATTGTTTGGGAATGGGACTTACACAATGTGGAATCGGACGAAGAGAATCGTCCAGAGTTTGAGACCAATGCAACCAGTTTTCGCATGAATCCGGTGACTAGGGAAAAGGAGCCCTATATGTCAACTTTATCTCGAGGTATACGTTTCGCAATCACTAGCAGTGCAGTGCTGTTTATGGTGGGTTAAAAAAGAAAACGAAAACGGATTCATTCTATAAATACAAATTCTTTTTAGATATTCATAGTTCTATCCGCTGTTTTGGGCACCATTATCTATCGCATATCAGTGGTTACCTTGGTTTATAGTGGTATGGGGATTTTTGTAAGGGAACATGCCAAATTATTTACTACAGTTACAGCAGCCTTGATTAATTTAGTGGTCATAATGATCTTAACCAGGGTGAGTTAAACGAAAAACAATACGAGTATCTTTACAGATGTTAATAACCACAATTATTATTTAGAAAAAAATATTTAATTGTGATGCACAATCTTATCTACAAAATTGCATTTCCTTAAAGCTTATGTCAACTCATTAGAAGAGACCTTCAGCCTTCATATAGTTTTACAAAAACTGCCAAAGATCAAATGAGAACTACAAAATTGAATATATATATATTCATTGTCACCCGACAATGAATGCATTCAAATCGAATATATTGTTTGAATATAACCTACTATGATTATGTGTGTGTAATTCTCATTCATTTGTGAAAGTTTTTGTATAAGAATACGTGCTTGAGGTCTCTAATGATCACTTGGCATTAGGAATAACAAAATGTATATCAAATACTACCTTGCAAGCCCAAAAAATAGATTTTATTAAAAAAAAATTTAGAATATCTCAATTAATTTTTGATAAACTTTTATTTTAAGATATACCACCGGCTGGCCATACGTTTGACGAATCTGGAGAACCCGCGCACCCATACCGAATATGAGGATTCTTATACATTTAAAATCTTCTTTTTCGAATTCATGAATTTCTATTCGTCCTTGATTTACATAGCCTTTTTTAAGGGACGTTTTTTCGACTATCCTGGTGATGATCAGGCCCGTCGCAGTGAGTTCTTTCGTTTGAAAAATGATATATGCGATCCGGCGGGTTGTCTATCCGAATTGTGTATACAATTGGCTATTATAATGGTCGGCAAACAGTGTTGGAACAATTTCATGGAGTATTTATTTCCCAAATTTTACAATTGGTGGCGTCAACGTAAGCACAAGCAAGCCACCAAGGATAGCTCGCATTTGCATATGGCCTGGGAGCAGGACTACCACATGCAAGATGCTGGTAGATTGGCATTATTTGATGAGTATTTGGAGATGAGTAAGTATAGGAAAATTTAGCTATGCAATTCAAAAAATTTTTCAGTATTCTTTTTGCAGTTCTGCAATATGGTTTTCTCACTTTATTCGTGTCAGCGTTTCCTTTGGCTCCTCTATTCGGCTTACTGAACAATATAGCTGAGATACGTTTAGATGCCTATAAAATGGTTACTCAGTCCCGCAGACCTTTAGCCGAACGAGCGATTGATATTGGGGCTTGGAATGGCATACTGCGGATCATAACATTTACAGCTGTGGTTTCGAATGCTTTTGTCATCGCCTATACAAGTGATTTTATACCCCGCATGGTTTACAAATTTGTTTACTCAGAATCATATACTTTGGAAGGCTACATAGAACATTCCCTATCTATCTTTAATACGTCGGACTATAAAGAGGAATGGGGTGCCAAAACGGAGAAGGATCCAGATACTTGTGCTTATAGAGGTTACAGGTAAGGGCGAACTTTTCCTTGTCTCCTAAAAGTACATTTTATTTAAACATACTTATAGAAATGGCCCTCAAAGTAATGATCCATATGGCTTGAGCCCACATTACTGGCATGTTTTTGCGGCTCGTTTAGCATTCGTAGTAGTATTTGAGGTAAGTTGATTCAAGATTAAATAAAAACCATCGAACATAATGTATAGTTGTACTGAATTTACGCTATGCATTTTTTCATGAAATTTATTGGATGCAACTTTTTTTCCATAGTCGCCAATAGGAGGGATATTGAGCAAATGGGATAACAAAACTGAAAGGATATGAAATTTAATACAACTTCTTACAACATTTTTTATAATCACAATTGTTTCACTCTACCTTATATGGCAAATAGATAAAGTTTCTTGTAAAAACGCTTAGCGTAGACACAGCCTTAGTGGAATTTTTTCCAAAAACCAAACCCCAATAGCTTTATATAGAAATTAATTTTATTGTTTGTATTTCTTATTTTCTAGCATATTGTTTTCGTCATAACCGGCATTATGCAATTCATCATACCCGATATACCAGCCGAAGTTAAGACTCAAATGCAACGTGAACAACTACTGGAAAAAGAGGCCAAGTACCAACATGGCATGAAACGGGCTCAAGGTGAAAGTCAGGATCTGATAAGTATATTTCGTGAAGCCAGCAGTCGTAATAGTATTGCAACAAGTAATCTAACGTGCAATGGCAATGAGACCGGAGGAGCTCAAAATGCTGTGCGACGCAGTTGGGCACGAAGATTTTCACGTTTAAGTGATAGTCTTGATGCTCACGTTGAGGTGGCAGCACGACCCAAACGTTCGCTTGAATCTACTGTCTGGGAAGTTTCCTGACACGAAGAGGAAGCCGAATCGGAAGATGTAAATGCCAAAAAGTAAACATTCAAGAGGAATAACACTTAATTACAACACAAACATTTTAATTTTCAATTTTAAAATAGTACAAAACAGGTTGTAAAATTTTATGTCTCAATCAATTACTTATGTATATGTAGATATTTATGTAAATAAAATTTTAAATTTTAAAGTTTTCCTTAAACGAAAATGAATTTCATTTAAAAAGTTTCAAGGTGTATTCAGTTATCACGTGGCACTGATTGAATAATAAATACAACAACGTCATTATTTGGTTCACTCGTGTGTCAATTTTTTTTATTTAACTCACTTGATTGTTATTTTTAATAAATAATTAAAATATTTAATTCAGGCACCGTTTTTTTAGTTTACTTTCAAAAAAAATTTCAAAATTTTTTTTTTTAATTTCCCCACAATTTTTAGTAATTTTTTTAGTTTTTTTTTTTTTTTTAATAAATCCATAAATAAGAGAGTTATGAGATAATAAATACTTCGGCATGCAAATCGCTCGTCCGATTTTCGAAAATAATACAAATTAACCCTTTCAAACAAAAAAAAAATATTTTGAAAATCCGTCCATAATTGAAGAAGTTATGCGTTAGTAAATTTTTTGGACGGGTAAATTACCCGTCCGATTTAAAAAAAAATTATGGGACCCACCTGCAAGCAAACCCTTTCAGACAAAAAAAAAAAAAAAAAAAAAAAAAAAATAAAGTAATGCATGTACAAACATTAAATTTTTTTTTAAAAATACACACGAATTAATAACCTTCCATTTTTTCAAGTTGGTTAAAAATAAAAACTTAATAATCCCCTTTTTCAATCTTAATATATTTCGAAAATCGAGAATTTTTTAAATAAAAATCATATATATATATATATATATATATATATATATATATATATATATATATATATATATATATATATATATATATATATATATATATATATATATATATATATATAAATATATATATATATATATATATATATATATATATATATATATATATATATATATATATATATATAAATAAATATATATATATATATATATATATATATATATATATATATATATATATATATATATATATATATATATATATATATAATATATATATATATATATATATATATATATATATATATATATATATATATATATACGGTTGTTGACCATGTAATATATATTTTTCCGATTTTTTCGACAATGATTCTTCTTGAACCAATTAACCGATCAAGATACAGTTTATGGCATTCGACGCCATTTTCGTCATTAATTAGATAAACGAATCAGACGACTTTAATGAAATTTGTTTCATTCGAGAGAAAATTTTCCAATTTTCGAAAAATAAAATAGAAGTTTCAAAGTTAATTAAAGGACTCTCTTTTCGAAAATTTCCAACGAAGGAATTCATAAACATAAATTTGATGAAATGATCGATTTTCACATGTAAGTATGTAAGTATGTTTTAAGGTTTATGTTAAGTTAATATGTACATACATAGTATGTATGCCTTAGCATGTTTCTATGGTTTCTGTTTTCAACTTCTATACTTATTTTTTTCCAACAGTTCATACGAATACTTATGTACATATTTCAAATTGATTTTGTTAAAAATTATTGAAAAAATGTCGAAGAAATCTCCAGAAGACGCTTTTTATGATAATTTACTTTTGGGTCTAAATAACACTTTAAGTATAAAAGAAAAAAGATGAAATACTCTAATTTGCATCATTAAATATTGCGAATATTTTAGACAATGTGCCACGCATTTGTAATGTCACCATGGAGAAGAGAGCACCTTGTGAAAAATCAAACATCATGACATGGGAACAAAGACATGGTGTTTATTTACCGGAGGACATGAAGAAATTTTATTTATCAACTGACGGTTTCTTACTCCAATGGAGTTATCAATACGCCCGTAAGATATTCACAATAATAATTGAATTTTTTGATAAGGCTTATTTCCACTTGTTTCTAGCAAATGATATCAGAAAAGTGGGCTACATACACTTTCCCCATTTGGTACAAATAACTCTACTGCGTGAGAATGTTGAAACGATATTTCAAACTGTCAGTGATTATTTATCTAACAGCTCATCGAACACCACCTTATGTTCTAATCTTACAACCAATGCCAGCAGCAGTAGCTTAAGCTCCAAATTATCTGCTCATCACCTGAGTAACTCGACCCTTAACTCATCTAATACCTTAATAGCATCATCTAAAGATCAATGGGGAAATCTTTTACCTTCGTTGGGACCAAAAACAAAAATTTTCGAATTAAATACTGTTAATGAAGAGGCCAAAGTATGTCTGATCTATGAGTCTAGCAGTTCAAATAATCCAAAAATTTATTTACTGGAATTGGACTCATTTAAATGGGTTTTTCTGGCCGATAGCTTTAGTGAGTATTTACGTATGGCCATAGCCCATTTAGGTTTACCTTATTGGGAGTTGTGTTTTGCATCATGTGGTCTTCCTTCATGGACCGAGGTAAGTGAATAATCAAATGTTTAGAATAATTTCAAATTTTTTTTCTTTCTAGCAATTATTTTTGCTTTTGGCCCCACATTTATTGGAAAAGAATGAGCCCCGTCGGGCTCGTCTTATAAATTCTGGTCCTGAACATCCCTATAATATTGTGGATCCTAATATATTCCGCGGTAAAATTAAGACTATTGCGAGGAAAGGCAATCTGAATACAAAACAAAATCAGGAAGACAAAAATAAAAACTAAAATTATAACCTTGCGAAAAACCAACCAGTGAACTATTGTACAAATTTGAAATGAAATTGTTGCATTTATGTACATATAAGTATATGTATAGTTTAATGTTAGGCTTAAATATCAAGTTGCATAGATCTAGATATTTCTAAAGCATTTTTTAAAGAATTCGATAATAGAAATGTTCATAGTTTTTAAAAAAAGTTGAACGGATTGAATGTGACACCACGAATTTAATCGAATTTAAACTTAGAATTAAATACGTAACACTAGACAATTTTCTAAAAATGTTCATCTTAATTTTTTTTTTAACATTTCAAAAAGATTAATTTTTGTCAGATTAAACTTTTAAGGCTATTGAAAATAAATAAGGTAGCAATTAAAGAATTGAAATTTTTAATTTTTCCTAATTAGAAAAAAACTCATCCGCTGCGCTTTCCAAATCAGTAAACATTTTATCCCTTATTTGAGGTTTAGGATCTTCATTAATCCTTGTTGGGACGGCCCCCACTTGGCCCAACATATACTCCAACTCATCCAGGGTCAGTTTTTCGCCCCTCAGCTGCAACGGACCGATAAACTGCTTTTTCATTTGTCCCTCATGATACACAAAAATTGTAGGCAGGTTTTTTTCAGGAAAATCTGGTATGCAAGTGTTTGCTATAGAGCGCAGGAATTTCGTCTGAGGAAAACGTATAGCTAATTGTTGCATATGATGATGTATAAGAGCACACAATGGAACGCCATTGGCATAGAGGTGCAAAACTACCCATATGCCTTCACCAGCTTTCGTAACTTCATTAACATAATCTTGGCCAGATATTTCTCTCACTGTACCAAACATAGCCTTTTCTGCAAACGCCCTCATTTCAGCGATACGTTGTTGCCGATAACGCTCCAAAACTTCTTCATCTTCTGAATCTTCCAATTCATCTAATTCGTCCAAGTTCATTTCTTCCATATTTTTTGAACGTACCTCATTTAGATCGGTGCGTTTTTCAATGGCCTCATCGATCATGGCTTGAATTTGATCTTCTGTTATTTCAGCCTCCACCTGCTTCTGGGGCAGAATTCCTTTGGAGCGTAAAATATCATTCCACTCTGTATCTTCATTGGGATTCTTGATATAGAGAACAATTAATGTATTATAAAACAAAATACACCTTTTCCTAACTTTTTATTTTTATTTTCCAGCTACAATTCCATATAAGGAAATAATAATCACATCTTCATGCAGCAAAGTGCAGACATGATTGATATTTTACTATTTCCCCTTGCAGCTGGTTCAATTATTTTACTTCCTGCTTATTTGCTGTTCTTCTTACCTGCATTTTAATGTTATTGGTATAATGAATACTCTAAATTTTATATTTAACTAGTGATTTTCTTTCTTTTATTATATATTTTCAAATAAAATATATATTAGATTTTGCTAGAGCTAACAATATTAAATGACTAATGTCTACTATAACATGGCAGTATAATGGATACTACCAAAAGTATACAACACTGGGGATAGAATTTCGCACACTGCCAGCTTAACGTTTAAGAGATGCCAGATGTATTTCGAAAAGCCGTTAACTTTAATAAATTTTTATTACCACATAAAAACACTTCTTGAGTAAATTGTTGCAACTGTTCAATGTTATTGAAGCGTACGTAACTTTTAACTAAATTAAGCAATTCGACCTTTTACAAACTTCGTTATTGGAGACCACATGTAAAATTACTTTTTTCAGTACAGCATTCATGTTGCTTTTTATTCTTAACGTTGTTTGCCTTTGCAAAAAAAATTTCATGACAATCAGCGAAGACATTCAGCCTAGCTACAAAGAATTTTTTTTCCCACAGAAATATTTCCCCAACCATAAATTCAAACAATAAATACGGACAACATTAAAAAACATTGAGGATTTGCAAAAAAAACCACATTATTAAAAATAAAACTTCGTAAATTTCATTTACTTGCGGTGGGACTGCCCCACCAGATGCGAAAAAATCTATATTAAAATTGTAGGCAGAGAAACGAAATTTATTTTCGATATAAATGTCCGAACCAAATCGTCTCGCTTTTAGTGCGAAAGCCCCTATGTCCGACATTTTGCTCATCCGCAGACCCCTTAACCTCTAAAAGTTTGTATGTTTATACAAATTTTTGCTAGAACATAGCATATTCAATAACTTATTCCAAACTATTTTTAATGTTTGTGATATTTTAATATAAATATGTATTATTTAACACTATTTTTTCGACCTTTTTTGTTTTAATATATATAATTTTTATAATCAAGCGTTAGGTCTTTTTTTAAAAAATAATAATTTTATTCAATATTTCGACGCCTCTTTAGGCGTCTTCTTCAGGAAATTTTTTTTATAAAAATTATATATATAAATATGTATTTTTAAAATTTTTATATTAAGTTTTAAAGCATTAGAAATAATTGCCATTTCAAAATAAAATGTATAATACTCGTTATATGCAAATCTCCCTCTGCTGCTTGACCTTAGTATGCAAAAGCTAAATAATTAAAATTAAAAACCACATTATAATTTTTTTTAACTGTTTTTATTTATCACAAAAGTTGCCAAATGCACCTGTGCAAGGAAACCGACCCCAATCAACAATTATATCAATACTAGCATAGATTTCGAGCTTTAAATATTTTTTTTAAACGAAAATAAAATACCATCAACCAGGACATGAACTTTCGGTGACTTCTCAGTGTTGACCATCTCAAGAATCCATCTACCATCGATATAAATAATATCTTTAATTTCATTAAATACACTAAGCTGAAGATTTTAATTGTAAAAATAATAGTTAATATAAATACAGACACGTACATATTTAATCTGAGTTGACATTCATGTAGCTACATGCTCTTTAATTATAAATTGATGATATTACTCGACCTTCTTATTTTTATAAATTAATTAAATTGAGTTTGAGGTCTTCTTTTTTTATAAAAAAAAACAATATATCTATTTTTTATGATTTTTCAATATTTCTTCAAGAAATTAAAAATATTGAAAAATCATAAAAAATAAATATATTGTTTTTTATTAAAAAAGAAGACCTCAAGCTCTTTAATTATATTTAAACTTAAAGATAATAGTGATAGTAATAATACACATTAACTTGGTTAATATAATATTTAAGATTGAATATTATATTAACCAAATTATTATAAAAAAGGTCAAAAAATATACTACATATATTAATACACATTAACTTTCATCCGTCATTTTTGTCAAGCGAGTTTGACATCTGACATACTGAGACAGTTGGAGCGCAGTAATACATTTTCCAAAAAGTCCATATTAAGTGGTTATTCATTATATCAGCGCCATACCGACTAGTTCCTGATTAGGGTGCCCATTTAAAAAGCCGAGAAATTACTGAAATTCCGCTATTAATTTTTTCATCAAACAATATTCAGCCCGTAACAATGCGATGAAAAAGTCACCATCATTCTCGCCTTTTAAACGACTGTTATATACCAAAATATAAAGCTCTCCACTCCACTTTCAATCCCACTGCTTCCATTTGTTTAAGTTGCTTTGAAATAAATTGAGCTATGTTCGATACTAAAGTTGTCAATTCTTTTGTTTTGAACTTGTTGCGAAATCACAAAGAAATGTTAAACTAATTTTAAATAAGGATTCATCGATTCTCTTCTGCATACGAGTATTTCTTTAGGTTTGAGCATCATACAGTGTTACACATTATAACTACAACCAAAGACAGGTGTCAAATATTAGATTTATAAATAAAACAAACCTATTTTATTACATAAATATGTTTTGACTCTTTTTTTATTTTCACTGCAATTTTCACCGTTTATCTTCAACTCGTTTTTTTCATAAATTTTACTCTTTTTTCAAAAAATTTTACAAGAATAGGAGTATGAATGCATATAAATTGGCAAAAAGAAATCAAAAACTTACGAACTAAATATTATTAAAGGCTTCTTTTCTTTTATATATTTAGAAATCATATTCCAAATTAATTATTTAAATGTGTAGTAGAAGAATAAAAATTGAGCAAAAGAGTCGTTTGATAATTAATTAAATATAGTTTAATAATCAATTAAAATAAACAAGAATGTTAATTTTCTTAAATAAAATATGGTTTAAAATCAAAGTGACTTGGTAGGAGAAAGATATTTTTCTTAATCTTCTCCATTCCACTTTTTATACAATATTAATAGAAGTAAATTATTTAGAAGCAATTTATGAAAACAACTTAACTTGTCGTAGGAAATTTATTACATGGTTGTATAATCGAAGTTTTACGCGCAGGCACTGATTCAGGTGTTGGTATAGCTTCTCCGGTGGTAACTTTGTTGGCAAATACCTGCTTAACGCCACCACCTTTTTGTTTAGCCATTTGATAATCACCAGAATCAAAATATTTTTGCTTTTTTTGAAAGAGGAAATAAACATTTTAAGCTTTAATTGTGAATTTTTTCTAATAATTAACTAACCCCTTTCTGTAATCTCTTTTGTAGAAAAGCAGTATGTCCGCCAGGGCCACGTAAGCCTACGGGATATTTCGATTTGAGCTTCTCTTCCTCGATTTTTTCCAATTCTCTGGCATTGGACTTTAGTTTTTAGTGGGAATAAAACAAAATAAAAATTTATTTTTTGTTTTGACAATTTCAACAAGAAAATATTTTTTGTATTACCTGATCTTCGGGTCCATCTTGGGGTGTTGTAGCTTGGCTACTAGTTTCTTCGGTAGAACTCATTTTAATTATGTTTTTATATAGGTAAAAAACAACACAAAACAAAAATGCTGCAAAAGTTCTAAGAAATAAACGAAAAAATTTTGTTTAATTTCTTTTAGGAAACAAAAATTTCTTGGAACTTTGGTTAATGTGTTAGATATGAACAATGTTCTTAAAATGTTGGTAAGTATTAACAAATTGTAATGAAAACACATTTAGATAGTTAGATTTAAAGCAGTTTTTATGCAGATATTATTACATTGAAAAGAAAAAACAAAATTCAAAGTGTTAAAAGAAGATTATGTTATATTAGCGGAAATTAAAATATATTATTTATTTACATAATTAAATGGTGTGCAAAAGTATGAGATTTGAAATTAAAATATTTACATATACATATACGTATGCATTTATATTTAAAAAATGTAAATAAAGAGCAGTTGCAATAAGGCTACAATGTAGTCTAACTTTTAATGGCGAATATAATGTAATGCAAATTGTGATGGCAGTACTTAAAGCAATGAAACGTTAATTTCTGCTAGATCCTCCTTCGAATATCACCATGATTTTTTGTGGTAAAGTGCACTGTTCTCGTGTCAGTAAAATAAGGGGTCAAAGCCCCAAGTGAAAACAGCAGGAGAAAAAATCTAGCCGTTCTTTAAGCTACTTATATCGCTCAATCAACAGTCTACCCGATTTCGGCTGTCATCATTGAGCCTCAACTCAATTCCGCAGTTTTACTGTGTAACGAAAACTATAAGTGATTGTAGCTTTTTTTTGTCTAAATTTACTTTGGCGATTACAATGCATCAAATTGCCAGGTTATTCCGCAAATATGTGCTGCTTTCACGAACTACCCAGAAGCAAGAGTACCCAATCATTGTCCCTAGAGTATTAACAGTCTTTACCGACATGTATTAATAATAAAAAAAACTAGATGTATGCGTCAATGAAAATTTTACTAAAATATATCGTGATATAGTTAGTCGTAGCAATTCATTCACCCGTGCGAGTGTGAGACGCATGTCTCGAATTCCTAGCAACAACCACACTAAAAAATAATTACAATGATTCCAAAGCTGTGTCTCAGTCGAGCTGTTTTGCTATTCAGATTGTAGGTTTTATTCATGTAACTTAAAAAGCATTCCTTTATTTTTATTAAAAGAGATAAACACCAATCATTTAGAAATAGTTACATATGTATGTCTTTTTATGTTCCGACAATCAATTAGAAACTTTTTATCGGTCAATATGATGTGTTTGTTGCCAGAGATCACAGAAAGCCATTAAAACAATCGAATGCATCAAACTTGGAAATTTTCATTGTTCATCTTGTAGCATTTTTTTCTTGCTTTAAGTATTATATACGATAATATTATTTCAATGTGTAGTGGTAGTAATAAAAAATATTTATTGCGCACAAAATCAATAATACACTCCTTTGTTGCTGGAAAAATTATATACAAATAACATACTACATACATATTTATAATTGTTCCAAATATGCATTTAAATAAATGTAGTTTATAGAATAGGTCTTACATCTACTACAGAATCTGTGGTTATTAAAATTAATTATCACAATCTCCAAATTTATTTACTATATTCACAAGTCACGAATTGGTACTCTAAATAGATGTCAATGTGCTGGCAAACACATAAATACAAATTCCTAATCTATTCTTATGAAGGCTGGCAACTCTATGAGGCGGCAAACTATTGACAGTTATAATAATGCCGAATAGAAAGAAATAAATGTAAACAAATTCAGTAATAAGAAAAACAAATACGATAATAAACACGACAATACAAATGAATAGAGAAAATGAAAACACCATTCAAGAGCAAAATTTGTATCAAGGTGCATTAACATTGTAACGTTAAAGTCCCTTGATTTGTACGTATATAGAACTGACCCGATTACTAAGTCAATGGCGATAGATTCTCGGCGACAAAATTTGTGCAAACGGTTAGGCGTACAAATTAATTAATAATATAAGAGACTGATTACCGATGAGAATTGACTGGTGACTGCAAGGCGAATTAATTTCTAATAGAATTTCGCTACGTTAAAAAGTATGTTAGTAAACACAACCGGCATGCGTGCGCATGAAGTGAGTGCGTTCACTTACACCTTATGCACACTTAGCTAAGTCCAATTAATGAGGTCTATGCAGCAGCGCAGGTGATAAAGAAGCTGATCGTCAAACTCCATACACGCAAAAAATTTCTGTCAACTTCCTTGCGTTGTTGTAATCAATTTGCCTTGTAATCAAATTGGCCTTGCACCAAACCGAGTCACAGAACTTTTGAACCTTTTTCTTAAGCATGTTCGCTTTTGCTATTGCCGGAACAATGGAACCTTGTAAAATTATTTCGCTTTAGGTAATGGATGCTAGTTGCAGCGAATGCTTTAATTCGGATAAGCTTCCTGATATAATTCTTTAAACAACAAAATACGGGCATGAATCATATTAATTCGTATAAATTCATTTGGCTTAATAATCACATAAATAAATATTTACACTAAAAAATTACAAAAGCAAATTAAGTTTTTCACTTAGCGGAATATTTCAATCAAAATGGCGTAGCACATATCAGAACAAAAAAAAACAAATGCAAACTAAAAACCATAAAAAAAAAATAAAAATGTCACAAGGGCAACCACTTCCAGAGAAAGTTTTGTTACAGATGTGTAATGAAAAAATAATTTTAATCTAAATACATACAAAAATAAAGCATCACATTATGGTGTCATGAGATTAATTAAAAAATAACTTTTCACGTACCTTAATAATTTATTAAATGTATGTATAAATTTTAGTTCTACAGAACGGATTACAATATTAAATTTTTTAACGTCACACACACTCACTTTTTAATTATAATATATACTTAGCACTTTTTGATAATTACCCAATTAAGTTTTTATCTCGCGTAAACTTTTTTATTTTCTAGCAGTTCTGAATTTTTCGTGCTTAGTGTTTGCAAATTTACTACTTTTGACTGGCTTGGATGCAAAAAACTATTTGTTTGGCGTTTTTGTAGGAGTACATACAACTATCTCTTTTATATATGTATCTATACAGCTGTGAAGAAGAGACAGTTAGTTTGACAAAGTCACGGATTATTAGTTATGTTAAATAAGAGATGATATATTATCGATAAAATTAAAATGATATAACATGATGTTTGATTCTAATGGTGTTTACACACGATGGAACATTGGGAGAGATAATATGATATGAATGCCACTGAGTTTTGGAATTGCTGAAAGGAATAGTTAGTTATATGTATGTTATTCATATCATGACAAAAGTATACAAAAAATAAATGTGTTCTCGCACTCAGCCTGTCCCATATAGGTTACTGATCACAGCCACCTGCCAACATTCTTAACATAGAGTTTACAAAATCAGTTTTTATATATGTACTTAAGCATTGATGTCCGTAAAATGAAATTACGGAAATGTTTGTTTAATATGTCATGCTCTGAGGTGGTTCTGACACTACATCTTTACGATTCATCTGCTTGGGTATAATATGATCATAAGAATCATTCATTATTTGCGTTACATATTAAAATTGTTATCAAAGACTACGGTTTTTTGTCATTATTTTCAGAAGAAAATTAATATATTCATATATAATTCTCTATTAAATAGATTCACTATGGTTATATCATGTTTCCACGGCACCTGCTTCGCTCTCTATTCTTGCTTCACACCCCAATCATGAGCGAATCAACTGCTTCGCCATACAAAATTTTGAGAGCGAAGCAGGTAGATTCATATTGAATCTACTTGCGAACCAAGAAAAAATCCTCTCTTCTCTAATTTTTATCGCAAGTTAATCTGCACTAGTTGTCAAAATTAAATATTTTTGTAACTCACTGTCCACACTTGCAATTTAGTTGCAGCAATTCTTGGTTGTTTTAGGAGAGAGAGGTAAGAAGCTAGGGGTACAGTGTTTCATGTTCTCTGCAATTCTGTTTTGCTTTGCTATCCTCACTATTCAACTTGATGTTTGGTGTTGTTGTATTTGATGTTTTACATACGTTTTTATACAAGAATTGCAATACTAGATTTTTTCTAATGTGGACACTAAAGCAATTCTGCAGCAGAATTGCATGCAACAAAATTGCCAATGTAGACGGGGAGTAAACAAAGCAAAATTAAAAGTGAAAAGTTAAAAATTATAATTGTTTTTTGTGTGTGTTTTTGTTTTTTATTAGGCGTAATAATAAATTTGATTTCAGTAAAAAGTTAATTTATTTAAATTTTATAAAAGTTAAAAAACAATGGAAAGAAAAAAAATATAAAAATGCTATTACTTCATTACAACTAAATATTTTATTAGAGATGAGACAGAAAATCTCATCCTTAAATTACAATATAAGAATGGTTCTTGTCTTTACTTTTATATACAACGCAATACGGTGGTGAATATCTGGTTACAGCTGCTCTCACATCTGTTGAACAGCTGGATGTGAAGAAGTGATTTTTGTTGGGCAGGTTCTTATTGGTGGTTTGTGCACAGAAAATACGCTTATTGCTAAATTATTAATCAAAAAAGGAATATATTCGGAAATTTAGTAATGAGCTCTAAAGATAAAGAAATATCGAAATCTAAATTTAAATCATTTCTCAAGAATGCAAAAAATCCACCAGGTTAGCTCTATAAGCGAAATACTTTTTCATATTATAAATTATTTATAAATAGGATCCAATGAAAGATGTTTGAGACCCGAAATAGAGTGGGAACTAAGGCCGGAGCAGCCAGTGGCACAAAGATGCAGAATTTTAAAAGATTTAAGTGAGGTGCATTTGCAGTGTTACAATTTGGAAGAGGTGAGCAGTGTTGATTAGAAGTATAAATTTTCAAAGTTTTCCTTTTTACAGACGGCTATTATCAAACTTTGGGATGTAACTAAAGACCTACTGGTGCCTACAAAATCAGCTGAATGCCGCCAAACTGCTTTAACATTCTATAAAAGACTTGTTTCGACACAGTATAAGAATCTTACTTATATGCGTGAGCAGTTCTTTTTGGTTATACAAAATCATGAGGTGTCGGAAGATCTTAAACATAGATTGGAATTGTTGGATACTTTAACTGAAAATGGCAAAGATATTAAAAATTTGGAGGAAAAGGTATTTATGAAATTTAAAAACAATTCTTTATCGAATCTCAACTTTTATTCTAGATTGGGCGTTTTATGTTATTGTGGCTGCCTTCCATACATCAAGCCAACCTTTTGCGTCCCTATTTGGATATGCTTGTTAATTTGATTAAATTTAATGCTGCCCATTTGGACAACGACATTATAATTGGCATAGTTCAGTAAGTATTCAATGTGATTGCTCTTGCTTCAGTTTTTCATATACTTAAAGCTATACATACATATGTATGTACATACACATGTATTCATAACTGTATTTATTATTTAAGCTTAATACAGTTATAAAATATAGAAAAGGAAAAAGAAAACTAGAATACATGCATTTATGTACTTATGTTTGTAAGTATATATGTACATATGAATTTATGTATGTTTTTTTTCAGAAACGCTTGTAATTTAAGCTGTAGTGTGTCCGATGAAGACATTGGCTTACAATGTTTATCTATTTTGGAAATGGTTATGAGTTATACCATATTTCCTAGTGATCCTTTGCCGCAGTTTGTGTTTACTTTGTGTCGTACTGTTAATATTGCACCCTATTGTCATCCCTCATGGAAGGTAAGTGAAAGCTATGTACATATATTTTTATAAGCTACTGCTATGTTGTTGTGGGTAAAGTAAACAGCTTATACGGCCGCATTTCATTGGAGCTAATTCGAAATTCGAATAAATTATCGAGTTTGAAAAGCGTTCAACATTGCGTGCTCGTCAATTTTATTATAAGAATTTCAAAAGTTCAATAATATACTTACATATTTGAAGATTACAAAATTATACTTAAGTATATGCTGAGGAAACTTTTATACAAACAACACAAATTATTTTTTAATTTTCTTGCAACCTTTGTATACGTTGTAATTGCATTCTGCAGACTAGTGGGTAGTGTATTATACAAGTAGTCAGAGATACAAGTAGGCAAAGATGACTGAAAGCTATAAATCAAATTTGCGTTTAACATCGTTTCAAGGATCTCTGTTGGTAACGCACATATTAATATATTTATTTAAAACTTTTTAAAAATAATTTTTCAATTCGGTTACAGTTTTTGTTAAAAAGTTTTTGTTATTGCTCAATAATTGGACACAGCTGGAAAGGAAAGGGAATAAATATATTAAAAATTATTAATTTTTCAAACATTTTTTGAAAAATCTTCTGTATTGGAACATTTATTAATAGTATCAACTACACAATATTTTTGAAGGCTATCGTAGTAAAAATTTGGTGGACAATTCTGCGTAAATAGTTGACCATTTACGCAAATAAAGAATGTTTTGCAGCCTTTGGGAAACGTTTGAAAATGTATATCTTTCAAGCCTAAGGCACTGCAGATGGCCTGAACATCCACTGGTTTTGGTATAACGGTGGGTTTCATTAAACAAACTCCTTCCAAATCCGACAAACAAGTACTGAGTTCAGCATTGTAATATTGGCCCCAAGGACAACTTTCCAAAATAGCAGTTTTTTTATGACATACAAAGTACGTTTCACAGTTATTTTTATTCTCCAACACAGTATATTCTGGCATCAGGCAATTGCATATAAATTCAGCATCATATTTAAAGGGAACACAGATGCCTTGCTGCATATTAAAGTAATAGTTGGGAGGACAATCTAATTTTTGATATTTTCCTTCAATACAAACTTCAAAGATATTACAATTATCTTCTACTCCGCTAATGTTACCCTCTATACAGGTCAGGGGTTTATTAAAAACTCTACTGCATGATGAGCCTTTCACACAACTGCGTGTTGAGGCATCGTAATGATAAGCCATGTCACAATTATATTCATATTGGTTTTGATTAACACACATGTAAAATTTATGACAATCGTAGGGATTTGCTAAAATAGTACCATTCTGTTGGGTCTTACAAATGTTTTGCATTTGGTTTTTAGACACCTGCAATAGATAGAGAAACAATTTTAATGTAGAACAAGAAATATTTTAAATTTTTAAGAAGTTTTTTAATATACCAAAACGTGTAATATAAAAAGATAAAGTCATGCAAAATCTATGGATTGCATGACGAGATCTATCAGTATACATATCACTCCTTTAATGCAAAAAAAAAATGTACTTCTTTCAGCTACCAAGGAAAAATTGTTAATCAATGTCCTGTTTATATGCAGAAAAAATGGACTTATATTTGAATCTGAAAGGATTTATACCAACGCATTTTGCGTTGTTAAATATTTTTTATTTTTTTTTTAAGGTATGACTATGTTGCATTAAATATACCGCCTTGGCGTCGAGTTTATGTATTAACAACATGTTTTTAAAACCCTGCTTAAATAATAATAAAAATTTTACCTGTTGCTTTGGCACGTCTGATATCTTCGCTTTCGCTAAAGTCAACACAGTCAAAGCTATACAAAGCTTGTGCAAACACTTCATGCTGTTTCCTTAAGATGTTTTCGAAATCGATGGTATTTTAATATTTTTAAATAACAACAATATTTATCAAATTTGTTATTCGAGATATTCTCCAAAATAACTATTTTAATATGTTATTGTTTGTTGTTGGCTTAGCTAGGTATATGCCTGCATTTCATTGGCGCTAACCAAATCATCAGTACCCTTTTAGCCAAATCATGATTGAAAGCATTCAAAGCTCGTATACTTATGCAAACAATTACAAATATATATGAGAATTCTATCAGAACTCTATCATATTTTACTATTTGTAATCAACAAAAACAAAAGTATAAATAGCTATAGAAGCTTTTGTACAATCACAACACAACAAACAATTATAATTGACTTGCGTCCTTTTGTTTTTTCTTTTTACGCCTTTATACAATTAATCGCCCGTTGGGTGATAATGAAAGTATTCATAAGGCAATGAAAAAACAAAATTTATAATAACAATATTTATCAAATTTGTTATTCGAGATATTCTCCAAAATAACTATTTTAATATGTTATTGTTTGTTGTTGGCTTAGCTAGGTATATGCCAATGAAATGCAGGCATATACCTAGCTAAGCCAACAACAAACAATAACATATTAAAATAGTTATTTTGGAGAATATCTCGAATAACAAATTTGATAAATATTGTTATTATAAATTTTGTTTTTTCATTGCCTTATGAATACTTTCATTATCACCCAACGGGCGATTAATTGTATAAAGGCGTAAAAAGAAAAAACAAAAGGACGCAAGTCAATTATAATTGTTTGTTGTGTTGTGATTGTACAAAAGCTTCTATAGCTATTTATACTTTTGTTTTTGTTGATTACAAATAGTAAAATATGATAGAGTTCTGATAGAATTCTCATATATATTTGTAATTGTTTGCATAAGTATACGAGCTTTGAATGCTTTCAATCATGATTTGGCTAAAAGGGTACTGATGATTTGGTTAGCGCCAATGAAATGCAGGCATATACCTAGCTAAGCCAACAACAAACAATAACATATTAAAATTTTTAAATAACAAAAATTTACAAATATTAATTCAATTACAAAGAAATATGTTAATGTACATATGCACGTTCATACTTTTATTAAATTCAATTTATATATTAATGCCCCTATGTTGAGTGTTTAATGCCAAATGTGTCTTATTAAGAAACAATTAGCTCTTTATAAAGCTCTTCAATCAAAAAATTGTTAACTTAATAAAATATTCCCAAAATTTTTGTTATCAAAATATTATCAACAAAATTTCTTTACTATTAAGACATGGACTACAAATTAACGTTTATGTTTTGATTTAAGCAAATTGTATACTTTTTTGCTATCGAGAATAATTAGTTTCGTGAAATTTACTTACCACAATTATGTCTTATCTAGTGTCTCAGAGAAACACATTAATAATGTTTTCCATACGACTTAGAAACATTTGTAAGATATTGGTTTTCACTTAGAATTTTGAAAAAGCTCAGAAAATATGGTATCAAGCTTTTTAAACTGTCATTTCTAGTATGTTGTAGCAGGTACTTTTTGTGGTTGTGCTTTGTTGTTGATCACAATTGGTAAAAAATAGAAGAAGGCTAAGATCCTTAGGTGTGTATAAACACTCACATCATGCATTATGTATCAATAGTATTGCAATTACTAACGATTTTATTGTTTTGAGTATGAATGAATATAGATATACTTTTATTATTACAATTACTTAATATTGAAATTTATTATTTGGATTATTCTCCCAGAACTAATCGTTAAAATAGTTATAGTTTCAAAAATTGATTTATATATAAAAACATAAAAGGAGCATCGTAGAAAAATTTAATTCGAAAAACTCAGTTGCATATTTGGAAAAGTAATAAATGCTGTTTCTTCATGGTGATGGTGAAAGAAGTTAATTTTAGCGCGTAACGTTCTTAATGGTTGTCAGTTCTCAGTTTATTTTACTCTCACAATATAATCAAAGACTTTCTTGATAACCACAAAATCATATTGTAACTGAAAACAAATTATAATGACTTTTACTTATCTCATTTTTTTCATCTTAATCAAGCATTCCATACCATATATAATCATCTAAAATATATAAAATTTGTCTGGAAAAAAGTTTATAGTGTAGCGCCCACTTACTGTTCAAATCTTAGATAATTGAAAGTAACTGTTGAGGAGTAAAAGCGTAACAATTTTTGTAATAATTAGCTTTAAATCTACTTATATATGTACATATGTACTCACATATCTATATATGTATATAAATAGGTACGCTGGCAAAGGCCTTCAATTAAAAGCCGACACACTTGGGTCTAGTTTGGGCCCTTTGTGTTGTTATCTATAAATAAAAAGCTAAAGTCAAAAGGGCTCAGAACCATTTTATACCTTGATCGTCAATCCGTGTTTAGTGGCTGTTAACGATCTTTAGTGCTGAATGTATGAGTCTTGGTTATGAATCTTGGGGCTTATACACGTTTGAAAAATAATGTACCCCAAGGAAAAAATAGAAGTCATTCTTGAAATTTACACGAAAAAAATGTTTTTTAGTAAGTCATAAAATTTCCTTCAAATAAAGAAAAATAAATCATAAATGGTTGCAAATTTCTGCGCCTTCCAGATGTAAAATTTATTCCCAATAACCAATTCAAGTCAATATAAGAATTAAAAAAAAAACAGAACATCCTGCATTGAGAAGCCAATATTGAAAAAATGCTACATAGAATTAGCACTACTTCCAGATACTAATCCTAGTATTTCCATGACTTTTTCGAAAGCACCTTTTTTTTGCTGGTGTCATGTAAACATGCGAGCTTCATCTTCAATTCAGATAACGTTCAATATTTGCATGGACTCAGATGTACAAAGACAGGGCTCAAAAAAAACTTTTCTTGACACCAGCTGACGATTGTTGTAAATAAAATAAATCTGGAATAATAATTATAACGACGGCTAATCACAGACTCTAGGCGGTACTCGTATATCTAAATAAAAAATATTACAGGAGAAGCAAAAACTTTGTAAAATGAAAACTATAAACATTCTCAACGGTTTTTTTTTCTAATTTCATTTTAAACACACCAAAAATCTATTTTTTAAATAAAAAAAATTTTTTTTATTATTTATGTTAGATACGACTTTTTAACTTCTGTTTCTCTGAAACACGAAAAAATGGATCTACATACCACAAATAATTTTAAACATATACTTAAGTAGTTGAAGTATTTTATAAAATATAAAAATTTGTATTTTCGGCTTAAAGAAGGAATACGAATAAATAATTGAATATAAAAAAAAAAATTCAGTTTATTGACTAAAATTCAGTTTAACATAAGAATTTGAAATTAAAGGATTTCCATTTTTAATTTGAGTTTTTAATGTCCATAAGTTAATTCAGTTATATATTTTTATTAAAAAATTTTTTTCATGAATTGTTTTATATACATATAGTATATGTAAATACATTTAAAATTTATTTTTGCAATGGAATATTGTCATAAAAATAATGACAGTCTGCAGGTTGTAACTTTTTGAGATCGTGTAGATGTTGCCATTTTCTTTAATAAAATTTTTATTCTCTGATCATGTAATTGGGAAGGTGCAATAAGTGTGAATCTGTCTCCAATTCTTTGTGAAAACCGTTCGTAATCTTCATTTATATAATTTGCTGTGTACATTGTGAAATATATAAATTCTATTTATATGAAAACGTTATTTTCGACAACGACAACGACACTCATAATTATGCATATTATTTTCTTTAAAGTTAAAAAAGCATGCACTTTTTGCTAGTCACTTGACTCTCATAGGAATATTAGTCATACAAAGAAATTAACTTAGTCAATTTGATATTAAAGTCGTTTAAAGTCAACGTTTCTTTGTGGAAATGATATTCTACTAACCAACATCAAAAAAAAAAAAAAACACATTGATAAGTCGTCCATGCAATCCTTCAAACAATTTTCCAAGAAAACCATTTCATTATAAACACACTTGTTGTTACGTCCCTTTGCTTTTTTATGTTAGTAAAAGCGTAATTTTTGATCGCAGAAGTGTAAAATTTTGTCAAGACATGTAGTTTAATGCACATTCATAATAATCAATAAAAAACTCAATATTGAATTTTTTGTTAGTTACGCTTTTTGCATTTTAGCTAACGATATAGTGTTCGGTAGTAGCTTTCATATATAATTACAGACTTGTAATTTATATTTTAGTTTTCGATAGAAATTTAAATACATTTAAAAAAATGTAATGATTTGAGTCCGTAAAAATATATATTTTATATTTGCATTCGTTAATTCGAAAACTCGGCATTTTTCTTTTACAAAATTTTATAGAAGAACACAATTTTAAATCGCAGGAGCTCTAGTAATTCTTATGAAGTACTTCTTTCTAAAAAAAATCTTAAAATAAGCCCAAACATGTTAGGAAAGTGCACGCAAATATGTAAGGGAATTGAATATTTTAAATTGACCAAGAGAAAAACTTAAATTTTTCACTCAAGTATATTTGATCTAGGATATACTATATATTAAAAAAGCATAATAAATCTGATTATACTTCGAAAACTACATTTTAAAATTTTCCACGCAGTCGTAACCGCGATGTTGTATTTTAAATGCCGCCACATGGTTTCCATAATTTACAGCATCCGCTAAATTCATTTTCAAGTTATTTAAGGCATAAATAATGGCTGCCACATATGTATCACCAGCGCCCAATGAATCAACAACTCTTTCTACTGATACTGCTTTCAAAGAGTAGTATTTATTGTCGAGACCATCTAATGCATCCGAACACTCTGATCCCCAGGGACATATAATCGAAGGATTTGGATAATCCTTTCCACCATGTTGCGCCTTGAGTTCAGAAATAATTTTTTTGGCATTATAAACAGCTTCTTTCGCTGTGGAACAACCCATACTACGGGATAGATCTTTGCCAACAAATACCACATCCGCTTTGATGGTCAATATAAACAAGTCCTTGTTAACTCTTTCCAATTCAACCGATATTTTTATGGGTTTCTGCGGATTACTTTTGTTGTAACTCTGTACCATATCAATCATTTGCTTTGTTTCCTCCTCATGGCGTCCTTCAAAATGTATCCAACTATACTTTTTCAGATTTATTTTAGAAAAATCGCTATATTTCAAAAATGGAAAACCAGGATGGGCTTGAATTATAGTACGAGTTCCCTTGTCTTTAACTAGTATTACACTGGAAAATGGTGGATTCATTTCACTTGTGGGACAGTTATTGAAATCGATATTTCTCTGCCTAAAATCTTCATAAAGAAACTGAAATGCTGGCGCTGATGAGATCATGCCTAAATATTCACATTTGGCCCCCAATTTGCTGAGAACCGTACAACTATTAGAGGGATTTCCACCTCTTTGCCAGTAACTATCCAGACTATGTTTATCAGTATCTTCTTTGGGATACTCGGCACACAAGTGTATTATGTCCAGGACACACATGCCCACACATAGTATACATTGCTCCGACATCTTTGGAAATGCAAGGAGCAAAGAATTTAGAAAAGTAACAGAAAATTTTATCACAAAAAAATTTTATTCTTTAACACTAATAATAAATATGTATGTATATTTTTGTGTATGTACTTTTGAACTTTTTACAAAAAATTTGGTTTTGAAAGTAAAAAACATCTTGACGTATGTATGTACATAAACACATATGTATGTATTTATATTTATATGCATATATATACATGAAAAGTAGTTTGCTATATTCGAGTACAGTATTAGAAAGAACAGTTCAGGAATATATGAAATATTAATTAAGGATCGATTTCATACACGTAACAATTGACCGCTAATGTTTTCCTTTTGGAAATAGCTAAACAATCTTTTTGCTACTAGAAACTAATTTTTGAACTAATAGATATTCTATGGGATAATTTAGAGGTTAATATAAATGGTCCACTACGAAATGGAACTGGAAACTTTTTCAATTACACATCGACAATCTTTGGTTGTCCTTGTAAATTATTTTCATGACAATTTCTTTTCCATTTTGCTTCAAAGCAAACTATTCCAAGGTATACCTATTAAAATTAGCGCTTTTCTCACGGTGTGTTAAGTTTAAAATGTGTACGCACTAAGGCAATAACTACAACACAACAGAAAATTCTTCAAGTTCACTAAATAAGTAAAGAAGGCAACAATCCCAAAAATGTCGCGCATATGAAGGAAATTAAAAAAAAACTAATTTAATTTAAAATGTTCGGCACTTCTGATTATTTCGCTGTAGTAGCTGCAATACGAAAATTTCCAAATTTTCTTCTGTGGCAACAACGAGCAAGCTAGTTTTTAATACGAAATGTTGAATTTTTTTTCCTAGTTGTAGTCTGGTTATGAAGTTTTTCAAGATTTTGAACCAATTCAATTAACAATTTTTTGCTCACACCTTTAATAAATTTTCGGCTTATTATTTATTTTAGAAATTTCAATTGTATTTATTAATAAGCATTTGATTCGGATCTTCGAAAGTTTTTGCAAATTTTCATAATTTTTCCGCAGCTTCATTCAGTCGTAAATAAATTCAAAATCACGAATCTATTTCCCATTTTTCTATATCTTTTGCGAATCATTGTCATTTTCGCTATACAAATAATTTTGCCAAGGCTCATATAAAATTTCTTTTTTATAAAAATTATTTATCGGTATATATAGTAATAATTCCACTTTCTTTACTATATACAAAATTGAAAATCTTACTTAGTAGTTGCGAAAAAAATCAAAGTTTTCTAGACTAGTAGTCAGAGGGTCGCAGGTTCCATTCCTACCGCAGACTCTGGGTGTGTCAGCTTTGTCTTCTTTATCATATTGTTTCCAATTTTCCATTCTCTACCTATCAAAATTGGACCAAATTATAGACACAAGCGAGCGAGAGCTGCCTGTTGAACTTGACCTAAACTACTATTGTAATTAAAATTTACTTTGTATAAATGATACCCACCTTCACCCTCCTGCACCACTATGCCTTTGCTCGTATGTACGGTTTATTACCTTAGAAACGTATACAAAAGTTACATAATCTCGGTATTGTAGTTCCCAAGTTATAAAATAATTAATTACTTTTTATGGAGCGGACCTGTACCCCCCTTATATATTCATGCTTTTATTTGAAAACACTTTATTCTTACAGTGAGGAACATTAAATTACAGAGTCTATTTCATTATTGTAGTTCTGTAGATATAGAATAATTAATATTTTGTAAGGGGGTACTTGTCTCTCCCCTCCTAATCCTAATATTTTTGATCATAGACCATACCTGTGTTATAACGAACGGAATAAAAAAAATATTGAAACCGGTGAAGACGTTTTCATATATACACACATACATATAATAAAAAAAATTGCAACACAAGTCTAATTGCATTTAAAAAATTACATTTTAAAATTTTCCACACAGTCGTAACCCCGATGTTGTATTTTAAATGCCGCCACATGGTTTCCATAATTTACAGCATCCGCTAAATTCATTTTCAAATTATTTAAGGCGTAAATGTTGGCTGCCACAAATGTATCACCAGCTCCCAACGAATCAATAACACTTTCCACGTAAACTGCTTTCAAAGAGTGGTATTGTTGATTGAGACCATCTAACACATCCGAACACTCTGAACCCCAAGGGCATATAATTGTTGGATTCGGATAATCTTTGCCATTATGCTGCTCTTTTAAATTCGAAACTAATTTTTGAGCACTATAAATTGCTTCTTTCGCTGTGGACCAACCCATATGCTGGGCTATATCTTTACCAATAAACAATATGTCCGATTTTATGGCCAACACGAACAAATCCTTGTTTAGTTTTTCCAATTCCACCGATATTTTTATAGGTCTCTGCTGGTTATTTTTGTTGTAATTTTGTATCATATCAATCATTTGGTTTGTTTCTTCAACATTTCGGCCTTCAAAATGTATCCAAGAATAATCTTGTAGATTTATTTTACGAAAATCTTCATATTTCAAAATTGGAAAACCAGGATTGGCATGAACTATAGTGCGTGTGCCTGAGCTTTTGACTAGTATTACAGTGGAAAATGGTGGATTCATTTCACTTTTGGGACAATTATTTATAACGATATTTCTCTGAACGCAATCTTCATAGAGAAATTGAAATGCTGGCGCTGATGAGATCATCCCTAAATATTCACATTTAGCTCCCAATTTTCTTAGGACCGTACAGCTATTTGAGGCATTTCCACCTCTTTGCCAGTAGCCGTCGATAGACCTTCTATCGGTATCTTCTCGGGGATATTCCTCACATAACTGTATTATGTCCAGGACACACATGCCCACACACAATATTCGCTGTTCTGACATCTGAAGAAAAAAGAAGAGGGAAAATCGAGCAAATCAACTTCTTTATATATTTTCACTTTTTCTAAAAGTTATAATTTTAAAAGCAAAGTAAGTACGAGGAAATGTTATATTTAAAGAAACAAGTTTTCTTTTGCAAAGTAATTAATATATAAAATCCTCCATCTAAAAGTTCACTACATGAACAAAATATAAGAAGTCAGCCTTATGGAAATTCTTGTTTGATTTTCTGCTTGTTAGGCACATTAGGCTCTTTCACTATAGTGAACCATCCAATAATAGGGCATAAAATATAATAATGAAAAGTATTACGTGCTATTTTGGAAGCAAGTTTCTATTAAAATAAGAACAAAAATTTTTTTTATAATTTTCAGAGCTTTTTTTTTTATAATTTTAAAAGCAAAGTAAGTACGAGGAAATGTTATATTTAAAGAAACAAGTTTTCTTTTGCAAAGTAATTAATATATAAAATCCTCCATCTAAAAGTTCACTACATGAACAAAATATAAGAAGTCAGCCTTATGGAAATTCTTGTTTGATTTTCTGCTTGTTAGGCACATTAGGCTCTTTCACTATAGTGAACCATCCAATAATAGGGCATAAAATATAATAATGAAAAGTATTACGTGCTATTTTGGAAGCAAGTTTCTATTAAAATAAGAACAAAAATTTTTTTTATAATTTTCAGAGCTCCTCTGTTATATCCAAAATATTTTACTCGATATCTGTGAAAAAATTGTAGTTCTTCTCAGGCGTTTTCATTGCTTCCGCTAGTGAATCCTGACTTCTTCATAGACTACACAATTTTACTGAGTGTTTCATTATCATTATTATTGTTGTTTTGATCCACACTATACAATAAATTGCCTAATATTTTTAAATCAAATATTAAGCATTTTTTTACAATATATGTATGTAAAAGTAATAATTTTTCATGAAATATAAAATTTTAAACAAAATCAAGTACAATGTTATCAATTACAATATATTCATTTTAGCGTAATATACATCAAAAACTCTTTTTGTTTTGTTTAATATATTGTGTCACATCTACAGGCAAATTTTTTGTACGGTATGTAATTTATTTTTACTCTTATGACCTAAAGCCTGATTAAAAATAAAAATGAGTAACCAATTTTTATTAGAATTACACTTTATAGCTGTCTATGACTAAAGTTGCCTTTAACTATCGGAACTTTTTAAAAGCAATGTAATGGGCCCAATTATTTTTAGGCTTGTAGTTGGAGAAAAAAATACATTTAAAAAAACATCTAAATCGAGAACAAATTCTATAAAATGAACTGCATTTATTTTATTAGTTTATTTTATCGAGAGTTCACTGCAAGTAAATTTTAATGGCCGATCTTCAAACAGTTTCTTTCAAAAATGCTTAAAAATCGGGTATTTCGATTTATTTTAGTTTCACTATAAATTTTAAAACATAATTTTCGACGTTGTGCTGTAAATTTTTCTAATTACGCTGCATGCAAATGAAGTGCAACTGTGTAAATAGTTTAATTATTAAAAATAAAAATACACTTTCATTTTAATGCCAGTAGACGTTGAATATATTATTAAAAGCCATTCATTATGCTCATAATATTATTTAGTTCTGCGTGAGTATGGAAAATGTGATTCAATTTAAATAAGTGTATTATATTTTAACAAATTTATTGTATTTTAACAAATATAAAAATATTAATTCTATCCCAATTTCAAATATCAATCAGTAGATAAATAAGAATCAAGGCGAATTCACAACGGGTAAACTTACCGGTACAACACATACAACTCTATCCTTATTCAATGTCTAAAACGTTAGAGTAAAATTAGAAAGCAAAGAAAAATATTACAATATAATAAAAAAAATGCAAATAATCAAAATAAATGAAAATTTTAGAAAAAGTTATCAGCTGTGCTGTCAATTCCACCTGTTATGAATTTGCCTTGATAAGAAAGAGAATATTTTTAATCAGGAAAACAGTTTTAAAATCAATGAGAACTTAATTATATATACATACTTACATACATACATGTACTATATAACTAGAACACAGAAATTGTAGGGTACTTACTTTTGTGAACTTGGAAAAAGTATATTTTCTTAAAATAATAATTTTTAAATTTTTTTACATTTAATTAGCACATTTCGAAGTAATATCTAGTTTTGTTTTCTTTTCTTGTTGTTTATTGTTAGTCTTATCAACTATTTTTTAACAAATTACTTGCAAAGAACTTGTTTCTCTTTTATTTTTCTCAAACTTTAGTGTAAGAGTTAACAAATTATAAAAAAGTTGAATTGAATGGGGAAACTATAAATTTATTAGGGAAGTATATGGGGACCTGTTAATGTTATCTTAAGGCCTATTGAAACTATATATGTGAAAATAATGAGGACAGAATCTCATATATCAGTATTAAACTTTCAATTATCTAAAGACAGCTTTACGCTGGTTTGAAACCAATCATATGATTTGCTGTATATCATCATTAAGACAAATTTTTATGGAACATACTTATCAGTTTCTACTGCATTTGTAATTTTCTCAATTAGTTCTTTAAAAAACCTCTTATAAATTTACTTTGCTGTTAAATTCAATTTTTTCCAGCCAGACTTTTTATAGGGCCATTTTTAACCGAACGCTATGTGAAGTAAGTTCCAAAGCATCTCAACTGTACAGGAAATTCGTAATTGAACAGAGTATGTGTATATGCTTATGTAAGAAATTTTCTAACAAAAAATTTCAAACTTCACAAAAACTCCTCTTTTGAAATTATTTCATATAACTAGAATGGCGAAAGAAATTCCGACATTGTTAAATGTAGATCTATCAATGTCATATTGTGTAGACTCAATACTCTCTTAATGCAACAGAACCATAAATAACCAAATTTTTAATTATGAAACTAAAAAAATTCTGAATCATATGTATCTCAATTTAAACCGTATAAATCCATGATGCATTTGATACTATCCTGCTAATAATAGAAAACTTTTATAAAATTTTTTCCAAGTTAAATAAATTCGTTTTTAGATATGCCTCACGTTGCAATAGAGAGTGGTATGCATGTATTCTAGATTTACAAAATTGATAACCAAAGGCATTTATAGATGTATATAACGATTCAAGGTGTATAAAATAGTTTACTTAAACTCAATTGCCATTTTTAATCGAAATATGAGGCGAAGCAGGTGATGTACGCTAGTAGAACGGATCCGTGTCGTTTTCGATATTCGCTACATCAGTTATTAAGTATTAGCATTTTTCCAATTTTTAGACTGCTGCTCTAGGCATTAACATTTGCTCCGGTAATATCGACTGACGACAAATGCTTTTTCCTACATTCTCAACTGTTCCATGTTCACTAAAAATATGCATAATCACATGACTGTGACGTTCAATCAAAAGTTAATAAAATAAAATTATATCCAATCTTTATTTTTTAACATCTTTAAAAAAATCGTTCCAAACTTGCTTTGATCATTTTAAAGATGTGGACTTTTTAGTTTTTGGTTTGAGAAACTTGGCTTAAAATTCAAATATGGTAACTCTTAATTAGAGTAACTTTTACCAATAGAAGCTTAAAGAGATATTAAGTAGAGATCAGAAATGGGAGTTTTAGTACAATTTTTATTTATTTTTATTTCACTTCAGGTAAATTTTTTTTATGTAAATGTTTTTTTATTCCACTTTATGAAAATGTTTGCATAAAAGTCAAAGTTTTTCGAAAGCATTAGTTTTCTGATTTTAATAAATGAAAAAATTTTAATTTTAAAATTTACAATTACAAGTATGTTGCATGCAACTTTCTTTTACTAGCTGATAGAAGGGATATTCAAGCACATGGGATAGAAAAACTGGCAGCACATGAAGTTTCATACGATTTCTGAAATTTTTTATCGCAACTGATTCAGTCAACCTTATATTAGCAAATAGAAATGGTTTGCAACAAGTTTCATCAAAAAATGCTTAGTGTAAATACAGTCTTACAACATAAATAGCTTTTAAATGGAAATGGTACGTTGTATAATGATTGGGAAGAGATTAATTTTAAACTTATACACAAAAACTTAAATTCAGTTGGCGAACAAAAAAAATATATGAAAAGTATTGTCGTTTTGGATTGAAATCAAAAAAAATTGACAAATCACAATTTTGAGTTCACTAGGTGGTGAATTAAAAGAAAGGAGGGTAAAAGAGAACGCATTTTTTCAGTGAAATGTACTGTAAGTAAAATGATTTTTTTTTCAAAACTTATCATTTTGGTTTGATAGTTTTTCTTTAATTTTTCCATACTACGCTGCAATATGCTCGTTCTTGATTGCTTATTTCTTGGAAGTTAAAAGCCGAAAGTATTTTTGAAATAAATAAATTTCCAGCGAACATACAATTCATTCACATAATTTTCATTATTTTTTTTTTTAATATAGAAAGAAATTCTCCTCCACTATTCTTATTTTCTTCAAAAATCAATCAAAAAGAACAGGCTATACATTCGCATGTATGTTTTTCTTTCTTAATTTAAAAACTATTTTCACTTCTACAATTTTTACTATTTCTTTTTTGTCAATAAAGAAGTTTCCATCTATGGCACAAATCGCTTTGTTAAGTTTAAAATAAGTTTAAATTGGAAGCTTCATTAAAGCTTTATTTTATATGCACATTAATAAAGCGTCTGACATCTACATACATACATATATATTGTTGAGCTTGAAAATTTTTAAATTTTAACACATTTGTTTTGATGTTCCATATTATAGAAAATGTTTATTAATTTTATGCTCTGAAATTACATTCTGTTAAATTATCCCACATGTGTTTATGAGAAATAATGACAAAAGCAATTCGCTGGTCACTTCTTGTTGGGCAAGAATTAGTAAAATAATACCTATGATTTGATTTGAGATAATAATATTTTAAATCTGAAATTTTTATATTCAAAAATAGTATGTTTTATTGAAAATTATAAATTTAATTATGCAAGAATATTCTAGAAAAATACATACTCGTACATCGAAAAAAAGATAAAAAATTGCCATTAATACAAATCGAAATATGTGTGCCGATATCATTGATATACATTCAACACAAAAGATTCCATTAAATAATAAATTTGGAACTATTTTTCGTAAGATCAAAACTCGATCATACAATACTCGTATTTTTATGTCATTATAATTTTACTTTAAATTTTGAAATATTTGAAACTAAGTTCTTGCTTTCGAATATAAAACCTTTTTAGATCAAAAAAATATGATTGATCTTGCACATCATCGCAAAAATGTTTACAATATGTACCTTTAAACGTCGATATTTGATGAGAACTCGATTTAGAAAATCGGTATGATATCAGAACGTTCAGTTTTTCGATATCGAGAAGTAAAAAATAATATTTAACAAAGTGAAGGCCTAGCTACCGCCTGTTATGTTATTTAAGTTTAACAATAGAAAGTAAATTCGGAATTTGCAACCTGTTTCCATGCAAATTTTAGCCAATGATTTCAATAAAATTTACTTTGTACCTTTTAGATCATGAAAAATCTTCTTGGCACTGAGTTGGGATATCATTCCATGAAAATGATGTGTAACATTTTGAATGATTGTAATCTTTATGAGGACAACTTTCTGTTAAGAGGCGCCGTATTTCATTTGAATATGAATATATTTGGAGCGCCCATGGTTTTCCAAGTGTCGCCGTTATTTTATGCATCAATGGTACTCAACAGTTTCTTGAGGGTGAGTAATACAATCATGTAGATATTACTAACACACTTATACAAATTCCCTCAATTGGCAGGCTCTGGATAGTCGCCATGTTAGTGTAACTTATGAGGTTATAATTGGCATACATATTGTAATTACAAAATATAAATCCGAATTACCCGAAATTATATGGGATCGTATTTGTGATATAATGTCAGCTATAGTGGATAATATTGAATATTATGGTAAGCTAGTCAGGGACTTGAAATACATTCACACATTGCTACATGCTTCGTTTTTTCTTTTTGCAGAAAGTTTTTCCACCACCACCAATGGACTGCTGCAACTAAAAAATAATTTTCATGACAATATTAGCTACATTGAGAAGCTATTGGAGGACGAAAAGACCAAGATTTTGGCGAACTATGAACGTATTTATGATTTGATTGAACGTGTAGCAGAAAGTAGACCGGAAACTTCGGTTTTGCTGCTAATCGATTATAGATCTTCAAAAATAACTGCCACCAGGCCAGAATGGTTACTTTTATTAAATAATTTTGTACAGCGTTTCTATAAAATGTCCAATACTTCCATACGCATAAAAGTTATACAATCGTTGGTGAATATAATGGACTTGAATCGTTCCTGCTATGAGGAGGAGATTTTGGAGCGTGTTGTCATACCTTTATTCGGTCAGGTTTGCAATGAAGCAGACACTCAGCTAAGGAGGGCCGTAGCAGATGCTCTAATAGAATTTTCCCGCCACTGTGATACCAAACGTTGCGGTGAACTATTGGACATACTTGAAAAAATTATAAATCGTCCCTTTGAGTTACACAAACAATATGGCACTGACATTAAAAGTGAAAAAGAAATACAAGATATCATTACAGCTGTTGATGGTTTAATTGAAGTATTTATTATAAAACTGTACCGCTTGCCTTCGAGTCATGCCATTAAAATTTTCAATATATTGGTAGGTCATCTAGACTTGAACTATCAATATCAAAAAGTGTTTGAACAAGTCAATATGGTTAGATATAAGGTAATTGAGTGTGATTTTATTAAAAAAAACTTAATACATGATTGAAATTTAATTTCACAATTACTTCCAAAGATTTTTTGTTGGATGTTGAAGGCCCGTGCAAACGCCTCTTATCATATAGGTTATCCCGATCCCAGCAATAATGACAATATCAAGTATAGTTATTATTTGGGCATTGATTCCAGTTTACCTATCCATGATATTAGTCATCATCATCAACGTCATGCCCTAATGACTCAACTATCTAATCATGATGTTGTGCCAAATGCCCACTTCACAACAATCTCCATAAAGAGGGGTTGTGAGACTATTGTAAAGTGTTTGGAAAGGGATAGAGGTGTGTTAATAAGCAATAACATTTATAATAATACTTTTTGTAATCTTACCCTTTCCAATTTAGACTTTCATATTTTCCAATTGGTTATTAAAGAACTTCCCAAAGTTATGCAAAATAAGGCCTTGATACAAGGCAACGATGTAGAATCTTTAGCTGCTGCTCTTTTCAAAACTATTTCCGAAAGCAGTAAAGCACTGCATGTGGTATATAAGTGCACAACAGATGAATTGAACAGCCTAGTTTTACCAGCAATAGGCGCTCTCGTAATTTACCATCAATATTTACAGCCTTCTAGTCAATATAAAATAATTGAAGTCCTTAAAATGGGCATATCGAATTTTGGCAGTGGCATAGCCACTATAGCTAACATTTGCATCAACACCATGACCACCATAATATTGGAAATGCCAGAAGCATTAATGCGTAAGCTGCCGGATATTCTACTACAAATGTCCAAAATGTCTGATACTCCTCATGTGGCTTTATCGGTGTTGGATTTTTTATCCAGTAAGTCCATTTTCCTGTCATGCTCTTAACAAATTATAAGAACTCTTTTTATAGTACTTAGCCGTTTATCTAATGATTTATGCATGAATTTTACCTCACGTCAATACATGTACGTATTTGCCATTTCTTTGCCTTACACAAAACCTCATCGTTATGATCATTATACCGTGTCTTTGGCTCACCATGTTATTGCTGGTTGGTTTTTGAAATGCAAATTGGAGTTGAGAAGGAACTGCGTGAACTACATAATAAATGTATGTTTAATTTTTGTCACTATTTATATGCCTATTTTATATTTAAATCAATCTTATTTCAGTCTATACAATCGAATGCCAGCATGTTGTATGAAGACATTAATAATTTGACGCGCAACATACAACGTCAAGATTTTCAAAATTTAAATGAAGATTCGTCCAATCGCAAACGTAGTACAAGTTTAACTGAACGTGGTAGTCGTAATTCAGCATCTACAGCAGCTCGTAATCAATCCGAAATGCGTCCTCTGATGAATGAAGGTTTGAAATCATTTCATGCCGAATTGGCAGAGACATGTATTGACTTTTTGGCACGGCACACATTTTCTCCATGTTCGGCCTTACCAAAGCGGTAAGTGTATTAAAATCTGTTGTCTTCTTAGTTTCTCGCTAACTTGTTTCTCAAGACAATTTTCGCATAGCAAAAACCATTTCTAAAATCTGCGAAATTAATTTTTTAATACGAGACATTTGAATTATTCTACAAAAGCTCACAAGTTCTTAATTATGGTTGAATACACTATTTTTACCTTAGCAACCAAACGTGTAGTTCGTAGAAAGGGAACAGGTTTCGGGAACCAGTTCCCTCATCTCATTAGATCACACTCCATTGAAGTAAATTCTGTTGTAACTTTGCCATTCCATGCAACAATATAACAACCACAAATTGAAATTAGTAGACTACTGATTCAACCAGCTGACAATGCTGGCAACATATAAAATCTCAAAATTCTGGCGACCTATCGAAAATCCGGATTAAGATTCAGTGCCCAAAAACACGTTAAGAAATGCTATTCTAGGGCACAAAAGATCACTCCTCTGTTATTTTTGATTGTTGTTTTGTGTTAATTTTGGTGCTCGAGTTCCAAATTTCTTTAATGATTTTGAGTTATGTACGAGTATATATATTTTTCTAATCTTGTTTATTAAAATTTTACTGTTGAATATAATTAGGAAAGCAATTAAAATTTTCGCTCTTAATTTAGACTTCCTGCTGTTGAGTATCTCTTAAAAGATGGGCATTCTCAAACCTGGTTAGTTGGCCATAATTTGGTAACAATAACAACTTCTGGTTGCCCTTCAGGACCGACACGTAATGGCTTGTGTGATCGGTGTTCCCAACTGGGAAAGGCTTACATTTTAACCCCCAAAAGTAGCACTGATACAAATGCGGGTACTACACCAATATCACCCGAAGTGAATCATAGCCAAGGTGCTCCTACCTATGAACTGCGTTATACCAAAGTCTCTTTACAGCATAGCAGTGGTAACGAGTCGGCTGGTAGCACGGATTTAACATCGTCATCTTCTACAACTTCTCATACTACGCAAAGGCAAACTTCTAATAGTTCTACCGCCTCTTTGGAAGCTTTATCTCGCCGAGGATCTAATCCAGAAGCGGGTAGTACAGATTTAGGTGTTGGAAGCACTGTTGTTGGTGGCTTAGGAGGCGGTAGTTGCACTTCTCTTTTGGGTAATTCATTGTCTTCCTCCAGCGCTTGCGCTTCATCCATATGTGTGCGTTCGTGCACAGCTTGGGCAGAAATTTTAATACGACGTCCCACGGGAAATATCTCCTGGATAACTCGCATTCAAAATCCAATTTCAAACGATTGCTTCGGCTACGATATGCCCTTAAGTAGTATGGTATCACTGTTCCTACCCACACATCAGGGTGGAGTTTTTGGACCCGATATTTTATCAGCTGAACATTTAGGAGATGTGCCTACATCAAATAAATCAATCAAGGAAAATTTTAATACTGAGTCAGTTAAACCCGAACTCGGGGTGACAAAGACTTCTGATGAAAGGCCAAAATCCGTTTCGAAAACTAGGGCCTTACAGCGGCAAGAAGAAATTTCTTCTTCGGGTCAGGCAGTAGCCAGCACTCAGGCGATAGATATTCCCAAAATGTCAGCAGGTGGTAGGAGGGGAAAAGAAGCCTTAAGCGGCAGTGTTAGTGATGGTGAGGCTGATGAAGAATATTTGACTATAGAAGGTGGACAAGCAAGAGCTCATAAGCCAGTAAGAAGAGTAAATTCTAGTCCTGAAATGTCTTCTAGTTGGCGTGAAATGTTTTTAATGAATAAACCAGCTCCCTTATCCAAAGAATCAACTGTGGCTATAGAGACCGCTTCTGAGACGGAGTTGCAACAGCATCAGCCTCAATTACAACAGAAAAAGAAAAGCGTACAGTACAGCAAAGTAAGCTGTGAAGCAATACCGGAAGAAATAGCTGGCTCTACACCACCTAAGCTGGCTACAAATCTGAAAGCTCCAGAGGATCACTCTTTGCCACCAAAGCAATTATCGGCTGATGATGTTAGCCAGAAATCAACTGTAACACAAATGCCAGTGCAACAATCTGCCTCAGCCACTTCCTTGAAATCAACTGGCACCGGTGCAGCTGGAGATGAGAAAATAGTGGCTAAACCACCTTTGTCTCCGGCCCCAATACATTCACCCCGAATAGAAAAAACACACGCACATGCTGCTAAATCCACATCTTTTGGTTACCACCAAGGTCTAGCCAAATCTAGCAGTGGTGGCAACAATTCAAATATAGCTTCTTCCCAAGGAGGTACGAATCCAAATAGTGACTACAACAATGGGGAAATGCGAGGACGCTCAAAAACCATTTCTGTAGTACGAGAGGTGAACAATGGCAAAACCCGTCCACCCGCCACCACATTTCCTCGCTATGGCGCTCCTAAGCCACAACTCAATACAAAACTCTGCATGAATCCCAGTTTTATATTTATGCAATTGTATCATACGGGGCAAATGCAAGTAACTGATGTTCCCATCAAAGTACCATCCGAACAAATGAGTGCCGTTAATCTTTTAGACTTAGCACCACCTTTTGAAACGCATAAAATTGGAGTTCTCTATGTGGGACAAGGACAGTGCAATAATGTAGTTGAAATCTTGCGCAACTCACATGGCAGTACACGTTATGTGGAATTCTTACGTAGTATTGGCACTTTGGTTAGTTTGAAAGAGGCTGCACAAAACAATTTATTTATTACATTGGACACGGATGGTGCAGATGGCAAATTTACATATGTTTGGAAGGATGATATAGTGCAGGTAGATGATAGATATGCAGCATTTGATTTTAATATAACAAATTTACGTTTAATAAATATTTACATATTTTATTAGGTGACTTTCCATGTGGCCACCTTAATGCCCACTAAACTAAACAGTGATCCTAATTGTAATGAGAAAAAGAAACATATTGGTAACGATTATGTAAATATAATATACAACGAAAGTGGTGAAGAGTACAATCTTAATACAATATCGGTAAGTGAAATGAGAAAGATCACCTATATACGAATACTGCGAAATGAAAATGTAACAATTCCGAGTGTGAATATAAAAAACATTTTATTAATATTTTAAGTTAGTAGCATTTTAAAGTTGGTAGCGTCGGGTATTATTATTTTTCTTAACGGGAACTTTTAGAAAGAATTGTTTATGAATAATGTCACAATCAGTCTTGATTTTGTTGTTTGGCTGTTGCATGCCTTGCGGAAAATCGGAAATTAGTTTGAGTGTACCTTCGAAACGAAATATTACAGTTCTGTATGTGTGTATGTAGATCGAGTGCATATATTTGGATGGGCCTCCTTTAGGCGTAAGTAATACTTTAGAAATTTCGAAGCCAAATCACTCTCCACTAGTAACCCGCAACAGCAGCAGCTTAAAATCCAAACAAAACATTTTGTTTAAGAAAGAAATAATTTTGTGTCATGTGTGATACGGCTTTTCGTATAATTGTTCGTTTTATGCGTTCTTAGCTTCAATCACGTATTTATTATTTGCCTCAATTTTGAGATCATATAATTGGCATACAGCGAGCTTCCTATATATGTATATGTATATGTATGGACACTATCTGCTTCACTGTTGCAGCGAAATACTGCATTAAAAATGTACCTTAATGGTAAGAAAATTTGTTGTTTTTTCCGACATGACGACAATATTAACGGAATTGAAAAGTTCCCATATGTATACAAAAGTATTTAATTCAAGGGCCAAATAAATTACACAAACAGCTTGTCAAACATACTTTTTTCATTTGCACCTAGAATACATAATCATAACACGCTCAAACATAAATTTGTCAAATGATTTTTGCTTGCGATAAGCTCGGACCATGAATGTACTGCGGTAATCTTGCTCGCTGGATTATTCTTTGATTTTTCAACGTAAATATCATGATCTCCATATTCCACAATTATGTACATACATATATTATTGCTATAGTCTTCTAACTTTACTTTCCATAGTGATGGTAAAGATTTATAAGTTTCGACAAATTTTGTGACTTTAGCTACTCATATGCGAACATTTCATTGGTCGCTAAACCAAATCGTCAGTGAACTTTGAACAATTTGAAAATATTCAACCTCGGATGTTTGTGCCATACAAATCAAATACAATAGGAAAATTCAGTATTTTGTATGAAACATAAAAAAATACATGCTTAGAATACGACCAATGAAATGTCGGCATATGAACAGCTAAAGGCTCAACAAACATTGCATTTTGCAAAAACTGTAATTGTTTTAAGGAGAATAAGGGAGAATATCCCGAAATAATAAATTTCAATATTAAATATATTATTCTTCTAACTTTATTTTTAACTTTTTGCGAGGTCTGCAGGCCATAAAAATTTTGCTTCCATGTAAAAATTTGACAAAGAAGACTCCTTACAAATTGTTTGGTAAACATTCAATATGGCGGACAACATATCAAAAACTTGAATTTGGTCAAACAAGCTTCAAACGGCTGCACAAATACAAAACCAGTACCCTCAACTAGACAAATGTCCGCTGCAAAATTGAAATATAACTCTGTTCGCTGTTTGCTTCTGTTGGTCTATTTGGCCCTTTACAAAACACATGCTATGAAAACTTGAATATTACTTACACCGTCATTAAGTTTTAAATGAAAACGCATATTTATGTATACAGAGAAACGATTTTTTTTAATATTAATGTCTGAATGAATGCTCCATTTCATTGTTATAAATGCAATCACGAGAAATTATTGTTTCGTCGTCAATCCAGACAATTTTACTTAAATAATACACTTGCTAGAATAAATATCCGTACACATGAGCTGTGGCACCCCAAATCTTAAAATTTCAAATGATAAAGAGAAAGTTAAAAAAAAAAAATGCTTAGGAAATAATTCTTCAACAAACTTCCATTTTTTTTTATAAAATGTTTTAAAATAAATTATTAATTCTTAGCATTAAAAAATAAAAATAAACTAAAATATCGAAAAGTACAAAAGACAAATGTCTTTTAAGGTGGATTCACCCATTGTATCGGAACAAAATTTTTGTTCTACAACAATTTTAGTTTATTGAGAGTTTGTTGTGTAAAAATATGTATGTATGTATGTATGCAAATGTATGTATACATATATGTATGTACATACTTTGAACAAACATAAACATAAATAATAAATCAAACAAAATGTGAAAATATTAAAAAGTGTAGCATTTCAACGAATACTGAAAGAATGGTGTGACTGTTTTTACGTTTTGAATGTAGTACATATTATTATTTTGTTGCTTGATTTATAATGCCATTATAAAAAGGAAGTGTAAAAAAGGCAATCTTTAAAAACAATAAATGAGGCATAACATTACATTGGCTGTTTGTTGTCAATTAATGTATTGAGCGGTCAGAAAACGCGAATGTTTTCAATCTTTTTTCTGATATGTGTGTGCATATAGTACATATGTAGATATATTAACATTACATATTTATTTTTAGGGTCAATTCAATTATGCATGTGTTATTGTTGAGCCCATGGAACTTAATACTAATCGTGTTTACGTCAAAGCTCGACCTGAAATTGCACAATTCGTATGCCATCCGGGAGCGAAAATTGTTTCTGATAAAAGTGCTCCTTTATTAGCCAGACAGATGGCATTGCATGCCAATGTAAGTAATTGGTTATAAACAGTTCCGAAAGAAAATTGCATGCATTAATTATTTATGACTTTGGTTTTATTTTAAGCTGGCTTCAAATGTTTATCAAAGTTTGCAAAAGAAAAATCCTTATGCTTCCAATTGGTTGGAAAGACTACGCAGCATCAAACGTTTACGTGCTAAGGTGAGTTTTAATAATCGATAAATTTATTTGTTTGTGAACTTCAGTAAAAAATTTATTATATATTCTATCAGCTACTCGAAAATCAAAGTCGTGCGGGTTCAAACGCTACAAACGCCGATATTGATGATCGTTCATCGGATAAACAAAATACAAATCGCGATTTTTCAAAATATACTTAAAACGTTCTTGTTTGTAGGCTTCGAATAATTTTTCTTTCGAAGTTCTTCTGTAGTTTTACACGTATTTTTCCAAATTAAACGCCGCTTTTGTTAACTTGACATTAAGTTTAATAACATAAAAATATAGAAATATGTATGTATTTAAGGAAAAATAATAATAATAAACGCTTTGTAGCTTTCTTAAAAAAAAAACGATTTGTTTCCATTATTTGAAGATAAAATTATAAAAACATTTACCCTTATCGTGAATAAAAGGGCCAACATATTTTTCACATGAAATATTTTCCATGAACAAAAATAGTACGTAAACACAAACACAGTACAAAATTATCGATCGAAATATTCAGATTTCACCTGATTTTTTATTCACATTAAATGTAAGTCAAATAAGCTTCCGCAGACTTTTCATCGAATTTTCCTAGTGGTGATAAACACACTGTTTTCTAAAATTTTCGACAACGATATTTCTAGATAATCTTTAAAATACCGACATTTTTATAGTCGTTCAAAAGTTATCCATTGGTGTGAATACACACACACACACACATAGGGCCTAAAAACGCCGATATCTGATAAAAACTCAATTTGTCAAAATCAGAATGAAATCGGAAACTTTAAAACAATAATATATTTCAATTAATTAACACTATTTATTTTCGACCTTTTTTTTTAATATATGTATATGATTTTTATATAAATGAGCTTTAGGTCTTTTTTATAAAAATTATTTTTATTATTATTCAATATTTTATTTTATTTTATTAATGAAAAAATTTTCCTGAAGAAGACGCCCAAAGAGGCGTCGAAATATTAAATAATAATAAATATAATTTTCATAAAAAAGACCTAAAGTTCATTTATATAAAAATCATATACAAATAATATATTTTTGTAAATTATAGAAAGTACTTATTTTAAAAGTTTTGTTTTTTAAAATTTTAGTATTTTTTATATATTTAGCTATTAAAAAAAATTACTATTTCTTTTAAAAATGTCCGAATTTTTCTAAAAGGCTCGATTTTCAAAATACTATTTATTTTTACTTTTCATACTTTTAAACTTTTAAAGCGGATTTTAAAGGTTCCGCGCTCTTTTTTAATTCTAATGGGTCCTTTTCAGAAATGATACATATTTATATATTTTTTTAAGCTATTACTAAATTTATTTATTTGCTTTGTTATATGTATATAAATCTTTATATATGTATATAAGTATCATTTGACGTTTATTATTATATTTTCTTCTATTAAAAATATTAAAACATAGTGACTAAATAACTTGTTTTGTGGTATTTTGCATATTTATTTGATTTCAAATATTAAAAGCAATACTCTCTACTATTTATATTGAATATTAATTTAAATTAAGTTTAAGGAATACATTTCGTTTTTCTTACATAATTAAAATTGCTTTTTTATATATGTATGTATGTATCGAACATGGTTTTGGAAAATTATTGAAAGGATGTTGAGGTTATTAATATTTCTAATACGAACCAATATTCTATGATTAATATTATTGATTGGTTTTGATTAAAATTTAATTTAGAACTTTAGTTACGCTTTCTTATCTACATAAAATACATAATATATTAAATTGTTTAAATCAAATGAATGTTTATCGTATGGAAATATGCAAATCAAATATTTTTCTTTTGTGGGTGCGTTCATTCTAATTAAATATTTACCATATGTAAGATAATCGTTAAAGTGATAAGGTCGCTTAATTTCAAATTTATTAACGCAAAAATACCAACAACAAAAATATCAGCGATATTATTGCCGAAAATTTTTTGCATTTTAATCTCACACAAATATTTAAATTATACCGTGGAAATTGGTTCAAAAAATTAAATTTCAAAATTATGTTAGAATTTTCTGTATCAATTTCAAGATATTTTTGTACATTATCTTTATTGAATTCTCAAGAAAATGTTTTTCAACTCATTATTTTGTTAAGAATTAAAAAAAAAATAATCTAGAGTTATAAGTTTGACAAATGTACGAAGTATAAGAAGAATTAAAAAACACAAAAATGTCAACAAAATCAAGTTCTAAGTATCAAATATATCTTTAAAAAAGCATAATTTGAAATGAAAACTTAAAAATATGCACAGACTCACTTTCTGAGATACGACATTCGCTTTTTTTTTGTTTCGGAAATTCCGAATTATATTTTTTGAAAATTCGAACTTAAGTTTGAAAATTAAGAATTTTAGTTGAAATAATATGAAGAGTGTGGGCGGTTATGCAAAATATATATGATCGTACAAAAGACATAATTTAAATCTCAATATTGTTCAATAAATATTTAAAAATTTTTCGAATAACATTTCAAGCAACATTAGCATTCCGTAATAATTGCTAGAAACAAAAGTTAATGCCTTATCACTTTGTGTCGCGGCTTAATTGTAAGTGAATGTGTATGTGTGCTCTTTAAGTTTTATTTAAAGTTCTGATTTATTACTTCTAATTGATGTTATTTTGCTCTTACAGTGGGTTATCTTTTTCAACAATCTTTTTTTTTGTTTTTGTTTGTATAAGTATTTTCTAAATTCTAAAGATTATTTTATATTTACTTAAATAGTTCTGTTAATAGTTACTACTTAGGAAGAGCCTTAAATAGGGAGCAGGAGGTTGGTTTTTAAAAAGTTCTAGTATTTTTAAAAACGTTAGTTAAGAAGGCCAATTTTGGTTTAAGTTAAAATTTGGTTTCATTGGATAGTTATTTGCTTTAATAATCTAAAAGACTTAAAATATTTATAATATGTATCCTTTTCGTTTAAAGCTATATTTTTTCTTTTGATAATTTACTATTATAAAGCGTTTTTTAATTACACAATATTGTAAATGCTACAGTGGAGAAAAACTGTAACTTTTTGTCGGTTGTAGATCTCTAGGGTTTATTTAAGACTTTATTAGTTTTTTTTTTTGGAGCAGTTGAGAAATTAAGCAAAATGGCTTTTAAACAATAACTGTATAATTCGTAATAATTTCCAAAAGGTTTATTATGCATGTGTTATGTACAATTCTAAAATCTATACTATGAACAAAGCCTTAAATATTTTTAAGAAGCAAGTAAATTCGATTAAAATATTAAACGTAAATTTTTATTTTATATAATTTATATTTTTAGTTGTTGGCTTAGCTGATTATATGCCTGCATTCCATTAGCGATAGCCAAATCATTAATACTCTTTAAACAAATCATGTTTAAAAAGCATTCAAATTCATATACATGTACTTATACAAAAATCAACAAATACTATATGAGAATTCTATAGAATTAAGTAAACACCAAAATACAAATTTTTCAGAAAATGTTTTTGTTTCTTTTAAAAAATAACTATTGTTTAGATTTAATATCGCTTATGGTTTCGTATAAAAATTGTAGTATCTCAAGTTAGTTGGTTTTGAAAAAAATAGTTGAGTTAACAAGTTCTCTTGCTAAATGTAAAGTTTGTCCTGAATATTCTCTTGCTGGGGATTTTTTTTATAAACAAAGGATCTACCATTGACAATAGACCAACTAGTAAGTGTGTTACTATTTGATTTTAGTTTTGTATCTCAATGTATTTCTTTTTTAGTTTTTGAAAAATACAATTAATAACAGCAGATCTTTTTGCATGTATTATTGTTATTATTATTTAATGAATCTTCAACTAAATTGAACCAACAATAAGAATTAAGATCTAATCTCTTAAATGATAAATTTTTTAAGTCTAGCCAATGCCAAAAATTCTTATTCTTAATAATTTATCACGGGCTTATAAAACAAATATAAATACAAAATTTGTTTTATAAACCGCTTATGGAATTTTGATAATTATTATGACTAAGGCGCAAGGTATTTTAGACAAAAAAAATATTCATATAAAATATTAGTTCACACGTTCTAGTTTTTTCACCGTTAATTTATTTTTTAAGCGTAATTTTTATCGATATTTCGGTACTCATCCTGAAGATGGTACTCAATGACTAGCGAAATATCGAGACAAATTAAAAAAAAAAAAATAGGAGACCTTCAAATAAATTAAGTTCATTAAATTTAAATATTAGTTGTTTATTGTGTGTGATTGTAGTTTTGTAGTTCCACATTTATTATTTGAGAATTCTTACATAAGCATACGAGATTGAAGGTTTTTCAAATATGATAGTCTACTGACGAGTTGGGGTTAATTTCTACGAAATGCAGGCTAGACTAGATTAACATTTTTCCTTCAACTGGTTAAATGAAAAAATATACCGAATAATTTGTTCAATACTTCTAGACCCACTTTATACCGGGCACTTTCACTTGTGCAAGTTTTATTAATTGAGCTGGCAGGAAGTTAGAGAAATAGAGTATTATCTAACGGTTATACTTCCAATTGAATGGGATATAAACCATAAGCCATATAGGCGGAATGACTTAAGAGCTCTTGTTTTAACTTTTTTGTTATAATTTTGATTTTCAAGGAATTTTCACGAAATTCGATAAACATATACTTTACATTTTTGCTGATAATACGTACAGGCAATTTTCAAGTAATTACTTTAATGTGTAGATGCAGAGTTAGATAATAACAATTTTTAAAAATAGTATCAAGAATATCCTGGGGAATCATTTTCTTAAACAAAAACAAATTAAAAGTTTTAGTACAGAAAATTGAGAAGTAAAATTTATTTTTATAAACATTGGTATATACATATTTACATCAGGAGATACAGGAGATCTTGTTATTCAAAAAATTTTTGAGCACGAAAAATTATAGGCTAGTGGGGTAAAATATCGCCCCAAAAATTTAGAACTAAGTAATGTAATACAAAAGTCCAGTTCAACAGTAAATTTTCGGGCAATAAAAAATTGAAAAGAAATAAAAATGCGTACCGATATATAATATGATGCAAAACTTTATAAAAAAATATACTAGAAAGGAAAAATATTGCATACATTATTTTCAATTCGAGTAATATATACATTTATGTATATATATATATATATATATATATATATATATATATATATATATATATATATATATATATATATATATATATATATATATATATATATATATATATATAATAATCATTATGCACTTCTTTCCTAAAAAAAATTTTCTTTATTCATTATATAACCAGAATTTAATAAATCATAATTTTATAAATAAAAAAGCTTGAAATGTGTTTTAATTTAGTAAAAGGCAAATTATTTAAAAACAGTGACTAATACATCCAAAATAGAATTCAACCCATGTCGAGAACCCTAAATTTTCCTAGTCCATTGATATATACATATACATATCACGAATTGTATATTTCAAATAAAGTTGGTATATTATATTTTAGAAATCGGACAATATATTTTGGTACTATATTCAACAACTGGCATTACAATATCTCAGCTACGTTATCAGCTAAAACATAGTCCGTTCTTCCAACAGAAACTGGTAGCAGGAGGTTAATTTCGCTAAAACTTGTGTTTGAAATAGCAAAAACATCAAATCAAACAAGTTTGTTAGAGAATGCACAACTATATTTACCTGTGTTACCAGGTTGGGAAAAAAATCACTGTGTTTTTCAAAAAATATTCAATTTTTTAACAAAATAATGGTCACCATCGTGTCGGGCGTGTCGAGTTAGGGTAAATAGGGGCTCCGAGCGAAATCCGCCCAGCCGTTTCCGAGAAAAAAGCAAAAACAAAATCGAACAAAATTTCTTAGATAAAGGCATCGTTCTTGTTTGCAAAATAAAGAGAATAATAATAATAAGAATAATAACGAGTGTTTGTGCTGCCTGCTTTCGGGCATTGCATTCGTAGAGATGCCTGATTAAAAAACATGCAGCAAGTGCGAAGTTTGAGTGAATTTGAATGTTAAATATCTTGGCAGCCGCTCGGTATTTTCGGATGGACTTTCTCGCGGATGAACCAGTAAAATGTCAGCTTCAGTACAAAATTGATTTGTTTGTGTAGAACTTAACAGCACTTTGTATATGAGCGATTTTGAAAAGAGACTATTTTCAAGTACCGTAATGTGAGTGTCGCAAGAAAGCGATTTTGTATTAAAGCTGAGATCGTGCGTATTTATCCAAAAGAAAGTCCATCCGAAATGCCGAGCGGCTGCCAGGATATTTAATGTTGAAATTCATTAAAAATGTGCACCTGTTGTACGTTTTCTAGTCTGGCTGCTCTGCCAACGTAACTCCCGAAAGTAGGCAGTACAAACATTTATTATTATTGTAATTATTATTCTTATTAATGTTTTGCAAACATGAACGATGCTTTACCCAAGAAATTTTGTTCGATTTTTAGTTTTTGCTTTTTTCTCGGAAACGGCTGGGCGGATTTCGCTCGGAGCCCCTATTTACCCTAACTCGACACGCCCGACACGATGGTGACCATTATTTTGTTAAAAAATTTAATATTTTTGGAAAAACACAGTGATTTTTTCCCCAACCTGGTAACACAGGTAATTATAGCTCCGTATTCGCTAACAAACTTGTTTGATTTGATGTTTTTTTTTCTTTTTCAAACACAAGTTTTAACGAAATCCACCTGCCACTACATTCTGTTGGCCTGGTATTAAAAAAAAGAATTTTATTTTTTCAGATTTTTATTAATTGGAATGTACAAGCGTTTTTACATTTTGTTTAGCAGCTCAACTCGTCTTGAATACATTTAAATGAAATTCGATATTTTGATAAAGCTTACAATGGGGAGCAAAACCCATTAAAACTTTTTGCCACGCCCACATTACTTACAGTGGTTAAAAATGGACGTTTTTCAAAATCAATTATAAACATAATTGTGTTACGTCTTATGTTAAGAAAGATATCTTGTATTTTGGAAAAACAGCGAAAGCTGCTAGAAACTAATGCCAACTATGTGAACATTTTTAATCTATATTTGACCCCGACTTTGATCCATTAAAGTGTGTAAACCACATTCTACAAGTCCTTAAAATTTATTTTGTCTCAAAAACTTGATAGTTATTCATAGTTTTCAATAATAAACAAAGAATCTTCCTCAAAATCAAGTTGTACCTTTTATGTATTAAAAGATATAAAACATTATTTATGGATCGGCGATGACAAATCAGGGGGAAAAGCAAAAAACATCAAATCAAACAAGTTTGTTAGAGAATGCACAACTATATTTACCTGTGTTACCAGGTTGGGGAAAAAATCACTGTGTGTTTCCAAAAATATTAAATTTTTTAACAAAATAATGGTCACCATCGTGTCGGGCGTGTCGAGTTAGGGTAAATAGGGGCTCCGAGCGAAATCCGCCCAGCCGTTTCCGAGAAAAAAGCAAAAACTAAAAATCGAACAAAATTTCTTAGATAAAGGCATCGTTCTTGTTTGCAAAATAAAGAGAATAATAATAATAAGAATATAAATGAGTGTTTGTGCTGCCTGCTTTCGGGCATTGCATTCGTAGAGATGCCTGATTAAAAAACATGCAGCAAGTGCGAAGTTTGAGTGAATTTCAATGTTAAATATCTTGGCAGCCGCTCGGTATTTTCGGATGGACTTTCTCGCGGATGAACCAGTAAAATGTCAGCTTCAGTACAAAATTGATTTGTTTGTGTAGAACTTAACAGCACTTTGTATATGAGCGATTTTGAAGAGACTATTTTCAAGTACCGTAATGTGAGTGTCGCAAGAAAGCGATTTTGTATTAAAGCTGAGATCGTGCGTATTTATCCAAAAGAAAGTCCATCCGAAATGCCGAGCGGCTGCCAGGATATTTAATGTTGAAATTCATTCAAAATGTGAACCTGTTGTACGTTTTCTAGTCTGGCTGCTCTGCCAACGTAACTCCCGAAAGTAGGCAGTACAAACATTTATTATTATTGTAATTATTATTCTTATTAATGTTTTGCAAACATGAACGATGCTTTACTCAAGAAATTTTGTTCGATTTTTAGTTTTTGCTTTTTTCTCGGAAACGGCTGGGCGGATTTCGCTCGGAGCCCCTATTTACCCTAACTCGACACGCCCGACACGATGGTGATAATTATTTTGTTAAAAAATTTAATATTTTTGGAAAAACACAGTGATTTTTTCCCCAACCTGGTAACACTGGTAAATATAGTTCACCATTCGCTAACAAACTTCTTTGATTTGATGTTTTTTTTTGCTTTTTTAAACACAAGTTTTAACGAAATCCACCTGATACCAGCTTCTGTTGGCCTGGTGTTAAAAAAATTGCATTTTTCAGGTTTTGATTTTTTAGAAGTTAGAAAAGTTTTTACGTCTGGCGTTCAGCTGTGTTTTGAACTAATTGTATGAAATGTGGCAAGCTGATAGATTTATTATGGAGTATGATTTACAATGAAAATTTTTCCATGCCCTTTTTCTAATGATCATACATGGGCGTGTCTAAACTTCGCTTATATAAATAACGAGGTGATTTGATGTTAAAGCTGAGATTGTACTTATTCATCTAGAAATAACTTCATCAAAAATTGCAGAGCGGTTCTCGAGATATAAGAAGTATAACTTCATTTAAAATGTCCACTTGTACAGCTTATATCTTTGCAACTGCTCAATCTAAAGTCTTGAAGTTAAATAAACTTCCAATTCTAATACATCGTCAACTATTCGATGTATTTTGATAAAACTTTTGACGAATAACAGAATACATTTTCACCTTTTTATCCTTCTTTTTCGAAGTCGTAATGAAACGTAATTGATGTAATTGATTTTTTTCATAGTTTAAGCGGTTTCATTGATGAGTTAAAAGTATGTATTTCTAAAAATCACTGCTTTTACGTTTTTATATTCTCGTATATCTTATTTTTATTTATTTACTTTTTTTGATTTATATATAAATATTTCCCTATTTAGTGTCATTTTATTAAAAACTTTTCACATTAACTTTGTTGTACAAAAAAATAAAATAAAATAAAATAAAATAAAATGAATTTATTTCAATTGAATTTTATGAAACTACTGGCTGTTTAAGTAAATCTCGTTCTTTTGTTGGAGCATTAATTATGAAAACAATTTCAATACTCGAACAAACGAACGAACGAATGAAGTTTGCATAAGCAGGCAGTTAATTTTGTGATTTATTCATACAAATAAATATTTTGATTTATTTATGTACATATTAATAAATTATCTTTTACGATATATTCATATATGTATATATAAATTTATTTATGCTTAAATAACTTGCTGAATTTTTACTATGAATAGAGTTCTGTTTTTCTATCAAAATTATTTACAATAAAAAAAAATACTGTTAAATGTTTTCTTTAAAACATGATTTGCGTTTGAGTTTAATTTAAATTTTTTTTGACTAAAGAAAAAAATATTTTAAACAAAATTAAAAACACTAGAATACCAGTTTATGACACATAATAAATTTATAACAAAATATAGAGTAGTTATATATTTTTTAAATAAAAGAAAGGAATTCATTACGTTTTTGATATTTTTTTAAAATATATGTACATAAATATTTATTAAATAAAACTTTTCTATGGTTGTCTAATTTAATTATACATACTATGGTCTCTTGTTTTAAGTATTTGTTAAAACTTTATGTTCTAAAATATTGTTCCTCTAGAGTATACATATGTATATTTTTTCTAAACTTGTATTAAAATCACTAGTTCGTGTATAATTAGAAGTTGTAGGGTATAAGTTACACCATGCGATATCTATCGAAATTTCATTACATTTCAAGAAAATTTTGTTTGACATTTGACATCGAATGCCGTAAATTGCCCTCTGCTGATTAGAAGTTTTAACAATAATTTATAAACAAGTGGCGTCGAAAGCAAATTCGTTTTTTTTTGTAACTACTCGTAGGCTCTATGATACTCGTTCAGTGGATTGTCTTATGACACTAAACGCATCATCAAACTCCTTTAAATTACCTGGGTTTTATAATGAATCGGTTTATATCTGAAACGGGCTACTGAAGGGATTCGAATTCTATATTATTCTGGAATCTCAACTCCAGTTCTGTTAATGCCATGCATGGCTTTTAAATGAATATCCGATCAAACGTTAAAAATTCGCATAGAATTTAGTTTGCGACCGTTTTAATTACAAGATGTTATTAAATTTTTTGAACTAGTTCTAATTTGTTTAAATTTATTTTTTAACATTTTTGTTTTGTTATGCTTTTTTCTTTGTTTGTAATAAAACAAACTTTTCCTGTATAAATATGTGTCTTTTTTTTAATAATATATTTTTGCTTAGAAATTTCTAAGCACTCAAAATAATTCTTTGGACTTTCAAGCAAAACATTTTAAGTACAATTTATAAATGAAAATAAAATACTGCGAAAAAATCTTATAAATTGCTGTTTTTCTAGTTTTATCTCAATTATAAAATTACATTAAAATTGAGTTAAAAAAAATCTCTCTTATTTTAATTTATGATTTTTTATCCAAAGTCAACAGATTTTTTCAATGTAAATTTTGTATACAATTTAAAGAAATTTTTAAAATAAATTTTTACATAAATTTTGTGTACAATTTTTGTAATTTTCTTTTATACAAAATATTTTGGAATTTTTTTTAATTACTCCTGGTGGTTAGTTCTGTTTGTTGTTGGTTTTTTTTTTTCTAACAAAAAAAATCAAACATCAGTTTCTGTAGAATTTGATAGTTCTGTGCTAAATATTGTGCTGTTGGTCAATTGTATGCTTGTACAATCAGATGTTGTTGTTGTTGTTATTGCCGCTGTAGGCGCTTGAGCTGGTTGTTGCTCTTGTTGTTCTATTATTGTATCCACTGTAGAACAACTGACCATCCCTGTTTTGGCCAGTGATGTCTGCTGAGACTGGGGACTTGTTGGTGTGGGCGTGGCAGATATTTGATGCCAATTTATACTGTTTTGTGAGGTAATATTGCGTGTCTTGAGGAGAGGTGGATTTTTTATAGAATTAGAAAATGCCATGCCCCTGCGCAGTGGTACCCTGAATATGGAAAGAAATAATTTTATTAAAATTAATTGAACAAATAAATAAAAAGCAAACAAGTTTATATAAAAATAAGAAATGTAAATTTAAGGTGAATTCACCCATTCGTTCTGAACGTTCCGAACGCTTTTTTTATATGTAGTTTGACGTCTCTATTTTTTTTTGACAGTGAGAGAAAGAGAGTTAATTTAATGCGGAACAACAACAAAAATTTCGTTCAGAACGAATGGGTGAATTCACCTTTACTTTATACGAGTGGCAGTAAAAATTCCCTAAACCAGGAAATTATTTTTTTTTTATAAAAATGAAAGTATCAATTAAAAAGGAATAATTGTAAAAATTAATTAAATTGAAATAAGATTGCATTATTATTTAAAAAAAAATAAAGCAAATTAAATTAAGGGCCTCAATTTGTAAAACGAAACATTTATAAATGTTTGAAATTCACTGGGAAAATATCTCATTAGTTTCTTATACAAATTGAAAACATTCGTAAGACGAAACGAACTTGAACATGACAAGGATTTTTCAATTGTCGAAAATATCCTAAATTTTATATACAATTTTAACAACAGGATTCAATAATAATTTTCACTGGATATTTAATCTAGTTCAAAATGTCCAAGTTGAAGTCGCAAATCGCCATTTGCAAAAAGTTTGACTATCAAATTTCAAAAACTATTATATGTAGATTCTCAAATTTCCTCTCTAGGGGTAAATATTTGATTGTTAACATAATTGTTATAATCAAAATAAGTATATATTTGTATATTGCGAGCACTTAAAAAGTTTGTAAAATTTAGTATATGTAATAAATATTAAGTAAAATAAATACGAGGGTGGCTCAATAATTCCTTGACTTTGAATTTCCCGCCTCTAAACTGAAAATGCAACGCTGCTCCTATAAACAGCTGACTTTTGGCAAAATTTGAACAAGCTGCGTTGAGTTTGTGTTTGGCAGCCATTGATAGCAGACCACCGCGTGATTTTGAGAAGGAAATGGAAGAAATTAAATTTCGTGTGCTCATTAGGCATTATTTTTTGTGGAAAAAAACAGTCACTCAAACCAGGCTTAAGCTTGATAAGTATTACTACTCGTAACGGAATTCTGCACCATCAATTTCAATGGTAAACAGTGGTTCTCACTGAATATGATTGTGGCCCTAGAAGCACGGAAGATGCTGAACGTTCTGGACACTCAGTTGAGGTCTCTACAAGCGAAACAATTGAACAAATTCACGATATGGTGTTGGCCGAACGAAGATTTAAAGTGTAAGAGATTGTGGAAGGCCATAGGCATGTCACATGGCTCGGTGGTTTCAATTTTGCATATTCAAATGGCTATGAGAAAGCTTTCCGTATTGACTACCTTCAAAAGGGTAAAACAATCAATGGCGAATATTATTCCCACTTATTTGGACGTTTTAAGGAGGATTTGAAAAAATGAGTGCATTTGGCGTAGAAAACAGTTATTTTTCACCAGAATAATGCAAGGTTGCAAACATGTGCTAGGCTACGAATAAATTAGACTACGAATTGTTCCCTCATCCATCTTATTCTCCGGATTTAGCCCCGTGTGACTATTTCTTGTTTCCAAAGCTGAAAAAGTGGCTCTAACGATGAAGTAATGTCAGAAACGAATACTTCATTTGATGACCTCGCCAAATCTAAATTTTAGAAAGGATTAAAAATTGGAGGAACGTTTCATAAAGTTAGGGTCCGTGATTTGGTCCCTTTGTATTACCTGTGATAAATAAAAAATGAACAATTGGATACACAAGAGTAGAGAAGACAAAAAAACACCCATATTCTACGGCATGAAACAAACCCTGCATCATGGGCAGGTAGGGGCCTAGAGGGCCGTGGCACCCACCTAATTCTATAAAATTTTTTTTTACATGCATACAATATAAAATTATTAAAAAATGCACAGGGTATTGTGGATGGATTGCTTTTTTCTATTCAGGAAAACACAGCGCACCCTTCAAATCCCCCATTTTCATCACCTGTGGAATACTGGAAGCGATCTATATACATTCTTTATATAGATTCTTTAATTTCATCACTGGACAGAAGATTTAATGAAGAAAATAGGCCAGCGTTTGCAATTCATTGTTTGCACCCGCCAAACATGCTTTCATTGAAGCTGGAAGAGCTTAAAGATGCCACAAAAACGTTTGAGGATTTGGAAGGAGAAATTGAGATTTGGTATAATTCTTGGCAACAAAAAAAAAAAAATTGGTAAAGATGAATTAGCCGACTTAGAGCTGGCGAGTATTTTGAAAGACGCTGGATTATTTTATCCAAATATAAGGAAGGCGTTATTAATTTCATTGTCACAGCCGTGCACTACTGCAACTGCTGAGAGGTCATTTAGCACTTTAAGGCGAGTAAAAACATGGTTGCGCTCCACAATGACTGAAGCTCGTTTAAACAGTAAAATAATATGCAATTTTACTTATTATCAAAAAATAAGTATATTGTATATTGCAGGACTATGTATGCTAAGCGTCCACAGAAAATTGGTAACCGAGAAGAAGGACGAATTTTTGGAAAAAATTCTAGCAAAATTTTTAGAAGATCCACGCAGATTACTCCTCAAATAGATCGAAATTGTAATAATCATAAAAAATCATAATCATAAAAAATCATAATTTTCGTGGCACCACCCTATTTCATATCCTGACTACGCCCTTGCCCTGCATCCCTTTGACCAGTAGTCTAGTACACTAGCACCCTTTCGAACATGTTCGAAAAACATTTTTCTTTAAGAAGTTAATCTCTTTGAGACTGTGTACCGAGTACTTTTAATAAATTTACAAAATATTGGATTAACTGAGACAGAAAATCCGCTGGGGGTATGGGATTATATTTTTTTAAATTTGTATTTCTCTTTTGAAAACAAAAAATATTTCTTAAACTCTTTCTTTCTGAGCTGATCAAATATCATTTCCTCCAGTACTTTTTCCAATGCAAAAAAATTTTATTAAACTTATGTAAATTGATGATATTATTCGACCTTTCTTAATTAATTGAATTAATTTATCGAGTTTGAGGTCTATAAAAAAATAAATATATTGTTTTAGACCTCAAACTCGATAAATTAATTCAATTAATTAAAAATATGTATTAATATTTTCACGTTATGAAAAATTTTCTTTTAAGAAATTTTTTTTTAACAAAAAAAAACGATATTTCGAAATCATCTTCCTGAAGATGATACTCAAAGAGAGTCGTTAATTACAAATAAAATTTTTAACCATTTAAAAGGACCTTGTGTTTAAATAATATTTTAATTAGAATTTCAATTTCTTATTATTTTTGTTTTGTTCCGATGCGTAAGGATTTATTTACAAATAATTTATATTTGTTTATTTGCACTGTAATTCGAGCGAAAACGTTTCAAGATGTTTGTTTCTTCCCATAATAAATTTTTCATCTTTTAATTATTTTTTAATACTTAGATTTTTCTGAAAGGCACTCGCACATATATTTTAAGAAACAAATAAAAAAAACTTACCTTGTGGGACTTGGTGGTGGATATGAAATGCCACGATGACTAGGTGATAGCAGTAAGTTACCGGAATTTGCACTATTGGCGGTACCCGGTACCAATAATGTATTATTACTATAAGTATGGTAGAGATTACTAAAATATGGTCCGCAATATTTGCATATTTACACATATAAATTTACACAAACACAGACACACGCACATACAGTGGCAACCAAAAAAAGTTATGCGTTTAACGTAAAAATGGAACCAATTTGAAAGAATAAAGAAAAGAAAAGAAAAATTTGTGGTTAAACGTAAAAGTTATTAAATATATGAATTAAATTACTTATTCTTCATAATTTTATCTGTAAGATTTCTTTTTAAATACAATAAGAGCTCAGGAAAAGTTAAATGATGTTGATGGTGATGATAGTGAGAACCTGATGAATGGCAATGGGGGATGTACATAGTTTTTATATTCAAGATAATAATGAAGAAAGGAAAAATGTTTTTTTTTTCTTTTACTACAAACTACTAATTATCTAAGGATAAGTAAAAAATATACTACAGAGAATAAGGTTTAAAATCCTTTAAGAACTTACGTATGACTGTGATGCAGACTGAGGTTGGGCAAACTCTGGCCCAAATTATTAAGAGGCTGCACTGTTAACATATTGGAAGAGGCGGTGGTATTCACTTTTAGTTTTTGCGGGCTAATGGTAGTTAGAGGTTTTCCTTTTAAAGGAAAACCATGGGCTCCTAAAAATAATACAATTATATGACTTTTAAAGCAAAAAATTTACAAATATGTATCTTACCCAAGAAGGTGCAACCTTCATCACTGGACAGTGAATTGGTTTTTTCGAAATCTACGGAAATATTGCGTGAATCGTTCCATTCTACTGAGCCACTATGACTGTTATTGGCGCTGGTCACATGCGAACAAATAGAAGAATTCATGGGCGATTTTTTAACCCCCAAAGAATCAGCCGCACTGCCCACGTAACGTATTGAGTCCCAAGGAGTCATTAGAGAACTTTGCTTTAGTCGGGTGTAAATCATTTTAGCTCGTTTTAAGGCCTCGTACCAATTTTTTGCCTCTGTACACTGGAGTGTAAATGCAGTTATTGCCACTTGGAATTCATTTAGATAAACACAACTTAATAAATTATTGGAATGTTGTACTATAAGCCTATCGGTTAGATAGGGCTGTCGTATCACTTTCAGCGTACCCGAGCCTTTCTTTGCTATGGACTTGCACACCAACAGCATGTCGGTTAGAAGAAAACAGTGCACTTCGACTTTGCCGAGGTTGTCTTTGTATTTATGATCACCCTCCATGAACAAATGGCGGACATGTTGAGAGGCACAGCCTTTCATGGGGCCACACAAGTCAAACATTTGACTATATTGTTTAATCATCTTTTCCAAATGTTCGTTGTTGGTATCCTGTACCAAAGGAAGTAAAATAGATTTTCGCCATTAATATTATTTGTAGGAAAAATTCACTTCTTTACTTACCACCACATCATAGGATTCTATGCGGGCCATAACACCCTTTAAACGTTCAGTTTCTTGTCTGGTTGTTAAATGATTATTGACGCTAAAAACAAAATTTTCGGTGGTATGAAGCTGAAATAATAAGAAACGAACATGTACATTATAACGATTTTTTTCTTCTAGTAAGAAAAAGAACACTGAAGATCATCCTTATCCGAAAACGATCTGTTTACAAATCAAATTTGACATGGGATGATGTTTCTTCTTTTTCTTAGAAAATAATATAAAGGGTCCGCCAAATAACTTTTTTTTTGAAAATGCTATAAAAAAAACTACTAAATATTTTCTCAAATTTCTTTTTTTGTTTGAAAGTACAATCCTTCCGGTTAATAATGAAAAATAATTTCATTCAAATGGCTGCCTCGGCTGGCCATGCAGTAGCCTACACGATCGGTCCAATTTTTAAGCACATTATCGATTGTGTGCAGCTGCATTTCACCAATGGCTTTGCGAATATTGTCCTTTAAAGCGTCAATTGTATCTGGCTTGTCGGCGTAACAATTATCTTTGACGGCACCCCACAAATAATAGTCCAACGGTGTCAAATCGCAGCTCCGAGGTGGCCAAACGACATCAGCTCTGCGGCTGATAATGCGATCTTCAAAAACAGGGCACAAAACATCGAGTGTAGCTTCGGCTTTGTGGCACGTAGCACCGTCCTGTTGAAACCAAATGTTGCCAATATCCTCCTCTTGAATTTTTGTGAACAAAAATTCGTTCAACATGGCCCGATAACGATCGCCATTGACTGCAACGGCCACTCTTTGCTCATTTTCGAAGAAAAATGGCCCAATTATACCTCTGGACCAAAATCCGCACCAAACAGTGACTCGTTTTGGGTGCACCGGCTTTTCAATGTATGCGTGAGGGTTTTCTGTGCCCCAAATACGACAATTGTTTACATACCCGCCAAGATCAAAATGAGCTTCATCGGAAAAGATAATTTTTTTTTTTTTTTGGCAAAATCGGATTCTTCTGTAAGTCAATCGCAGGCCCACTTAGCGAAGCGAAAACGCATTAGATGGTCAGTTGGCTTCAACCATACACAACCATATTCGTTCAGCGGAAGGATAAAACTAATTATCTGTCAAATCAGACATGAGCTAAGTGTTACCATTCACGAAATAAGCACTAGTTGAAAAAAAAAACCTTAGATGGCGGACCCTGTACTTTTCATTTATAAAATATTTTTTGAACTAGTTTCTATTTCAGCGATTTTTTGTCGTTTCTAGGCGATTTTCGACTTTCATTTGCAACAAAGAATTCTTATATGCAAAAACTTACCATGGTTTCAATGGCTTCTATTTCCTCCACATCTGTCATATGCTTCTTTATAGCCGCCAGCAATAAACTGTACTTTGTCAGACGTTGCATCGGTCTTACTAAAATATCGGCCAAACGTAAACGATTGCACATTTTTTGCGCTTCGCACCAGGCCAAATATGATGTAAATAAAGAATTTGTACGATTCAGCTCCTTGCAATAAAACTGACACGTACTCTGCTCAGCACAGTACTTTTTGTACGGAGCGAAGATATTGCCAAACGATATAAAGCCCTGTTGGAAAAAAGCCACCCGCATTGATTCTCTAGTATTAATGCTGTGCGCCACCATGGGGTACAAGTAAAATGACCAAAATTTCAAATTAGCCTCACAAATATCTCGGATATTGGCGAATAAACGATGCTGATCGACTTCTTTGAGGAGGCCTTCTCCCTGGACGGCTTCCAGGCAGGCGAGGAAAAGCTAAAAGATAAAATAACCAATGACATTTCCCTCTCTTTGATAGAATTCAAATACCTACATCGGTTACAGTTTGCAAACAGTGTATGTAGTCCACTTCCGTGGTTACCATTTCCCATATGGCAGTCTGTATTCTCATTTCGCTGTCATTCATGCCGCCACTCTCCACTATATCCATCCATGACTTGTGTCTATTGTCTAGATAATCTATGGCATTGGCTAGATCGGGATGATTGAAACTTAATGTGGCAGGATTTTTTTGTGGTACACCATTTTTGGAATAGTTATTAAGCAACTCGCACAGCTGACTTTGTTGGGGATTTTTCACACCGAACAAGCCAGACCAACGTTGCTTCAATTGCTTGCCCGTTAAATTCATCTCCGAGGACTCTTCCGTAGAGGCTGAAGACAAGAGGCGGGGTGGTCGATTACGTGAGCCAAAAGAAGCGGCTTTGTGTAGTGTCTTGCGTGAACTATCTTTGTCCATTATAATTAAATGATGGCCGGCTAAATTCTCCACTTCGGTATTTTCATCCAATGAAGTTTGTACAGGGGAGGTTCCTGGCATGAAAAAATAAAAAAGCGAGAGGAACAATTATTTGAAACTGCTTCGAGAAACATTTTATTAATTTTATTTTTGTACTACACATTTTTATTTTTATAAATTATTTATTTTAAGGAAAATGCTATTAGAACATCTCGTCAAAAAGGTACATTTAAGAAACTGTAACGTTTAAAAATAGATTTTTATAAAAACACATTTTAAAAAGATTATACGTGTATTTCAATAAAAGAACATTTGAAAAACTGAATAACTGAATAACTACATTTTTATAAAAGTAGAAAAGTTCCTTAAAAAAGGTACTTTCTAGTAAAAATATCTTTTGAATATGGTGTTTTCAAAAAGCTGCCTTTTAAAAACTGTATCTTCCTACAATTTTAACTTCGGAAAGGAAAATATTGTAAAAAGTAACCATGAAAAGTACCTTCTAACAGAATTACCTTTTTGAAAAAAGTACCTTTTGAAAAAGTACTTATTTTGAAAGCATCTTTTAAAAATGTACCGTTAAAAAAAAACGCATATTTTGAAGAACAGTAATTTAAAAAAAGGATATTTTGAAAAAAGTTCCTTTGGAGAATTGCCTTAAAAAAGTATCCATTGAAAAACGTATTTTTTAAAGTATCTTTTGAAAAAAGTTACTTGAAAAAATAACTTCTGAAAAAGTACCTATTTAAAAACGTACATTTTGAAAAATGTGCCCCTTCAAAAACCCATATATTAAAAGTACTTTTGAAAATAACTACCTTTGGAAAAAAGTAACTTGAAAAAACTAGCTTCTGAAAAAGTACTTTTTAAAAATGTAACTGTTAAAAAGGTACTTGCTAGAAAAGCGCATTTTTTGAAATAAGTGCCTATTGAAAAAAGTAGCTTTCGAAAAAAGTAACTTTTTGAAAAAGTACTGTTTAAGAATGTAGCTGTTGAAAAAAGGACTTCCTGAAAAAAGTATTTTTTGAAATATGTACATTTTGAAAAAATACGTTTTCAAAAAAGTACCTGTTGAAAAAGTATTTTTTGAAAAAAGTACCTTTTGTGAAGTATTTAAAACGTATTTAAAAAAATACCTTTTGAAAAGAGTGAAAAAAGGAAATTTTGAAAAAGTACCTTTTAAAAAAGGAACCTCCTGAAAGTGTTCCTTTTAAAAGTATGCATTTTTAAAAAGCAAATGTAGTTTTCAAAAGAATTATCCTTAACACAAGTACTTTTTTTTTAAATTACTCTTAAAAAAATATTTTTTATAAATGTTTTTTAAAAACAATTGAACAATTGCATTTTAAAGTCTTTTTAAACAAGCATCTTAAAAAGATTTTTTAAAGATCCTTTGAAAAGTCTCTTAAGAAAATTTTTTAAGAACTTTTATTTTAAAAATATTTCTTGAGAAATCTTAATTAAAAATTAAAGGGTCCTCCAAATGTGACGCCTAGATGTCAGCACTATATAATTTAATAATAATTAATAATTTAATAAGCCATTTTGTTTTATTAGAATGTAGTACAAATCTCTACACCCACAAAAAGTTACTGTTTGGTGTGCATTTTGGGCAAATAGAATCATTGGGCCATTTTTCTTCGAAGATGATGCTGGAAATGCTGTTACTGTGAATGGTGAGCGATACCAATCAACGTTGAGAGACTTTTTATGGACACAGTTGAATCATATTGATGTGTCTGACGTCTATTTCCAGCAAGACGGTGCTACATGTCACACAACTCGAGAAAACATTACGCTTTTGCGATCAAAATTTCCTCAACGTGTAATTTCACGAAATGCAGATTTCAATTGGCATCCAAGGTCATGTGATCTAACACCATTAGATTTTTTTTGTGGGGTTTTTTGAAAAGTCGAGTGTATGCTAACAAGCCACAAAAAATTAATGATCTAAAGAACAACATTCAAGTTGCAGTTCGTGAAATAACACCAGCAACATGTCGAAAAGTCATTGAAAATTTCGATATTCGGATTGATGTCTGCAGACGCAGTCCTGGTGGACATTTGAATGATGTTCTATTCCACTTATAATTGTAATGGATCATACTTTTAATAAAAAAACAGCTTGAAAAAATTGCAAATAGTTTGTGTTTTATTTCAAAGAAACATGTAGGCGCGTTTTTTGGATGACCCTTTAGTTCTATAAAGCAAAAAGATAAAAAAAACTTTTAAAAAGTTTTTTATAAAAAGAACCACTTTAAAATATTACTTTTCAAAAAGTAGATTTTCAAAAATTACTTCCTAAAAATTAAGTTTTTAGTGAACAGTTTCTATTGAAAAAGTTCCTATTAAGTACTTTTTAAAAATTAATTTTTAAGAATGTAGATTTTAAAAACACTTACGAATTAACTTTCTAAAAAGGAACATTCCAAGTCTTGTTAAAAAAATATTTTTTTCGAAAAGTGTCTTCAAAAATGCCTTTTAAAAAAACTATTTTTTAAAAGTGTTTTGTAGAAAATTACAAAAAAAAAACTAAAAAAGCGAACTTTTTGAAAAAGTTCCTTTCAAGCTACTACCTTTTAAAAGTCCATGTTAAGAACTTTCTTTCGGAAAAGTGTCTTTTAAAAAAGAATTTATTAAAAAAGTAGTCTTCCAAAAAAGTACTTTTTTTGAAAACGACTTTTTGAAAAGAAAAAAAAAAATCATTTCAGTAGTACGTACTTATAGTAATTCCCAATAAAAAAATTTATTAAAAATTTTAATTATAACAATACTTATATATTGAAATTTGTTTATTTCTAAACTTACCCGCTTCCAAAAATGCTGGTGTCTGATTATTGTCATTGCTGTCGGTGATTGTTAATTGGGTAAAACTTAAATTACGTCTTCTTAACGACTGGCTTAAAGCGTTGCTGTTTAAAATGTGATTAAGAGATTGAAATTTAAAATACTTAAAAATAAAATCGAAATCTATAAGGACTCACGCTAAGGTAACACCTTTGGTGGCGGGAAAGAACTCCTCATCTTGACAGCCCGTTTCGGTACAAAAACTGACTGAAAAATACTCCGAACTGGATACCTTTAAATTAAGAAAAAATATAGATTGTTAGAAAAACATTTTTATGTTAAATAAAGTCTTATTCGGAATAATTTAATAAAAATATGCAAGCAAAATTTCCATAGGATTTTTTTTAGAAACATTTGATAAGTATTAGGAGAAAAAGCGTGTTCTTTTCTGAAAAAAGTGTAACATTTTGTTGATGAATTTATATTGAAATAAAAAAATCTCTCTCTAATTTAACTCCCTAACAGAATTGCGGGCACTTTAATGAAAAGTTTGCGCTTAGAGCAGAAATTCCCTTTTTTCCTTTTAAAAGGACAAAATATGTGACACATTTTTTAAAAAACAAAACGCCATAAGTGTCTGTTACAATGGGGGAAAAAACGACAAAATATAATTAAAAATAAGAACATTTTGCAAAAAGTTGTTAGACACCTTAATTTCTCTTTTGCAATCTAATTTCCTTTCATAAAAAGGACAACAATTTCTAGTAGGGCAACCAGTACAAAATCAAGTGCTTAAATTTAATGTTTTTAAAAGGATACAATTTAAGCTTTTTAAATATCGCTGCTTGTAAGAATAAAATCTTTTATTATATTTGTCACCTTTGCAGCCATAAAAAGGAAGATTTTCATATTTAAAATTTATTAATATCCTTCAGTTATGCACTGCTTAAGCAGGTCAATTAGACTATTATCTCCCTTTCCCTCTTCACAACATTTTGAATTAACATCTCGTTATCCTGCTTCAGTTTCCCATAACATTTCACTATTGCTTTATGAGAATTTTAATTCAATTCTCCTTTACAAAATCTCGATTACTCATCAACATATTCTGAGAGATAATTTAAAAGACTGGCAAAGAAATTGCTAAAATAAAACTAAAAGAAAAGGGAATTTTAAGGACATCTTGGCAGTTAACAAGTGCAGCATATTAAGCTTCAAAACGTTATAATCGTGTGATTGTAAAGGCAAGTGCAATGGATTTGTGCTTAGACCCCATGATGCACCTTATTGCTAAGAGATCTTTTGGGTATGTACGTGCTGAGGGCAGGATAGGACGGCAATTCATGTAAAGTATTTATGAAGTCTTAAGAGATGGGCTTGTGATATACTATACAAAGAAGAGGTGGAACTGTAATTTTTTTGGTTGGTGTTCCGCCAAAAAAAAAAATCGTTTTTTAAATGCTGTGTAAGAGTTTTCTTAAAATTTACACTATTCGACTCCAAAAATTTCACTGAATTTAGAATACCTGTTTGAAAAGAATTTCAAGAATTATTTGAAAAAAAAAAAATATAATAATAAGATAAAGTTTTCAAGATCTTGATGTCTTTTTTTACTGTTGACTTGATGTGACGTCGACGCGACAATCATAATAAGAGGGATTTTTTTTTTTTTTTTTCCCCACTAATTTTATTTTTGTATCTTCAGAACTGAACTAACAAAAAGTGTTCAAATCTTAAATATAGATAGAATAATTAGGCCCAACCAGTGTCGGACATAAACTTAGTGATAATAATTAAAAATACATAAATGTCGTGTTAAGCACAAAATTATTTTCAAAAAGTTTCATCTGCGTTGCGTGTTAAGGCCGTAGTATCCCTCTTTTTTAAGCGGATGTGTCCAGGAAAGTTCAAGATATTTCGGGCAAGCGGATTCGGATGGGACTCGAGTTTTGTTAAATATTTGCCTGCATATTTTGCAATTTCAGCGGTCACAAGTGGCATATTTAAATCACGATGTAAAATAGAATTTTTCATGTACCAAGGAGCCGATGTTATTAACCTTAAAATTTTGTTTTGCATACGTTGTATTCTCTCTACATTGGAAGCTGAAGCAGTGCCCCATAACTGAATTCCGTAACACCATATGGGTTTCAAAAGCGACTTGTATATTAAAAGTTTACAATCTAGACTGAGGGTAGAATTTCTACCAATCAGCCAATGTATCTGAGTTAATTTAAGCTTCATTTGTGTCAGCTTAGAGTCGATGTGGTGTTTCCATGTAAGCCGTCGGTCAAGGTGTATACCAAGGTATTTCACCTGTGAATGTTGAGGCACAACTTGGTTGTTGATTCGAATGGGGGAACAAGTGTCTCTTCGTAGAGTAAATGTGACATGAACACACTTTTGTTCATTTACTTTTATTCTCCATAAGTTCAACCACAATTCCAACAGGTTAATATATTCCTGGAGATAACGGGTAGCCTCGTGAGGGTTTTCATGCATACTAAGGCAGGCTGTATCATCAGCAAATGTAGAAGTGAGGATATTACTGCTTAATGGCATATCACAGGTATAGATCAAATACAAAACTGGACCCAGTATACTCCCCTGTGGCACACCGGATGAGATAGTTTCGGGCTCACTCATGAAGTCTTCTTCCATAACAGTGAATTTCCGGGCAAGAATATAACTTTCCAATAGATTTACAATGTTTATTGGCAGATATGTCTTCAATTTTACAATTAGGCCTTCATGCCACACTTTATCAAATGCCTGAGAGACATCAATAAAGAGGGAAGAACAAATTTTTTTTCTTCAAATGCTCTTCTTATGAAATGAACCAATCTATGAGTTTGTTCAATGGTGCTATGCTGACTTCTAAAACCAAATTGATGGTCCGGTATACACCCATTATTAGTTAGAATTGGGGACAATTTTGTCATGAGCAGCTTTTCAAAAAGCTTTGAAATTGTTGACAATAAGCTTATTGGCCTATATGACTCAGCCTTGGTAAGATCTTTGCCCGCCTTTGGAATCATTTTGATCATGGCAAGTTTCCAGCTGTGTGGATAATACTCCAGTCGTAAAATACCATTAAAAATAAACAACAGGATTCTAATAGCAACACGAGGCAACTGCATCAGCATCTTGTTACTAACGCCATCAATACCCGGAGCTTTCTTCTGGTTGGTTTCAGCAATTAGTTTTTGTACATCACGCATCTTAAACTTCATGGGTCGAGGGGGTAGAGCAACTACACTCGGCAAATCAACAGCACCAGTACATGAGTTTGGGGTAAATACGTGTTTTAAATGCTCAGCAAATATGTTACCTTTTTCAGTATTGGTTCTTGCCCAACCTCCGGTCGAAGTGCGCAGGGGTGGTTTAAACTCAACGGGTGTTTTAAGTTTTCTAGCTGCGCGCCACAAGGAGTAATTAGATGCTGCTGTGACATCGAGACCTTCCAGATAGTTCTTAAGAGAAGCAGATTTTTCAGATGCAAGCAACTCATGGAGTCGTTTAGTGCATTCTCTAAGTCTGATTTTATGTTGGGGTGATCTGTGCTGTTGCCATTCCCTTCTAGCTCTTCTTTTTTCACATACGAGACGTTCAATGTCCGCAGAATAAATTCTATTAAACCCAGTCTGCGGAGAGGAGGTAGTGGCATGTTTAGCAGCCTGTTTAATATTTTCAGTAAGATTGGCAATGTTGAATTCAATATCATCGGAAGTTCTAAGCCTGATGTTTTCCGTACAATGACTACTGAGATATTTTTTGAACCCCAGCCAGTTAACACGATTTATCATCTTCACATATGGGTGAGGTAAGTCACTTCTTAGTGGGCTGCAAATTGTAACGATCGTGGGAGAGTGATCGGAGGAGAGATCATGTGAAGCTTCAACATGAATTAAATCCCTAGGGATATTTTTCATGACCCCAAAATCTATAACATCCGGAATTTTTTGTATGTCAGTAGGCCAGTAAATGGGCTCCCCGCTAGAAATGACATCCAAACCCATTTTTGAAATTGTGTTGAACAATGCTCGACCTCTAGGTGTAATAAGACGCGACCCCCAGAACGTATGCTTTGCATTGTAGTCGCCAGCTGCTATGAAACAAGGGCCAAGAGTTTTATAAAAATCCTCGTATTGATCCTCAGTGATTGAAAATCTGGGAGGGGAGTAAATGGATGATATCACGAAATTTGTACAAAAATTTTCAATGCAAATATTTGTTGCCTGCAGATGGTCCTCACAAATGTTCTCAAGAATGTAGTGTTTGAGTCTTGACTTTATTAGAATTGCCGATCCTCCGCATGCTCTTCCTCTCGGGTCCTTTGTATCATATAAGGTGTAGCCACTCATTTTAAAAAGGCTTCTCGAAGTCAAATGAGTTTCAGATACCAACATTATGTCAATATTTTTTGCCGTGAGGAAGTGCTCAAGTTCATTTTTATGTTGGCGAATGCCGTTTGCGTTCCAGAAACATACTTTTAACGTGTTCATGGCTTGTTAACTAATGCTAGAAGTAGTGTGTTCTGCATTCGCAGCATTTCTTGCATCATGCTAGTCATATTTGTTGTAAAGTTGTTTATTGTTTGCACCAAATTGTCAATAGTAGCTTCAAGGCGATTGAAATTAAAGCTTGCATTTGCATTTGTTGTACTAGTTGGTAGTGACACTTTTTGCACTGGAACTGAATTGATCTTCACAGCGTCAGCATACGATACTTGTGTAGAAATTGGTTGGGCCATAGGAGGATAAGTAGCGGAGTACGTATTTCCTGTTTGCGCTGGAGTTACTTTAGGCTTTTGGCTCATAGCTTGTTTAACAAAAGAGAACACAGGACATCCCCTGTAGTTAGCAGTGTGATTACCTCCACAATTACTGCACTTTTTTTCCTTCTGGTCCTTCGATTTATTGCAAATAGCAGTATTGTGTAATTCACCGCACACAACACAAACACTAGGTAATTTACAGTAAGTTTTCGTATGGCCATATTCTTGGCAATTATGGCACTGAACGGGTCCTGAACGCTTGTGTGGTTCTTCAACTGTGATTTTCCGGTATAATAGATATTTTAAATTGTAAATGGGATGGGTCTCATTTTTCTTCAGTATTACATCATTTGGCTCCAGTTCAACGCGAAATAGGGGTTGGGGGATCTTCTCCCTGTTTATTATGTTAGAGACATTCTTTACCTTAAATCCCTGGAGGGTGAGAGCATCTTTTATTTCAGCAGGGACAACGTAAGAATCTATGCCCTTCAATACGACCTGTAGGCCCTTGGCGCTCTTAAGCTGGAATGTGTAAAAACTTGTTTTATTTTTTTCTAATTCATTAACCATTTTCCGGAAATCTTTTTCATTATATATTTGAACTTTTGTTTCGTCAATGTTACCACGTTTTATTGGAACAATGTGAAACGCCTTTTCACCAATGACCGAGATTAGTTTTTTGATAAGTGTGTTAGAATTTTTTTGCCTCAAATAGATGGGTGGTGGTTTGGAGGTTTTTTTCGAGGATGCTTCGGGTTTTTCGTTGTCATTCTGCAATATTTTAAAGCGATTTTGACGGTTAACTGGGGCGGCGTCGTTATCCCTGGATATCTTGGGAACCGATGAGATTTTAGACGAATTTGGGCTACGCCCGCGCTTTACTACTGTAATATATCTGTCCATTCCGACAGGCACCTTAGGTTGCTGTATACTCTTGTCTATTGTGATAACTTGGTTAAGTGAAGAACACGAGCCCGGAGCGGATAATGGCGCTGATTTAAATAAAGAAGTACTAGGCAGCGGTAATGTTAGAGAATCACTACTTGGCATCGGAGTAAGCGAATTTGATCGCTCACGTAAAATTGGCTTTGCCGTTAGAAAAAGACTATCATCCGATTTTTTTATTTTTATTGTGTGCACTAATATCAGAGCTCACAGTAAAATAGGCATTTCTGCCGTTAGAACTCACTTCACAATTGTTTGTTTTTGAGGTACTCATGCAGAGTATTCCTCAATCACTTTGTTTACGGTTGTTTTTTTTTCTTTTTGTTTTTGTTGGTTCAGATTATATGAAAAATGTTATTAGTGCAAATAAAGCAAATTTCACAAAAACCCGTACTTATTACGAATCGTACTTATTACGAATATTTTTTTTGTTTGTATTTTTTTTGTTTACTATGTAAAAAAAACTCCGCTAACACGTCTGTTCACTACGAAGGTTCAACAAGACTGAATAAGAGGGATTAAGAAAATTTATTTAAAAAGAATTTTCGGAGTAATTAAAAAGATCCAATGTTCCCAATTTTTCAACAACAATATTAATAAGTAATTAATCAACTAACTTAAAACTTACGCTATTCAACGCAGTTTTCGAACTCCAAAAGTCACTGAATTTAGAAAAACAATTTGAAAAGAGTTTTCAGAGTAATTAAAAAAAACCACAATGTTCGAAAATTTTCAACAACAATATTTATAAATAGCAAACCATATAATTAATAATTTACGCTATTCGTCAGAGTTTTCAAACTCCACGAAAGTCACTGAATTTAGAAAAACAATTTGAAAAGAATTTTCGGAGTAATTAAAAAAAAACACAATGTTCGAAAATTTTCAACAACAATATCTTTCGAACTAATTAACCAACTAATTTTAAATCTACCCTATTCAATGCAGTTTCCGAACTTCAGAAAAGTCATTGAATTTAGAAAACCGATTTGAAAATAATTTTCGGACTTCTTAAAAAAAAACAGTTTTCAAAATTTTACAACAACAACATCAAACTAACTAACCACTAAGACACAGTTTCTAAACTATAAGGTTGTTACTGAATTTAGAATACCAATTTGAATTTTCTGGGTTTAAAAAAAAAACTGTAAAAATTTGCGGTAATATTTCTCAAACGAAATTAGAGAAAAAAAAAACGATTCCGATGAACTTTATGGCATTAGAGCAGTTTGAAAATGTAACAAAATTTCAGCTTCACCTAAGCAAAGTAGTTTCTGTTAAGAAAAATTCTGTTTTGTATTACACAAGAACCTAATAATTTCATCCTTTAGAGGAAATCTTTTAAAAGAAATTTTGTTGCAAAAGAAAAATTCTTGCCCTGTTAAAAATATAAAATATTTGTTCTGAGCGAATTTTATTTTTAACAGACTTCAATTAAGGAGAAGAATCAGTGGAATGTTTTTTGTATGCACAGTGTCCGATTTTGAAAATAATTTTTTTTATATGAAAAGTTATACTCCGTAAGCTGTTCCGTCTCTACTTACAAAATTAAGCCCTTATATTGAAAATAACAATAAAATACTCAAATTTATTTTATATTGTTTAAAATCTCAAACGAAATTTTCTTCTAATGGCTTCATATTGAAAAATGGAAAGTATTGAGAATCATGAAATAATGAAAGTTTTCATGAATGAATAACTTTCAGAAACGTTTCGTTTTACAAAATGAGGTTATAAGTTTATAAAAACAGACGGTAGTGGCATATTTTGTTAAATGAAATGTAAAATGCCAAATTGAAAAATACCATTATTTTATGTGGCCATAAGGAAAATTCCCAGTTATTTATTTATAATTTTTCTTTTCTTCTCTTAGTTTTATGAAATATTTAGAAATATTACATTAAATTCTTATAAAGAGAGAAATAAAATTTACACTTAATAATTTTCATTAAAGGAATCGGAAGTTGGTTTTATTTTACTGAGGCAAGGCCGGATTATAGGGTTTTAGTTCTGACACAACCCTTAGCAGAATAGCCCTTTTACACCGATGTTTATTTTATTAATTTTTAAAATGAAAAGTTTTATTTCTGTCATAAAATATTTGCAGTATTTTACAATTATCCTTTTTTAAAAGCAAATATGCCCTTAAGGAAGTTTTCTTCTTTTTTTTTGTAAATTAAGGAATTAATTCTTATTTATATTTATACTAATTCTTAAGAAGAAAATATCTTTTTATAGAAAATTTTTTTTGTCATAAAAGTTGCTATTGATTTTTGAGAACTCGCTTGAAGAAGAGGAAATTTTAATTTTATTATAAATGAATATCGTTTTGATTTTCTTATTTAATCAAATTGATTGAAGTTATTGTCTCGTGCAAAAATATTGCTTTAACATACTTTAGAGGATAAACTCTATTGCAAAGGATTTTTTTTGCCTTTTCCTATAAACTAATCTGATGATATTTGGGTCTCGTAAAATAAAATAATAAAAAATAATAAAAATAAATAAATAATTTCCTTAAAAATTTATTATAAAGGAATATTTTCTGTTTCTTGCTTTTCATATAAATTAATTTAATTGAAATTTCAGTCTCGTACAAAAGCCATGTTTTACGGGAATTTTATAAAAAAAAAGATATTTTTTTTACCTTAAAACTACGACAGAAATTAAGTTTATTAAAGCAAATCTCCTTGCAGAAGGATAAACGTTAGTAAAGATAACATAAGACTTTTTACTCCAACAAAATTTTGCGACAAATGTGAATGTGATCCTTATCTTTGTAATCTGCTTAACGGACAGGATTCAATCGAAATTAAAATCATTTAAAAATCAGATTCTATATGTACACTGATGATGGCCCAGTACATTAACTTAATTTTCTTGGCATTAATTTTATTAGATGTAGACATTATATATCAAGCCACTTATACTTGTTCATCAGCTGTTACTTGGGTTTTTCTGCTTTTCAACATTTAATTCCACAAAACGCATTTACTGATACTAAAGTAAAAAAAAAAAATTATGAATGTATAATAAATGATTTGATTACTTAACAAGTGCGGGAGGAGGGAAGGGATCTTTACAAAGTGGACTTGTGTATTGTGTAGAACTGGTAACTTTGTTTCAGCAAAACACTTGTCGCATAGAAGGTGGTTAATGACATCTACGTAGTTTGTTTGTTTGTTTTATTTTTTCAGAAAAAAAAAAACACAAAGAAACTTCAGGACTATAATGTCTTGTTAAACACCCACCACTTCATTTTGTGTTCCACTTAAACTTTGCTTTATTTTAATGAAACAAGTAACTCAAGTGATTTAGTTTTGCCTCATAAGTAAAAACGTATAATTTAATTTCTCTTATCCTTGAACTTATTTTTTTATTTTATTCCTTTGGTTACTTTAGTTTTGTTGCTACTGAGTATTATATATACAGCTTGACTATTTTTCTAGGAAGGGCTTTAGTCTCGCCCTCCCAAAAGAAAATTTCAACACCTCAAATATCAAATATGCCAAGTTAAATATGTAAATGACGTAAATCATTACGTCAAATATATTTTATATACGTTATACTTTACCAGTTACACACATTTAGTGAAATATTTGGTATTTGGAATAAAAAGTTGAATGTGTTTTTTTCTTTTCTTTTTAGATAAACATAAATTTTTTTCAAATTTCTCACATTTGATTTTGTATTCTTCACCGTACAGAAAAAATATTACAGAATGGAATGTGTTTTAATTGAGGGTACTCGTAATCTTCCGCATTCTTAAGGTTTTTGTTTTACAACAAATAAATTTTCTTTATACAAACATGTATTTTTTGAGAGAAGAGAAGAGAAAAATATAGTCTCATCAAATCCTTTTTTGGTCGTATTAATGGGAAATCCTTTTGAAACAACTTGTTTCTTATTGCTCAAGAATAAATGTAAGTAGTATTTTTTTATTTTATTTGTTCTTGAACTCTGTTGCATTTGGACATTAGTTTGAATTTATTTTTACGCTAAAATCCCTAAAAGTATGTAAATTTTTTAATTTAAATATTTTCATCAAATTAATCTTTTTAAACCCCGATTTTATGACAATCGTAAAACAAATGCAAAAACTTTAAGGTTGCTTTAAATTTATTTTAACACATTACGTTAACAAAATTACATTTATTTTATGCCTCCTAAAAGTATGCCTAAAATGCTTGTAGTTTTTTCTTCAATATCTGTCTAATTTTTTAGATTCTTCTCTTTTTAGCTTGCAGTATTGCGAATTTTTTTTTTATTTCGCTTTAATATTTTGTGCAAATGAATCGGTGCGACCATAATTTTGAAATTTCCCGAAAATAAATTTTAAACTTTTTCGAAAAGAAATTTATAAAATATATTTTAACATAAATTTGAAGTTACCTCTTCGACCATGCCCAAAACCTAATAAGTTCTTAATCTAAGAATATAAAGTCAATTGCGAGTGATTCATTCGAGAGATTACATGCCACATAATTATGACTGTGATCTAAATCATATATTTTTTGTTTCGAAATATTTAATGTGTTACATTTGAAAATATTTACAATATCGTGAAAATTATATTTAATTTAAAACAATATGGTGTGAACTTATGAATTATTTTTTTTTAATTTTGACTTGGACCACTTTCATAATTATGGGCACATGTTACTATCGAAAAATTTCGAAAAATGTGTTTTTTATATATTCATACATATCCTACCCATTTATAGAAGGGAGCGAAACGAACCCATATCACCAGCGGATTCCCCAGGTTCTTCTTCCTTCTTTTTCTCTTCTTTCTTTAGCTTACGAAAATTTTTGTCGAATAGATTTTATAATTTTAGACATTTTGGAAATAATTACGCAAATAATTGATGCAAATTTTATCACAAATATTTTATTCGAACATTTTCGAAAATGGCGATTTTGTTCTAAATCAACTGCAAGCATTCTTCTCGGATAAAATTTTAGTCATAGAAGATTAATTGGTTCCGAAGATATAGTCATAAAAAAAATTTCGAAAACGGTTTCCTTTTCTATTGCTCCGAAGATTTGTCTTATAGCGAGCAGGATATTAGTGGGACATTAGTTCCAAGGATGACCTACAAAGTCCGTAACCGTATTTTTATTTGAAAATCAAAAAAATTGTTTTGTTTTTAGGTTTTCTAGAGAATGTTTTTCAGTTTCGTGTGAAATTGATTTCTGTGATAATGCTTTATTAAGAGTACGTTTTCCGATTTACAGCTAAACTTAAGGCATAATTTAAGGAAAAATAATATAATAATAATGCCTTACATAAAAATATTATAATACTTGTACATTACCTACACACTCACAGATGGCAAGATAACCTTTTACATCTTAAATTATTATTCATCATCATGTTCTCTAATGCAAATAAGTTCAAGTGTTTGCTTTAGGGGCATGTTATTCTTGCTTTTTATTTCATTTGCCTTTATTGCTTGTAAGAATGTCTGTATGCATGTACTCTATATGCTGGATAATGCGTTTCCTTTATTATAAAATTCGCATAGAGAGACATTTTCTTCGTTCGTTTCTTCGTTTTCAGCCTCAACAGCTGTTACGTTTACTTTTCCTTTTCGAACATCTGTTTTTATAGCTTTGAGCACATTAAGCACTTGTTCGCCATAAAGCCAACAAGTGCAGTCACTCAAGTGTATTAAAGATTTTGTACTGATTTCGTAATGCGAATGCATGAAGAACAACTACCGCCAGCGTTATAATCCCATCATGTACATACATACATGCATAACAATTTGTAGAAGGTACTAAAATATAATTTCATGTCCTTTGAGTATTAAAGGGGGAATATTTGCTATTTTTTATATAGTTATTTTAAAGTTGTAGAACTACAGTATATAAAAGCAATTGAGACTGAACAAATTTTTCAATAAGGAATGCGGTATAAAGTCATTTCAGTAGCAGCAATAAAATAAAAAGCATCCAAATAATAATTGCATTTAATATTATTGTCTATTGAAATTTTATTTTAAAATTTTGAACTGTTTCCAGTCAACACATTTTATTTCCATATCCAAAAAAGAGTTTCTAAACATCTAAAATTTCTACGAAAAATAATTTGATATTGAATTTTTTCATTATAAAGTTCAATCGTTTGAAGACGTTTCGTTTTGTAAAATAAGGACCTTAGTGATCAAATTTTGTACAAAATAATTAATTAATTTTGTTAAGCAAGTCCACAATAAAGTTTGAAAGATATATAAAGAATATACGAAGGGAACCCAATAAGGATGTAGGAGGAGAGACACAGGCAAACGAACAATGGCGAGATAGTAACACAGAGTGTATTGGGTGATATTTAGAGAGACATGAGCAGACACACACAACCGAAGGAACTATATAAGCATACGATTTAGTAAAAAAAAAAAAAAAAAAAATATGAAGACGCCACATAACCGATACTGATCTGTTTACCAATAAAATTTGACGAGGGATAGCGGAAGCAGAGTGCAAAAGCACTCTGTGCCTAATTTATGTGACTGGATATAGCTGCTGCTGAGCCACCAGGTAGCAGAAGGCCTTAACATCTTCAATGTCTTCATCACATACGAAGAAATGGCGATCTGTGTAACTATTGATGCGAAACGATTTTGTTTTGGGTATATTTATCTTCAGTCTGAAAAATTTTGCGATGTCACTGATGGTGGAAATTTTCAAGTGCATCTCTGAGAATGAGTGGCTAATTAGACTATGCATGTCATTGGCATAATATAGCTCCTTCCTACATATATTTCATATATGTATATATATATATATATATATATATATATATATATATATATATATATATATATATATATATATATATATATATATATATATATATATATATATATATATATATATATATATATATATATATATATGTAAATATAACAATGTCAAACTCTATCATAATATTCCTTGATTATGAACAAATATAGACGGTTGAAGACTTGATATATAGTATCGATCTGGTTAATAAATCTGATTAATGCCCCGATTACGGTTTACAACACTTAAATGTTGTGTTGTTTTAGCTACAACACAACATTAATTTATTTTTTGATTATGGTTTACAACATCTAGGTGTTGTTTATGTCACAGTGTTGCATTTCATTTGTATTACAAATTTCCGTAAAAACACATACCTGCATGCCAAAAACTGTTAAAGAAATAAATAAAAGAACAACAAAAAACGCACAAAAATTGCACGTATCCGAAAAAGAATTCGAGACAGTTCAAATCCATTGGAACTACCATATATAGAATAATTATGTTTAATTTTTATAAAACCAAACGATATTACAATATCTTAATTACAATTTATAGTTTTATGAAAATTTTCCACATAAATAAGGATGGTTTCTTGTTTTTGATACAGAAACTGAGCAGTTTTGTAAAAACTAATTCTGCCATTCTTTAATATTTTGAATTGGCTGTCTCAAGCCATTTAATTGTTCAATAAAATGATCCCATTTGGCCTTGAGCTGTATTTTGTTATATCCAAATGGCAGCTTGGCTCGGCCAATATCTGGATTAATTTTCATCAGCTCAACCAGCTTTGTCATTTGTTTTTTATTTGTAATTTTGCTAAGAAATATTTATTTCATTATTTTATTATTTTATATTTATTAATTTTTATTTTTGCAAGATCTGTATGTTTATCTATTTTCGATTTTCAACTTGTAATGTTAATAAAACAACACCTAATGAGCTGTTGTAGCTTTTTGCCAGTGCGAACAACACATACTGACAATAGTTGTAAACCATAATCGCATTTTTTAAAATACAACATTAAAGTAACAACTGTTGTAAACCATAATCGGGGCATAATTTAAATATATCAAAAACATCACCATTATTTTTCAAATCATATTTCCACATTAGACGGTGTTTGTAAAAGCAATTCAAGCAGGCCCGACAGTTTTGCGGCAACATTTTTGTAATTTTAATTAATGTTTTTTTACGATTTAATGGCCACCAGCTATTTTTTATTTCTATATCATGCAAATAATTTCACTATTCACTTTCGCCAGCAGTTGCCATATGACTTAATTTTTATTTTTAATTCGTATGGTCAGTTTTTGCCTTCGTATTGAAATAGTGTTTAGTAAATTTTTATTTCAATTTATGTCGTATCAGTATCAGTTTATCAGTCGTAAATCAAAGCTCTTATATCTGTAAGTAATCTGAAAGCTGGGCAGCCCTACAAAGCTTCCAAAAAGATCTTCTATAGTACATCAAAAACAGACGATTGTGATTTACAAAATAAACATTTAGAAATCGCAAAAAAACCTCGATAAAACATTTTTACAAATTTATTTGTCATAAAAGTACACCATGAATCCCATTTTTGTAAAATTAAAAAAATTGTCAATGGTCGCAAAATTTTTTGTCGTTGAAAACAAAACAATAATGGGAATCATATGGTCAATGTAATTAATTTAAATAGACTTTGAATACGCCACGTTAGTTATTTAAAAATCATTTAAGTTTCATATAAAAAAATTAGAGATAAATTATATTTATATATTAAAAACTGGCCATAATAAAAGAAATATGGAAACCCAATTAAAATGCAAGTGTGATAGTGTTGTATGCAAATATTCCATAAATAGTTTAAAATAAAATAACGCCAATTAATTACGAATTAACATTAAAACTTTAGCATAGACTTCGAAGAAGCAGGACCAGTACATTGTTTGGAATAAGAACACGATTTTTATCAATTGAGAATTTTATTAAATATTTGAAAAGCAAAAATTACATAAAAAATATGTTTCCCACAAAATTTCGTGAAACTATAGAGCCGATTGAAAAATTATATTTATATATATTTATTATATATTAATTATATATATAATTTATTTATATTATTTATTTATTATATATAAATCATATATTAAATCATTGTACTGTATTAAAAAGTGTAAAAACTTTGCTCATTTATCTTATAAGTGGCCCAAAAACGGCTTAGAATTTTCCTAAAAAATCCTTTGTATGCACGTTTAAGACATAAATACCTAAAATTCTGATATTCCGCTGTGAGATTCAATTCTTAGCTTCCGATTGATATGAAGATGAAAAGGGTAATTTTGGCATTTTTCACTTTCTTTTTGTTTTTTCAATTTGTTGACAAACAAAATGTTCTATGATGGTCAAGCGGAGTATCAGAATTGTAGAAATGGAATGACTTTGTAAAATTTGATGGACATTTGGCCCATTTTTAATTATAAAATCTTCATTCTTACGTTATTCTTTCCACAAAGTTTTTTTTTTAATTTTTATAAAATTATATCATATCATTAGCTATTAAAAAAAATTCAACGAAGAATTCGTATTCGGTTGAAAAAAGTACAATGAAAGGAACATCCTGTATTTCACAACCGACAAACTCTGGGTTACTTGACATGACCCCGAAACAATAATTGTTTGGTATGAATTTTTTCACATTTTGCTAAAAAACATTTTGTTTTCGTAATAATTAATTTAATAATGGACCTTATTTATATACATATTTCAACTATATTCAACCAACTCTTCTTAAACATTATTAAAAAAATGCATATTTTTAATCGCCTTGTTTAAAAGTCTTATGATGAATTACAAGTAATTAAGCAAATACAAAAATTAAAAGTCCACATAAGCATTAAGAAAATAAAAATAATAATAATGCATAAGCGAAGAACACCACAAAACGAGCGAAACTCTTAAAATAACAATTGCATACTTAAGGGCGTAATTGTGAAATAATAAATGTGCATACTTTATGGCATAATTGGTGATATAAATTAACATAAGGCAATCGTATCCAACTTGAAAGCATAATAACAAGAAAGACTTTCAAGTTAATGAACATGATCCTTTTTTTCATTTTCGCAAGTTCATTTTGCACGGTAAGCAAGAAAAGGCATAATAATGAGTCATAAAGTTTTCTGCCAAAACGGAAACTTAGAATATTAAAGTGGAAAGAAGTGCAACAAAAAGTTTTATTTAAAGAAATACTACAACATTTAGATGGATATAAAGAAAAACTAAAAGGAACGAAAAAAAAACACTAGAGACAAAGATAGAGAGTTAATGACACACTCACCTCACTGCGTGTGAGTAAAGGCTTTTTACGTTGCAGAAGTGAAGATTTCTTTATGTAACTAGTTGGCGTTATACAGCCACCAGGAGGATGCAAACTGGAAGCAGAAGATATAGTAGCAGTAGAAGAGATAGAGCCAATTTCGCCCATGGAAAAGGAGAGCGTACTAGAAGAGGCGGCATTATTGTCATTTACGGAAGGCAAAGGCAAAGGTTTTAGCGTGTGATAAGAGGACCCTGATGCTGTTGCTGTGGTCGATGTTGTGTTTGCGGACGATACAGTCGCGCTGCCAGTATCGCCGCAAAAAGCCTCGCTCTGAAATTTATTGGTATGATAATGATGATGAGAGGTTGGTAATTGTAGACTACTGCTGCTGCAGGGAGCACTGCCTACGTGAGACGAACATATTCTACTTTTACAACAGGCTGCTGTAGTGGTAGTGGTACACGATGGTGTGTGTGAGGTCGGTGAATTTAGATTATTTGGTAGTGATTTAATAGTGGGTTGCTGATATGGTGCTTGTGTATAAATAGTGGGTGAAAGGCGTGTCGAGAGGCGTCTGCAGGAGTAAAATGGTACTTTGGGATAAAATGATCGTACTAGTGAAGGGGAACGCTTGGCTGAGTGTTGATATTGGGGCAAGGGCGGTGATAAGGATGATGGTGTTAGGGGATAAGCTGAAGTGAGAGTCGAACTGGCAGGGCCTTTATTCTGAAAGTCGTTCAAATAGGAAGTGATCATAGAGGAGCCAGATCGATATCGAAGCAAGGAGTGTGAAGATATTAAGGACATTCAATGAAAGCGTGTGAGTTTCATTTGTGATGTAGTTTAATGTGTTAATATTTAAATAAAAAGAACATAGAGCATATAGTTAGAATACTTATATAAAATAGATAAGAATAATTAGTATTTGGAAAAATCAAATTTAAAATTTCTATTTATGAATGTATTTAAAAGATTTTTTTTTTGCAAAAAATACAAAATAAACTTATTTTTTATGTTAAAGGGGTAAAGTAGATTTATACTAAAGTGTATTAAAAATTAACTGTGAGAAATTCGCAAAAAGCTTAAAAAGTTCATAAAATTTTTGATAATTTTTTTTTCTACAACTGAATTTTTTCACTATTTTTTGTTATTTACAAAACTTTTTATAGACAATTTCGTATAAAACCGTTAAAGGTCTGTTTTCAAATAACAATGACATTTTTCATTATTTACAATTTGAAAATCAAGAAATTTTATGTAGGAATATACAAATATTTTGTTCCTAATTCCCGATGATGCCAATGTGTGACAGATTATTGAAGAATAGAAAAAAAGATGTTTACAATTTGTCTTGGAGCTCCATTATTAAAAAAAACGATAATCAAATCATAATACATAAAATTTTATAATAATACTTTAGGCAAATGATTCCCGAGAAAATTTTACGTTGTCGATAACCGATTTCTCACAAAAATTTGTCTTTATAGCGATTTTCTAAGAGAAATTTTTAGTGACGAAATTTTTTTGTTTAAACAATTTTTTATTGAAAATTATTTGTTATATTAATATTCTGTTAAAAATAATTTTATAAAAATTTTTATAGAAAAATGTTATTAGAAAATTTTTATAGAAAAATTTTATTAGAAAATTTTTATAGAAAAATTTTATTAGAAAATTTTTATAGAAAAATTTTATTAGAAAATTTTTATAGAAAAATTTTATTAGAAAATTTTTATAGAAAAATTTTATTAGGAAATTTTTATAGCAAAATTTTATTAGAAAATTTTTATAGAAAAATTTTTATAGAAAAATTTTATTAGAAAATTTTTCTATCACACGCTAAAACCTTTGCCTTTTTTTTTAGAAAATTTTTATAGAAAAATTTTATTAGAAAATTTTCTATAGAAACATTTTATTAGAAAATTTTTATTAGAAAATTTTTATTGAAAATTTTTATTAGAAAATTTTTATTGAAAATTTTTATTAGAAAATTTTTACAGAAAAATTTTTAGAAAATTTTTTATAGAAATCTCAGTAAATTTATTATAGAGGATAAGAACAAAATTTACATATTTTAAGTTTGTTTGTCATAAAAATATTTCACTAAACAAAGGTATGGAAATTAAAGCAGTTTCTTTGAGAAACAAAGTTAATTAAAAAAATTTTTATTTCACTTTGACGAAGTGATTTACAAAATAAGGACTCTAAACTGTAAAATAAGGACTCTAAACTGCAACGAGTGATTTATAACAATCAAAAGAAGTTAATTTGGAAATTATGATGGTAAACCTATATGTATCAACTGATTTTACTAATTTACTTTTTTCTCTTTAAACAAAGTTTTTAATATCAATATCAAAGTTATTTAAGTGAGTATTTATATATGAAAAAAACTTTTTATTTTAAGGCTATAATGAGCTTTAATAAAAAATGTATTTTCAATTAACGTCTGTCATAGATTTGAGGATAAAATATAATTAGGCTATAACAAGGATATTCGTATTTACAACTGTGACTTTCTTGCCTTCAAAAAAGTTAAAAAAGTACTTTAATAATCATTAATAAAAGAAAATGTCATTGTCAACACTGACATCAACTTCCAATTAACTTTGCAATAATGGTGATGATTTCATCATCAACATCATCGTTATCTATTTATATAAATACTTATGTAACACAAATTTAATATCAAGCAGAAAAGGATAAAATAAGAATGAATATGCAGTGTGAAAATGAATACAAAACAAGTGATAAGCCAATTTTTCAGGAAACATTAAACTATAAAAACCAAAAGACAAGTATAGGACGCAAAAGAAAAACAATGTATATGTGTAAACAAAAATAAATCATATGACATACATACAGGACATGTAGTATAAGGGGAAAAATATATGTAATATATTCACTGCAAAAGGGACAAAAAGGAAGAGATTTTACGTATAATAAACACAGACATTCGCACATGCATCTGCCAAGAACAATTAAAAGTAAAAGAAAAATATACCGTCACAAAAACAAATTGAAAAAATGAAAATACTCATGTTACCAGTTGGAACAGACAAGCTCAAGTTATTTAGAAGGTGTATTAACCGTTGTATTGATTGTAAAATTTTATAATATTTTCCCCATACAATAGGATATATAAAAAATACTATTTACAATGACTTTGTCAGCTTTTTCATATTCCACTTATACAACAGTCACCACATCCTTGTAAATACCCTTAATGTTTTTTTCTGTGCTTTTTAGTTATTTTGATGAAACTAAAATTTCTTCTCAGGAAATTACATGCACACACGCTCTAAAGTTTCTCATTTCTGAAAGTTTTCGAGTCGGCTCCAAATATTGAATATATAAGTTGTAATAATTTTTTAGAAAATTTTTTTTAAATTACATTTTAAATTTTTAATATGGAAATTCATTATTTGGGATATTCTCCCCAACTAATCGTTAGAAACAATTAGAGCTTTTGCAAAATGCATAGAAAAATCAAAAGTTTGTTGTGGCTTTAGCTCTTCATATGCCGACATTTCATTGGTTGCTAAAACCAAATCGTCAGTGAAGTTTAATACATCATTAATGACCAACGGGCGTTTAATTGTATGGGTGTTGAGAGAAAAATAAAATAGACTCACGTTGAGTAAATTGTTTGTTGTGTTGGTTTGTATAGAAACATTCTAAACCTACTATGATTATGTATTTGTTGTAATTCATATGCAATATTGAAATTCTCATATTGTATTTGATTTATGTGGCATAAACATCCGAAGTTGAATGTTTTCAAACTGCTTAAACTTCACTGACGATTTTTTTATAATGCTTAGTCTTGGGAACAATTTCATTTTATAAAAATACTTAAAATGAACAAAAGCAGCCATTTTTCCCATTTCGTGGAGGAAAAAAAATTAGACTTATTGAATTTTATTTGCGACTTAGTTCACTTTCCTTAATTTTTTTATTTTTCATACAGAAAAAATATATCAAAGTCCCACTTAGCTTCCTGAAGTATTTCGGCACTGCAGGCCTTTGGCTGGGTGCAAGGAATTTCTCCAAACGCGGCTTCGCTTCCTAAGGCATTTCTGCATTACTCTATAGAGCGAAGCTGGTTTTACACATATCACAGGGAAATAAAACTTTTCGCCCGGCCAAATCCCGGCAATGGAGAAATCACTCAGAAAGCGGTAGCCAGAGTAGGATATACCATAGGGTAAAAAGTAAGCCGTAGGCCTACAATGCACAAATGCTTTAAAAAGCGAAGCCGTAATTGGCTAAGTACGTTTTGAGTCCGTTTGAACGTTTATATGAGAGATGTAAAAAAACGTTCTAAAGAATTTTTATAGTTTGGACTTTTTTATAATTTTTTGAGTCTCATTTCACAAGGACTCATTTAATTTCTTTTTGCAAGGGAGTTCTTTCATTATGAAAAATTACCCAAAATTTAGATTTTATTTCATTTGCGAATTTGAGAATAATTAAATTTTCCTTGGGATTTATTTTATTGAATTTTCTTGGGATCTATTTCATCTTCCTTGGGTACTAATTTATTGAAAGTTATTTTGGTGGGCGTTATTTGATACAGCCACGTAAACACTGATGATGATGATGATGATGATGATGACGTAGATTTACTGTTCCATTCCGATAGTGTAATTAGCTTCCCCTTGATCTTTTCTAATTACAATTTATTTAAAAAGTATTAACTTGATTTGACAAATTCAAAGCTCGAATTTGAGTCAGATTCATTAAATTCCTTTTCGATAAGCTCGCTTACACTACCCTATAATACATTGTCAATTGCAATTAAATATAAAATCCATTTTTAAATTAATTTCCACGTTAGATTATCTCATGTATTTCACTAAATTAATACTTAGTCTTCCATGTCAATTAGTATCACAGTATCCAACAGTCTGACATTACTCCCACTGTCATGCATTGATCAAAAAGATAAATTTCTTTCCTTGAACTAAATACAAATTGACTCTAACATTCAATTTCATTAAAATTACAATTCCATTTTCTTTTTATCACATGATTGTCGTTGTGACAAAAACTACTGCCACTAACATGAAATCATTCATCCTTCGAAGAAACTATCAATTACAAGATAATCTGAAGAAGAAAGAAAAAATAAATCTAATTTCTTTTGATGACTTTTAACAAACTGACAAACGAACGATTTCATTCAGCGCAAAAAAGCATGACTAAAAAAAAAAACAGAAAACATCAATTGTGTTCTCGGATTCATGAGATGAGTTTCGAAATTTGTTTGTTTTTCGAAATTCGTAAGAACTGAAAACAATTAGTGGAAGGCTCACTTGAATATACGAGTATTTGGTGGTATAAGCTCTTTGAAAGCTTAGCAGCACAATTAGAGCGTTAAACGAATAAGGATGCAAATGGAATAGGATTTATTAATACAATTGATATTGACTATTCAACCTTTCTTTGCATTATTTATTAAATTATAATGAGCTTGAGAAAACATTTCCGTACAACAACATTTTATTTGACAAAATTCTTTAATGCTTCTGTATACTTTTATTCCATTTATTGTTAAACAAATGGACGTAATTTTTCTTTATCAGACTTCATTAGGAGACGATGTTCATTAACTTTTAATGTGTATTAATGATTAAAAGTGACAGCTAGACGTCAAATTTACACATTCATAATTAATAATACACCATTACTTAATGGAATTAATTATTTCACTATTGTTTTTGAACTTTATACAATCGAAACATCAGCCATTTTTCACGAGTTGTGTATGAAGAAACAATACGAGAAGCATAAAGTTTGGTTTATTTTTTCTTATAACAAGACCAGTGTTTAAACTGGAACCAACAACACTAAATATGCTAAATCAAAACTCTTACTCGTTCCAGATTAAATAATTGAAAGGTAAATCATTCCAGTTCCATTAAAAACTTCTACTTTATCTCTGGTAGTTTATCATAGGCAAACTGTGTGTACGAATACAATATTCGCCGGGAACCTTCTCGACTGGCACCTGAACTATGCTGACACAATAACAAAGGATACGATTCGGAGATTGAGTTCGTAATATTTTCAATTGCAAAATCTTCATTCTAGTCGTTTTTATACAAACTCCTGCTTTTAAATTATAATTTGGACATCCAAGGAGACAGCGTTATATTTTCGTCTTTATTTTTATAAAAATGACCACGTTTAAATTTTTATTATTAAATTTATGCTTCACTTTCCTAACAAAACATGAGTATCCACTATTACAAGGTACATTAATATGCCATATCGTAAGTAAATTAATGTACCATACCTCATGACATGCAGTTGTCCTTAAACACACGTAACCTGACAATTGAAGTGTCATTAACAAGCGGAAAATGTTTGAAATAAAAGTGTAAATAAATCAAAAATATGTCACGTACGCATAATGTCATTTGAAATACATAAAAGAGAAAAATAAGTCATCTAAAGGAATTTAATAAAGAATAAAAGAAATCTTTAAATAAATTTAATGACAACGAAGCAAATTTCTGAAGGTCCCAATGGTACGTCGAATGGCAGGTGTTGTTTTTGTTGCGATGAGGTTGCATGAAGAGCAAATAATACAGGTATTTCTTGCTTCACTGTGTGTAAGGGAATATGAAAAATGGCTTTATTCCTATGACTCCGAGTGTGAAAAATCATATACATATTTCTATTTGGACTTCCTCTGTATGTATGAATGTACACATACGAGCACCTGAATGGACGTACATACATATGTGCGTTTTAGGAATTACTAGTGAGGATTTCGGTCCTTAATGTACTCACAGAGTTCTGTATCTCACAATTCCAATTAGGTTTTCAAATATATCGTCAACAGAAATGTAAAACAACGTATCAGCAAAATTTTCTTAATATAGTTTCTTTATGGATTACGATACACCACATCATATTACACATGTGTGCAAGAGTTTATATTTTTGGTTGTGTTATGAAGCAGCCATTAAAAGTTTTCGCCCAGTGGGTTGAATTTAAATATTATTTTTCGTTAATATTAACCGCTGCAAATGAGTCTCATTCATTTACAATGAATTATATTTGATATTTGCTAGACCGATTGTGGTTCGAGCCCATTATGGTGTAAGTAAAAAAAATTAGTTTAACAATTCCTTATCTTATTATGGTTTTAAGAAATTAATAAAAGCATTTATTGCAGTGATATATTCCTCCACCTTCAATGAAAAAATTGTCTACTTGAAAAAAGTTAAGGAAATTCATGAACTGAAACTTAACAAGAACTACTGAAGGCGATTTTTCTTATAATTAATTTTATTAATGAAACTTTTTCATAAAGGCAATGAAACATTCATCATTGATCCAATGAAAGGCTTTATTAGCTCATTTTCAACGACGAATTTCATTGATGCACTGAATAAATTCAATGTACGAGTATGCATGAAGGGGTTTCTTTCAGTGTAAGACACTGAAAACAGTAAAATGAAACGGTTGAGACTGAGGTTTATACCCTCTTAGATATTTATTTATAATTGCTATTATTTAAAATAAATTATAAATTTTTTTTTGAGTTTATAATACACATGTGCATATTAAGGTCTAAATGTCAATTTGAACACATTTTAGTTCCAATTTGTGTTCCTTTTCAGTTATTGGTATTGCATTTTATTAAATTTATTTTATAAATAATATTATATTTATTTTAATATTCCAAGCCAATTACGATAATATTATTTGCAATAATCACATACAATATAGAATTCTTATATTGTTTGTTTGGTTTTGCATAAATATACGAGGTTGAATGTTTTCAAATTGCTTAAAGTTCACTGACGATTTGGTTTAGCGACCAATGAAATGTCGACATATGAACAGCTCAAGCCACAACAAACCAAACATTTATTAGATATATTTTACTTAAAAAAATTAATCAAAAATTAATGCGCAAAAATTTCAATAGGAGAACATAAAGAAGGAAAACATTTTTAATGACAAATCATCGACTCTGTGAAAACTATCAATGGAGAAAAAAGTTAAACTTTAAGCAAACGCCTATATTTTACATATTTTTAATCGATTATTATAATCATTTTCTATATAGAAAAAAATATAATTCTGAGAGCTTATTTGACTTTTTAATTATGATATAATTTAAGCTATTTTGTAACAAAAAATTCAATATATGAAGAAGGTAATCAAAGACTACTGATCGATAAGTAAAAGAAAATAAGAGAGACCGTAATCTTTACAAATAAATTAAACTTGATTATTTATTTCGAAATTCCCTAATCATTGACCAGTTAAACGAATTAAGAAGTTTATGAAAAATTCCACAATCTCAAATAATTACTATTAGAATTTTCTATGGAATATTCCCCATTATCGTGTTTGGCGATTTTCGACTGCAAATTCGACAGTTTGTAATAGACTAAAGACACCGAGCAACATTTTTCTTTAATCTAGTACAAACTGTCGAATTTGCAGTCGAAAATCGCCAAACACGATAAGGGGGATTGTTTGATATCAATAAAAGTTTATATTATTATTATATATGAAGATGGTACTCGGAAAGTACCGCAATATCGACAAAACACAATAAGAGACCTTAAGCTTAAAAAATATAATAAAATTCACACTTATTCTAATTGGCAATGGCAATAGAAACAACGCCGTTCTTTTAATTTTTGCTGCAAATCGGTATTCCAGTTGGCAGTTGCCCTTATTATGATTGTCGACGTCGACGTCACACCAAGTCAACAATATATTGGCAATTGAGGGATCGTTATCGAGAACTATTAAATATTATTGATACGATATTACTACTACTATTCTATATGTATGTATGTATGTATGTATGTATGTATGTAACGTAATGGCTCCAAAACGGCTGGGCCGATTTTGACGAAATTTTCAGGGAACCTTCAGAATACTCGGGCGGGTGACACTGTGAAGTCCGATTTTTTATTTTCGGTCTGTGGGCGGAGGGGCGTGGCAAAATCCAATAATTCATAAAATGAGAATGGCTTGGCCGATTTCTGTAAAACTTTTTGTCAGTTGTTCGTATTTTCGAGGAGAAGGTTTTTATGGAAGAAAATTTTGAAAAATCCCTCCGGAAAAGTCGGAAAATTGGAAAAATCGAAAATCGAGTTTTTGTATGAAATTTTGTTTGAAATTATTCCTTAATGGCTTTTCAAATGAAAAAAATAGAAAGTTTGTCTGAAGGCTTAAAATTGGGGCGAGGCGAAGTTCGCCTGGTCCGCTAGTGGCTTACAAAACTACAATTGGCCATCGATATCAGTTAATTGTTGCCTACAACGAGTTCAGAACTACTGTCTTTTTTTACTGTCGACTTGATGTGACATCGTCGCGACAATCATAATAAGATGGGATATTGCCATTTATTTCAAGCAAAATTGACGTGAATGTTGTCTCTATTTGCCTTTGATTTTATCGTCGGCATTTTTGGTGTTGTCTTGCAATGCTTTGTATTTTTAAAAAATCAACGTTAAAATTGTCTTTCATTCTACGTTTTTGATATTATTTGATATATTTGTGTTGTATTTTTAATTTAAATAAAATAACGGAAAAAATTAAATAAATAAATAAATGCCAATTCGACAAGCTTGTGCAAGAAAATAACCCATTATTAACCAGCGGATTTCGCAGGGGCATTGCTTCTACTAATGTTAAGTAAGAGTGGGAGTGTATTGCTGCTGTGCTAAATTTGCTTGGTCCACCAATTGGAGCTGGTGATGGATGGCAAAAAGTAACGTAAATTGTTTATTTTAAAAATATGCTGTCTAACGAAAACATTTTTACAGATTTGGCGGGACTTAAAGTTCAACATCAAGAGGAAAATGGCGACAAACAAATCAGAGTGTAACGTTACTGGCGGTGGTGTATTTAAGCAGGAAAGCTGTGGTAAATCTGCTGATGTCAATGTTGATTTTTACTTTCTGGAAACAATGTAATTGGTAAGCTATATTTTTCCAATATGTAGGTCTACCTTCTTGCGGCCGATTTGATATTTTACTGTTTACAGGAAGGTGTACCTTCCATCAGTTTTTGCTCAATCAACATTAATAACTTTTGCGCCATCAATATCAACAGCAGCGACAGTATATGCGCCATCATTATCAGCAGATTCTTCGCCATTAACGTCAGTCCTCTTTCCACAAAAATTTTTTTTCCGAATCAGAAAAGAAAAACATTTTTTTTTAAATTTCGTTTTTTAACAAACACAGCATGGAACTTCTTTTTTATAAAAAAAAACAATAAAGAAAATGTATCAGCTGATTCAAACATTAGAGATGTGTACTGTATTTTATTAACATTATCGATAAACAGTCAACGTCGCCGTAATACTCTTAGAGAATGCAATATTAGTATTGCTGTTGTGCTAAATTAGTGTTGTCTTAAAATTGCTGACGCCAAATAGAATAAGGGTTAGTCATTAATTACATTTTTTTATTTATTTCGATTTTCTCTAGTCATTAATCATTAATAATTATAATTATTTAATGAATTGCGAATGATAAGATTTTTCTATAATTGCTATGGATGATCTAAAGAATTTTTTATAGATTTCTGTAGGAAACTCTTATGGATAATACAAAAAAAATTTATAAAAACTTTAATCCCATAATGTGGGTAAAAAAATAGAAAATATTCCGTCTGGCCTAAGAAGTTGACATAAATAATACAGAAATAAAATAAGCTGTCTAAAATTAAAAAATTCTCTAAAAGAAATTTGTGAAATATACAATCTGGGAGTAAATTATGGCATTCGATATCGCTCGAAATTTCAAGCAAAATTTTCGTGAAATGTATTGAAACGTTTGCTTGATATTTCTATCGATAACGAATGACATAATCCGCCTCCTGCTGTTTGAGTAGGATGTTTAAATACTTTGTAAATATTTTCTATATAAAAATACATACATAAATATATACATACATAATTTCAGTGTTGTTACATTAAATCAAACATTTGAAAGAACAAACATGCCAACATTTAAGTAAAAATCAGGGACTACGACATTATCTAAATGAATATTTTACAATTGTGTATTTAAAAAATCTATTTTGAAGATTTAAAAAAAAACAAGAGAAATAAAAAAGCATAATAAATAAAATGTACTTACGTTATTTGGATTTTTAGCGGGGTTGCAAACCATTTCAGATTCAAGGCCATCTAAATGCGTAAGACTTTTTGATTTCAACTGAAATAATGAAAACAAGGAAGAATACAGAATGATTAAACAAATGTTTTTAATAGGGGTTAAAAGAAAAAATAATTATAATAAATAAATGTTTTAAATAAGAGATATATATTAAATAAACTGAGATGTAATAGAAAACCAAAAAATATAAAAAAATAAATTTGGAATTCAAACTATTTAATACAGTTGTTATAAAAATCAAAATTGAATATTTTCATTAAAAAATGTAGAGCGTTATTAAAAATTTAAGCAAAAAAAAATAATAATAATAAAATAAAAAAAAAATATATATATATATATATATATATATATATATATATATATATATATATATATATATATATATATATATATATATATATATATATATATATATATGTTTAACAAAAGATTTTCATTCATACAACTCTAGGAAAATTTATATAATTTTTCGTGTATTTGATTTGATGTTACTGTCTGTTTTTGTAAGTCTAAAAGAATTTTTCGGTAACAAATTTATATTGAAAACATAAAAAAATTTTCATTTAAATTTTAGCAATCCGTCACACTATATTACTGAGTATTAAGACTTGTCAAAATCTCAAATAATACAGAATCAAAGTGTTAAATGTTAAAAAAATGCCAAATAAATTGTCAGAAATTTGACATCTCATAAGACAGTCAGTCAACTTTAGAAAAAATTTCCTAAGCATTTGGATTTTTCATTCTACTAACATTAAGCAAAAGTTTAGAATATTTATTTTAATTTTGAACTATTACTTATTTTTCTACTCAGTAGAAGGAAAAAAATTTACTTGAAGTAAAATAGTGTAAAAATATAATGATGTTATGTAAAAATTTTTCTTGACAATTTTAATTTTCATTTGATAACTTTCTTAGAAAATCCTTAGGAAATCATAAGGCTTGTGCTATAGGGAGAAACACATTTTATTAAGAATATGAGCAATGAATTTGAGCATGACCCAATAGAATAAATGTAAATAGTTCTTAAGTAATGGCATTTTCGTTGCTTCCAAAAGATCCATTATGACATTTTTTCGACTTCCAAGGATGCAATTGATACAATTTTAATTTATATGAAAATCGATTTGAAAATACTTTCTTTTTATAGAAAATAATTTATTTTCAAACATTTGTGTCTTTAGCTGTTCTTATGCCGACATTTCATTGGTCGCTAAATCGAATCGTCAGTTTGAAAACAAACAACAAATTTTTGAAACTATATTTGTTTAAACGATTAGTTGGGTAGAATATCTCAATTAATTGTTTAACCACTAAATAAGACCTCAAGCTTGAATAATATTATAATCAAATTGTTATAAAAAGGTCAAAAAAATACAGAGATATTAATAAGTTTCAATATTAAAATATTTGTTTCTTCGAATCCACGTAAAAACATAAATTTCTGTTCAACATTCATAACAAATTTTATTATAACATAAGGAAATCGTAACTTCTGACGAATTTGTATGCATCACAGATGTGGAACTTATTTCCAGTGGCAAATGACAATTCTGATTCTATGCATAATTATCAACAAAAAAAGTTCACTTTTCTTAACATAATGAAAACAGGTTTCAAATCGGTGAATAGGAATCGAAAAAGAGAACATCCTGAAATGACAAGCCAGTGTTAAAATCATTGGAAATCATACAAGTTTGCACTACTAGTGCCTCTGGATCAGAAACTCAACATTTTCATTGATTTCTTTGGAAGGTCTTTTTTTACTGGTGAGTTAAGTATATGTACATACATATAATATTAAATAATTTTAGACATTTAAATGTCCAAATTACTTTGATTTTGCAAGTGGCAAATTCATAATTAAATTTTCTGTATAAAAATATGCTTAAATTTTTTTTCTTCTTGAAAAAGAAAATCCTTCATTTTGCTTTAAAAAGTAGTGAAACCAAAAACTGTTTGTAAAATATTCTGTGTGGGTGTGTAACTCCCTCCAAAGTCGATTATGCTTTTTGTATACGATATGCATGTAAGTATGTATGTAATTATTTGTCTTCATTATTTGAACAGTGTATATTTTCTTTTGATGTAAGTATGTATTTTTATTCCTCACGGTGACGACGAGGATGATGATGTTGGTGACGCCGGTGATGTTATTATATTTATTTTTTTGTTGTTGCTTGTTTGTTTGTTGATACCCAACAAAAGAGAATATACCAATAATTGAAATGCAGTTATTTTTGTTGTTGTTTGGTTGTAGTAGTTGTTGGTATTTGGTTACAAACTTTAGTGAACCCAAAAGATTACACACACACACACACGAACACATAATTCATGTAAATAAATATAACAACACAATATAAAGGCATGTATCCTAATCACTGTTGCCAGAAGTGCAGATTTATCTGCATTTTACAGATTTTAGCCCTCATATGTATGAGACAAAATGCAGATTTGCAGATTTTTCACCGAAAAGTGCTGATTTCTTAAAATCGTAAACATATAAAAACTTTTTTGCTTTCAGTCTTATTTTGTTATTACTGTTACATTAAAATCAATTATAAAATCAATTATAAAAATTGTCATTCCTCATGCACTAGGTCTGTTCAACAATCAAAAGTTTTTACTAAATGTTACTCGAAAGTTTTCACGTACTCGAAAAATGTTTCAACTAGATAGTGAAAAAAGAGCTCAAGAAATTCAGAGACTAGAAAATTTCATAAAATTATTACTAGTGAACTTTTTTTAACTGTAATAATTATTCAAACAGCTGTATTTTAAATAAAGTTTGGAGAATCATATCGGCAGAAACGAAATTTCATAATATTTAACAAATTGCATTAGTCAGTTTTTAGGCACAAAAGGAAAAATTATAAATATTTTGTGGAAAAATTAATTTTATTCAAACGTAAGCAAGTCACCACAAAAGCAATTTGGATTTTTGCTGATTTTAGGTAAAAAAATTTGGCAACACTTATCGCAATAAAAAAGTTTGTATGAGAGAATGAAATTTTGTTTATAACTGTCAGTGTGTGTTACGAATACTATGTATGGATATACTGGGTGGTCCAAACACAATCATCATTTTAAAACGTTCTTTTACACTGACAGGTTTTTTCTCTCCGAAATATTGAGTTTCTCCGCTACCAACGTTGGAAATATTGCAAAAACCATTGGCCGAACAATCATCTTATCTGACGAGTCGCACAAAAACCGAAAATGCCGCATGTGAGGATCTAGAAATCCGTCACTTCTACGTCAAGAAGCTAGTGCATCCACAGAGAGTTACAGATCGTCGTGGATATTGGTGTGATGGCATTATTTGCCCCTTTTCCCGAAAATGCTGGAAATGACATTTCATGTCACACAAGTTGATCACCATGACAGCTCATTTAATTTATGATAAGAGGCTTGAATTTGGACCATCTAGTGTACTAAGGATGTAACTTTACGTTTTGGAAAAATATGAAAATGGTGCAAGATTAAAATTTATAAACAAAATCTTTTTATTGGTAAAAAGATCAGACACAAACTGCAACAAAGATTGGAACTTTTTATTTATGTATATCGTCACTTAAAATCCAAAATGACACAATTAAAATATTTCTTACACAAAATATATTGCTATCAAATTGGGGAACGAGTTTACAAAATAAATACACTTAAAAGAAAAATTAGAGCGGTTAGAGCGGTTAGTAGGGATTTTCTTAAGCCAAATATGGAATGCTTCAATCAAGAACGGTCACTTCAAATTAAGTCATTACTTTTGCGCCACCTTGTATATTGACCGAAGGACTAAATGATGAAGATTTTTGTAAAACTGTACAGGATAAAATCCATAATATAAAATAAAAAAAAAATACAGGATTTTCTGGAGCCCATGCAAACATCTGGAAAATAATGCACATGCATCACACTCAGGTTCCTACATTCAATTCGCTTTTCTTTTTGCTTGCAATGGAATGTATTTTGTGTTAAACAAAAATGCTGGAATTTATTTGGTACATACGCACTTACATTTGTATGTGTATGTTAAGACTTATAAGAAATTTAAAGTAAAAATGTATAATAAAAATAATTTAAAATCATTCAAATGGTTCAAACTCGCCTAATATTGAAATAATTCCCAAAAAAAAAAAATTTATAACATTTACACAAGGCGTCAAGCATTTTACAAAAATCTTTGACTATCATTATAAAATTTCTTATAAAAAAATAATAATAAATAAAATATAAAAGGCTTTGGGCCTTTGATTCATCAAAATGAAAATCCGAAAGTTTCAGTTTAACAAGCGAAAGTTCTCATGATCGTTTGTCGACTTGAAAAGTTCACTAATTTAAAAAAAAGTCATAAATAGCGAGACAGATGTTGTAACTAAAAAGCAAGAAAAAAAATTCATTCTAAATATTTTGAATCCAAAAACACACAATTGCTCCACTCATAAGTTATTGTGTATGAGTTATAAGTGGTGGCATGCTTGAAACAGTTTTACAAACATTGTTAGTTTTTACAATGTAAACCTACAATTTTTCCCCTATGCTTTTCAAGTTTCCTATGAAAACATGGATAGGAGTACCAACAATATGAATATATGACAAAATATTTTCTGTTTTCTATATCAAAATTTTTCCAATAGTATTTCATATTTATATATGGCTTTTCACATCTCATAAAGCCGGTAATAAGCGATATATTTCTATTTCTGTGTTCTATGTACATATATTCAGCACACACGATTTCCCATCTGCAAAGTTTCTTTGTGTTGTTTTCTAATGCGAATTTCCAATCTTTGCACTCAAACCCAAAGATTGAAGCCAAATATTGATGTGTGTGTCAACCGCTTGAAGAATTATTTCTCACACACATGATTGAGTGGTGAGTGCTTTTAAGGAACAAATATTGAATTAAATTAAGAAATTTTGCACAAAATCATTATTTTTTTTCAATAGTTCTTAAAACTGTAAAACAATTAAATGAGAGGAGGACTCTTTCTCAACAAGAAGGGGATATTATTCTCAAACTGAAAAGTTCATCTAAATATATTCAACTTACACTCAAACGTAATTCTCAAATGTATTTCGAATGTTGTTCAAAATGTAAAACAATTCAATGAGAGGAGAATAACCCAGCAAACACACAGGCGTGGTTTGAAAACAAACCTTTCTCAACACAAAGGGGAAACTATTCTTAAATTGAAAAAGTCATTTATGCTCAACCACTCTCCAATATTTTCCAAGTGTTGTTCAAAATTTAAAACAATAAAATGAGAGGAGTATAACCCAGTAAGCACGCATAAGAAATTATTCTCAAATTTAAAAACTCATTTCTGCTCAACTTATTCGCTAATTAATTCAGCTTGTCTAACGTTTCTATTTAAATCAATAAACTCAAATCACTCCTTTGCTTTGAAATAAATTTGATACTTGTGTTTGATAGCAAATGATATACATACTTACTTATTTTAAACGTTTGACTTTGTGCTCGCTGGGTAATGATCACAATGAAATCTCATGAAGAAATAGTTTTACAAAATTTTTAATTATTAATGATTGTGTGTTTTATGGGTAAAAGATTTTGATGACAAAAAGGATTTATTTAGTCTTTATTGTTGTTAAATTTGATAATTATCGTTGTTATTATTATTGGCATCATTATTATCATGATAGATATATTTGAGATGATTCCAATGGATTACAAGAAGGATAAATGTTTTTAAGGACTTTGTTGTTGCTTAATGTAAATCTCTGATTTATCCATGTGTGTTTGAAAACATGGTTCTAATTGTTGCGATCATATGAGATATACTGTTGTTGTTGCTGTCTGTGTGTGTGTATGCATGACACTTTCGAGTTTGGTAATAGTACAGGGGATTAAAGAGTAAAAATAAATAATAGCAACATAGACCATGCTTTCAATTAGTTGTCCAAATGATGACATTCTTAATCTATATCAGCAGTAAAAAAATAGAAATTTAGAGGGATACGAGTATAGTGATGCATACATATGTACTTACACATGCATATACATATGTTATATATTTTTTTTTTTTTTTGCTAAAATTTATTTATTGTATCTTCAAAAAAAACAGAACTAACAATAAGTATTCAAATCTTAAATATATATATAATTATTAGGCCCAACCAGTGTCAGACATAAACTTAGTGATTATAATTAATAATACGTAAGAATCGTATTTAGCATAAAAATATTTTTAAAAAGTTTCATCTGGAGCGCTGCGTACTAAAGCCGTAGTATCCCTCTTTTTTAAGCGGATATGTCCAGGAAAGTTCAAGATGTTACGAGCAAGGGGATTAGGATGGAACTCGAGTTTTGTTAAATATTTGCCTGCATATTTTGCAATTTCAGCGGTCACAAGTGGCATATTTAAATCACGATGTAAAATTGAATTTTTGATGTACCATGGAGCCGATGTTATTAACCTTAAAATTTTGTTTTGCATACGTTGGATTCTCTCTACATTGGAAGCTGAAGCAGTGCCCCATAGCTGAATTCCGTAACACCATATGGGTTTCAAAAGCGACTTGTATATTAAAAGTTTACAATCTAGACTGAGGGTAGAATTTCTACCAATCAGCCAATGTATCTGGGTTAATTTAAGTTTCATTTGTGTCAGCTTAGAATCAATGTGGTGTTTCCATGTAAGCCGTCGGTCAAGGTGTATACCAAGGTATTTCACCTGTGAATGTTGCGGAACAACTTGATTGTTGATTCGAATGGGGGAACAAGTATCTCTTCGTAGCGTAAATGTGACATGAACACACTTTTGTTCATTTACTCTTATTCTCCATAAGTTCAACCACAGTTCCAACAGGTTAATATGTTCCTGAAGATATCGGGAAGCCTCGTGAGGGTTTTCATGCATACTAAGGCAGGCTGTATCATCGGCAAATGTAGAAGTGAAGATATTACTGCTCAAAGGCATATCACAGGTATAAATCAAATACAAAACTGGCCCCAGTATACTCCCCTGTGGCACCCCAGATGAGATAGTTTCGGGCACACTCATGAAGTCTCCTTCCACGACAGTGAACTTCCGGGCAAGAATGTAACTTTCCAATAGATTCACAATGTTCATTGGTAGATATGTCCTCAATTTCAAAATCAGGCCCTCATGCCACACTTTATCGAATGCCTGAGAAACATCAATAAAGAGGGAAGAACAATACTTCTTTTCTTCAAATGCTCTTCTTATAAAATGTACCAATCTATGACATTGTTCAATGGTGCTATGCTGACTTCTAAACCCAAATTGATGGTCCGGTATGCACCCATTATCAGCTAGAATTGGGGACAATTTTGACATGAGCAGTTTTTCGAAGAGTTTTGAAATTGTTGACAGCAAACTTATTGGCCTATATGACTCAGCCTTGGTAAGATCTTTGCCCGCCTTTGGAATCATTTTGACCATGGCAAGTTTCCAGCTGTGTGGATAATACTCCAGTCGTAAAATGCCATTGAAAATAAATAACAGGATTCTAACAGCAACACGAGGCAACTTCATTAGCATCTTGTTACTAACTCCATCAATACCCGGAGCTTTCTTCGGGTTGGTTTCAGCAATTAGTTTTTGCACATCACGCATCTTAAACTTTATGGGTCGAGGGGGCAGAGCAACTACGCTCGGCAAATCAACAGCACCAGTACATATGTTTGGGGTAAATACGTGTTTTAAATGCTCAGCAAATATGTTACCTTTTTCAGTATTGTTTCTGGCCCAACCTCCGGTAGAAGTGCGCAGGGGTGGTTTAGACTCAACGGGTGTTTTAAGTTTTTTAGCAGCGCGCCACAAGGAGTAATTAGATGCTGCTGTGACATCGAGACCTTCCAGATAGTTCTTAAGAGAAGCAGATTTTTCAAATGCAAGCAACTCATGGAGTCGTTTAGTGCATTCTCTAAGTCTGATTTTATGTTGGGGTGATCTGTGCTGTTGCCATTCCCTTCTAGCTCTTCTTTTTTCACATACGAGACGTTCAATATCCGCAAAATAAATTCTATTAAACCCAGTCTGCGGATGGGAGGTAGTGGCATGTTTAGCAGCCTGTTCAATATTCTCGGTAAGATTGGCAATGTTAAGTTCAATATCATCGGGAGTTCTAAGCCTGAAGTTTTCCGTACAATGACTACTGAGATATTTTTTGAACCCCAGCCAATTTACACGATTTATCATCTTCACATATGGGTGAGGTAAGTCACTTCTTAGTGGGCTACATATTGTAACGATCGTGGGAGAGTGATCGGAGGAGAGATCATGTGAAGCTTCAACATGAATAAAATCCCTACGGATATTTTTCATGACCCCAAAATCTATAACATCCGGAATCTTATGTATGTCAGTAGGCCAGTAAGTGGGCTCCCCGCTAGAAATGACATCCAAACCCATTTTTGAAATTGTGTTGAACAAAGCTCGACCTCTAGGTGTAATAAGACGCGATCCCCAGAACGTATGTTTTGCATTGTAATCTCCAGCTGCTACGAAACAAGGGCCAAGAGTTTTGTAAAAATCCTCATATTGATCCTCACTGATTGAAAATCTTGGAGGAGAGTAAACTGATGATATCACAAGATTTGAACAAAAATTTTCGATGCAAATATTTGTTGCTTGTAGATGGTCTTTACAAATGTTCTCGAGAATATAGTGCTTGAGTCTTGACTTTATTAGAACTGCTGATCCTCCGCATGCTCTTCCTCTCGGGTCCTTTGTATCATATAAGGTGTAGCCACTAGTTTTAAAAAGGCTTCTCGAAGTCAAGTGAGTCTCAGATACCAACATTATATCAATATTTTTTGCCGTGAGGAAGTGCTCAAGTTCATTTTTATGTTGGCGAATGCCGTTTGCGTTCCAGAAACATACTTTTAACGTGTTCATGGCTTGTTAACTAATGCTAGAAGCAGTGTGTTCTGCATTCGCAGCATTTCTTGCATCATGCTAGTCATATTAGTTGTAAAGTTGTTTATAGTTTGCACCAGATTATCAATAGTAGTTTCAAGGCGACTGAAATTAAAGCTTGGGTTAGCATTTGTTGTATTATTTGGTGGTGACACTTTTTGCACTGGAACGGAGTTGATCTTCACAGCGTCAGCATACGATACTTGTGGAGTGATTGGTTGGGCCATTAGAGGATAAGTGGCGGAGTACGTATTTCCTGTTTGCGCTGGGGTTACTTTAGGTTTTTGACTCATAGCCTGTTTAACGAAGGAGTATACAGGACATCCTCTGTAGTTAGCAGTGTGATTACCTCCACAATTGCTGCACTTTTTTTCCCTCTGGTCTTTCGACTTATTGCAAATAGCAGTATTGTGTAATTCACCACACACAACACAAACAGTAGGTAATTTACAATACGTTTTTGTATGGCCATATTCTTGACAATTATGGCATTGTACGGGTCCTGAACGCTTGTGTGGTTCTTCAACTGTGATTTTCCGGTATAAGAGATATTTCAAATTATAAATGGGATGGGTCTCATTTTTCTTCAATAATCTATTATTTGGGGGATCTTCTCCCTGTTTATTATATTGGATACATTTTTTTACCTTGAATCCTTGGAGGGTGAGAGCATCTTTTATTTCAGCAGGGACAACGTAAGAATCTATGCCCTTCAATACAACCTGTAAGCCTTTAGCGCTCTTAAGCTGGAATGTGTAAAAACTTGTTTTATTTTTTTCCAATTCATTAACCATTTTGCGGAAATCCTTTTCTTCGTATATTTGAATCTTTGTTTCATCAATATTACCACGTTTGATTGGGACAATGTGAAATGCCTTTTCACCAATGACCGAAATTAATTTTTTAATAAGGGTGTTAGAATTTTTTTCCCTCAAATAGATTGGTGGTGGTTTTGAGGTTTTATTCGAGGGTAAGTCGGGTTTGTCGGTGATATCTTGCAAAATTTTAAAACGGTTTAGACGGTTAGCTGAGTTGGCGTCGATATCCCTGGATATCTTGGGAGCCGATGAGATTTTAGATGAATTTGGGCTTCGCCCGCGCTTTACTACTGTGATATATCTGTCCATTCCGACAGGTACTTTAGGTTTCTCAATATTATTGTCTATAGTGGTAACTGGGTTCAGTGATGAACATGAGCCCGGAGCGGATAATGGCGCTGATTTAAATAGAGAAGTACTAGGCAGCGGTAATGTTAGAGAATCACTACTTGGCATCGGAGTAAGCGAATTTGATCGCTCACGTAAAATTGGCTTTGCCGTTAGAAAAAGACTGTCATCCGATTTTTTATTTTTATTTTGTGCATTAAGAATATCAGAACTCACAGTAAAATAGGCATTTCTGCCGTTAGAACTCACTTCACAATTTTTTGTTTGTATGTATATATATTATGCAGATTCCAAGCAATATATATAAACATAAACAACAATATTTGACATTTGCCCTCACCTTATTTAACGCACATTGAGTTTATTTTGGACAAGTACATACCGACCTCTGTCGATTTCCTCGTTGTTCTATGATTTTTGCGCTCAATACATACAAACGTTTAGTGAAGAATTATTTTATGTCAATGTATAGAGAAGAATTTTTCAAAATGTGTTTTAAAAAGGCCTAGATTTTGAATCTTAAAGACATATCATATCATCATTTGTTGAACTTTTACCCAAAGGTTTTCGAAAAAAAATCTGATGGCAAAAGGAAAAATTTTTGCATTAAAAAAGAACGAAAGAGCAATAACAAAATTCGTTAACAACACATTTTGCGGGGCGAAGAAATCGCAAGACGTTGCGTCCGTCTAAAATTCTGAGAATGGCAAAAATTCTAAGGAAATTTTCACAAAAAATTTACATTACATGAAAGTTCATATATTTAAAATGAAGCCAACGATAACAATGATAACGACTGCTTTGTAGAAAAGGGAGAACTTCAAATGAAGCCAGAGGAAGCAGCGGAAACATGTAGTACGATTTTGATATGGGGTGAGAATGAAAGGATTGACCAAAATGATATAAGGTATCGAGGAAGAAATGGCATTAGTATTGGCATTTAATAATAATAAGAGATTATTCTCTCTAATTTTTCTTATTTATTTGTCAAGTCCGTCACGCGAAGAAATTTGTGAAAAACTGAAGTGATATACATATAAATATTAAATTTTGATTTTGAATTATTTGCTTGATTTAAATCTATGAAAGCAGACGTAATTGTTTGTTCTAATATATATTTTCAATAACGAAAATATGAACAGATTTAACAAAACATAGTTCATGTTATCGCGAGTCTACTGTATATGTATTGTATAAATATAAATTTATATGCATATATTATCTCCAATTACAATTATGTCTCAAAATAATTATTCTAGGGATATATTTTTAAATTAATTTTTGTTTTCCTTTTTGGATAAATACAAAAAAATAATTTCCACATAACATGTTAACAATAATAACAATTTAATTGTGGTTTTTTAAAAACGATTCATCATCAGAAAAATATGTAAATGTATTTTGTAATTGGAAATCTCAATAAAGTTTCAAAAAAGATTACTTATGTACATATTATGTATGTAAGTATGTATATACGAGTATGTGTAAGCATAAGTTTGCCAGATATTATCACAAAACTATGCAATTACATATTCATCTGACAATAAAATAAATTACATTTTGGTCAATTATTCAGTTGTCATATATAATTTTCAAAACTACATATCGCTCCTTTAATGCAACATAGACGTTTCTAAAAAAACAACAAACCGGGCAAAATGCGATGAAAGTATATTATTTTGTTGTTGCTAAATTCGGTTTAGCTGCCTCAAAAAAAAAAAGACTAAATTCAAGTTAAAATTTGGTTTAAAAAATTTCCTGCATTTAAACAAAAAAATCCCTAAAGGAAGTATCAAATATACCTAAATGTAATAGAAATTGTAAGTAAAAATTCTTTATAGCATCACATAATTGACTTCAAAAAGATATTTTCTAAAATTTAGCAAATCTTTATTAAACTTCATCGTCCTTCATGTTGTAAATACAGCATTTTAGCCGTTTTTCTAATGTATCCTGGTGTACACTTGCTGTTAAATATATGTTTCTCGAAATTCGATTCCGATGTTGATCATCATTCCCTTAGTTTCTTCTTGTAGTCGCGTTCATGAAATCATTGCTTTGATCTTCCGTCCAGTTTGTCCGATTTAAGTGTATTGGCATATGCGGGTTGATTTGTATACCCCATATTTATCTAGATGTTTGTGTTATTATATAATATTTTTTCCAAGTTGTTTCTTGTTTTGAATGTTGTGTTAATTTTGGGTTTCTTAAAAAACAATGGGTTTCGGAAAAAAAACAATATTAAATACTTTTTATAGGCTGATTTAGCTTGAATTTTCTCAATTGCAGTTCCCAACCATGTGGCGCAATAATCTATTTTGGCTTTTGCGAAAATCCAAAGTTGGATTTGCAGTGTCACCCTAATGTTGAAAAATAATATTAGATAATTTAAATTTGTTTTTTAGCTGCAGCTCCTAATTTTCCTAAATTTTCTAATTACTGAACCGAAATTATTTAAATGAGTTTTAATAAACGACCCCTATTTTATTATTTATTGCCTAAAATTACTTTATTACTAATTAGAATACATATTTCTGGTTAGAAGTAATTATTTTAGGTTAATTAAAACAAATTGTGGGAAAAAATTTAAAGAGACCATACGAGTTTGATCTGGTACTGGTCGAATTTTTATATAAACATATGTACATATGTATTTATATATATGTATATACTCGTTTGTAATACACATATGTAATAATAATTTTCGGTTTATCAAATTTTTTTTTCTATTTTCCACTGCTAATTCATATTTGAATAGTGGTCAACCACTACACATCAAATGTTGCCACAAAAGACCACTTACAATTTAATTGCATAAAACAATTGATTTTTTGAATAAATAAGTAATAATTGTGACAAAAATAATTAGAGATAAATAATTAAGTTTAGGAATTTAGTACAAATATGTAAATATTTTGTACATTAGTCACAATCAAATGGTGTCAAAAATAAGTTTACAGGGCGAATGTTTTATTGACAAATAAATTTTAATATTTTATTTAATTTTAATATACATTGATTTATTATTATTATTTCAATTATTAATGAAAATTATTAAATTTATTGAATGCAATATTTTGATCCAAAACAACAAACAAATCAAAAAAAATTCCACGAAAATCAGGACATACAGACAGATAATTAAAAAAATGCTAAAGAAACAATCATTTTCATTTTCTTCAGTTAATGATATAAAATGATAAATTATGTGATTCAGTATATATTTTTAAAGCAGCTTTTAAGAAGCGAAATATACAAGTTTAGAAATAAATTTAAGCTCTTTTCAAAATCAAATTTAATTTCAGACAAAATACAGTGGAGTTTACTTATAACGTACAACTTATCTGGTACCAATATTTGTATAAAAATATTACGTACATGAAAGTTGGCAGTAAGCGATCTAGTTTGATATTTCCGTGACAAAAACAAATTTTTAATATTGTATTTTTTTGTCTTAAACAATTTTGGATGCGTAACGAATCCAATTAAAAAAAATAATAATAATCAAATTAAAATATGAATGCACCCAAAATGAATTAACAATTCTGAATGAACGCATTTTACAAAAAATATGAATTGAAACAAAATTTGAATGAATACTTTATGAAATAAAATTTTTTGAATCATGTATTTTGAATTACAAATTTGTGTATTTTAAAAAGTTAATTACTCAAAAAATTTTAATTCATAAAGTATTCATTAAAATTTTATTTCAATTCATTTTTTGATTTTTTATTTTTATTTTTGTAAAATTAATTCATTTAAAATTGTCAATTCCCAACGAATGCATTCATATTTTAATTCAATTTTTTTTTTAAATAAAGAATACATTCAAAATTTTACAACTCATTGTTCGAATTATTCGCTGTTTCACTCAAAAAAGAATCGTTCTTTTACAGTTCTGATATGTACACAGGAGGGCAGGTCAATATGTCAGTATCTTTTAAACTTCTCGCCTTTTAACTGAAAGGACAACATTGCTCCTGTCAAGAGAGGAATCAGTCAATTGACTCCTGTCAAAATTTGAACAAGCTGTGCCATTTAGCTTGTGTTTGACAGCCATTGATAGCAAATTGCCGCATGATTTGAGGAGAAAATGGAAAGAAAATGAATTTCGTGCTCTCATTAAGCATTATTATTATTTGAAATGGCTCGGCGGAAAGAGATTTGACTTCAACTATGAAATCATTTCACAGACTTATTTTGATGAACTTTCCATATTTGTGGTCAAAAGAAAGAAACGTAGAACTCAAACAAGACCGTGTTGAAATATCAAATGGTATTTTATTCAAAGACGTACGTTTTATTAAAAAAGTCACGGACTTAATGATCTGCCCCCGTAGTACTTATTTGTAAATAATGTTTTATTGTATAAAATGTATTTTATCTAAAGATGTACGTTTTATTCAAAAAGTCACGGACTTAATGATCTGCCCCCGTAGTACTTATTTGTAAATAATGTTTTATTATATAAAATGTCTATAGGAAAAAAAACTCCATAGACAAATAATAAATAAATACAAATTCATAAATAGAATTATGGTTGAAGTCTACGCTAAACTCACTATAAGTAACAAATTCTTTTATTGAATAAATAATAATAATTTTAATAAACATTCCAATTTCTAAAAAAGATTTTGCTTCAAGTAGAGATTTTTGGCATTTTCCTTAAAATATCCTAGCACAAGTAACAACTACTGAAAACCTTTTTAAAAATTGGGAAGATGTGAAAAGTATTTTTAAATTTCTCTTAAAGGGCTACTTTTTCCATAAGAAAAAAAAAGAAGTTAAAGAACAGAATAAGATATGCCAGAAGAAATTGATTGAATTTGTAAATTTTATGCTCCTTTATAACTACCAATATTAAGGAAACCCAGTTTTCTGATTTTTCAATTGTGGTTATTCTTTGGAAGATGCATGGTAAGAATACGATTGAGAGTCTTATTCAATATTTGTTTTTCGGCCATCTAATACCATTTTTGAAAACAAGATCAAGCTGTGACATTAACTTTTATTTCATCCAATATTTTTTCTTATATTTTTTTAACGGGACGAAAATCCTTTTCTCTTTGCTTTTTTTGATGTGTTAACATCTATACGCGCGCCTCTAGGGCAGTAAACTATCAGTTTCAATACATACGCAAGAGTAAGGTGTAAGGTGTAAGAGTAAATCATCGTTTGTTTGTTCGTTGCTTGGCAGTCGGTATTGAAAGTGATTATTGGGCGATTTTCATATAATTTTCCCACGCGATTTTCTCCGGAAATTCATAGCCGATTTTATTAAAACGCTAGTGCGGGTTTCGACGAAGAGTTTAGGCCAAAAATTAAGGCGATCCGATATCGGCGAGCGGAGATTTAAGTGTTTTAACTCGGAGTAATATTAAAAAAGTGTTTTATGTTGATCTTCGGTTTTGTCTTATGCATAGCAAAGAGAATAGTGACGTGGTTATACGTACATATATAAAAATGAGATAGCAAGACAGCAACGTATGTAGCTTATGTATGTACAAACATAACAATGTATGTATGTACATTTGTCTGTTGCTTTGTATTCTCTTTGTTTATTGTGGGTTTAATATAAAATAAATAAAAAAGTAAAATTAAATTCAATAAACTATTCTTTTTCATTAAATACTTTATATTAACTCTACCTCCGGGTTTGTGGGTCTGTGTTCATAGAAATCGAACAGGTACCGTGTAAAAAAAGGTGTTAACACATCGCCGTGAGTTCGAACACTCATTGATTTTTTTTTTAGAAAATTATGGCCCGATTATGGTTTACAACAGTTGTTATTTTAATGTTGTATTTTTAAAAATGCGATTATGATTTACAACTGTTGTCAGTATGTGTAGTTCGCACTGTCAAAAATCTACAACAGCTCATTAGGTGTTGTTTGATTAACATTTCAAGTTGAAAATCGAAAATACATTAAAAAAAAAATAAATATGCATATAAAATTTGTTTTGCAAAACATACAGAACTGTAAAAAATAAAATAAATAAATATAAAATAATAAAATAATGAAATAAATATTTCTTAGCAAAATTACAAATAAAAAACAAATGGCAAAGCTCGTTGAGCTGACGAAAATTAATCCAGATATTGGCCGAGGCAAGCTGCCATTTGGATATAACAAAATACAGCTCAAGGACAAATGGGATCATTTTACTGAACAATTAAATGGCTTGGGACAGCCAATTAGAAATATTAAAGAATGGCAAAGAGTTAGTTTTTTAGAAAAGTGCTCAGTTTTTGTATCGAAAACAAGAAACCATCCTTGTTTATGCGGAAAATTTTCATAAAACCATAAATTGTAATTAAGATATTGTAATAACGTTTGGTTTTATAAAAATTAAACATACTTATTCTATATATGGTAGTTCCAATGGATTTGAATTGTCTCGAATTCTTTTCCGGATACTTTTTTTTTAACAGTTTTTGGCATGCAGGTATGTATTTTTACGGAAATATGTACTACAAATGAAATGCAACACTGTGACATAAACAACACCTAGATGTTGTAAACCATAATGAAAAAATAAATTAATGTTGTGTTGTAGCCAAAAACAACACAACATTAAAGTGTTGTAAACCATAATCGGGGCAATAATGTTATTATAAGAAAGAGGCTGTTTAAGATTTTTTTCGAATTTTTTCTCATCTCTTATCATGTCTGAAGGAGCTAAAAATTTTTTTCATATAGTTTAAGTTCTTTGTCATATTTACTTCTCGATTGTCTCTCACAGGTGTGGAAAAGTATCAAATATTTTGTTTATTTTCACCGAAGGTATTTTTTTCTTCCAAATATTTTTTTAATTTCTAAAAAAAAAAAAATTTAACTACATTTGTCCACACACGGTTGGATTTTTTATTACTTTTTGTGAACTTGTTAAGGAAAAATTTGGACATACTTATATAAACATACATAAATTTTTGTTTTTTTTGTTTTGTTTTTTTTTTCTTTGTCCAAAAACGTGATTGGTGGCATTCTATTTGAAGTGCATTAGCCACGTTTTATATATATAACAGAACTATGTTAGCGCTTTATTAGAGCTCTGCTATATATGAAGGTTTTTGTCTAGGATTTTTTTTTTAAATTTTATTTGGACATAGTAAATTTTACAAACTTCGCCATGACGGCATTATTGAGGCAAGTTGCAAAATAGTTCAAAAGTTAAATGTACAAATAAAATATAAGATAAAAAGTAACTTATAGAATATATTTGAAATATATTTCATAAATGAAAAAATTTTATTAAAAATTTTAAATTAAAACCGTTTCAATTGTATTATATAAGTGTTGTTTGCAAGAAGACTTAAATTTAGAAGATTTTAGTTTTAAAATATATTTCCACATCCACATTTCATAGCGATAAGAATTTTTTTTGTGAAGGAACTAAAACAAACAACCAAAAAATTAGTTTAATTTCACAAAATTGAAATTTCGTAGATTTTTGGTAGATTAAAATATTGTCGAAATGGCCTAAATTGATTTTTTAATTGTAGAAGAATATATTATTTTGTTTAATGCACAAACACAAAATGTCTATATGTATATTCGCAATGTTTTTAGAAATCCAATATTTTTCCATAACTACTAAATTCGCTTGCCATTCTACTAAATAGTTTGCAAATACATATTCAATAAAAATACTACTACTTATGTTTTCATTAAAACTTTGATCTGTTTTTTTTTTCTTCTTTAAATCAAAGTATTTTTTTGCTACTCTTTTAAGCAATTCCTATTTAAAAGCATTTCCCAATTCATTAAAACTTTTCATATTAATTTTTCCTACACCAAGCAACAAAGTTTTTTTTCCATTACATGTGCGACAGTTGAACGAAATAAAACTTTCAGCAGCAACTTTGTTTCAAAACGCAGTCGGCAATAATTTCAACTTAGAGACTAGAGATGGGCAATGGTCAGCTGATGGGAAAAGAGCAATTGTATGCAAAAGGTTCAAAAATGCAACTCCCTGCAAAATTATCTTTAAAGGAACATTCTATTGCTTCGCCTAAAATATACAAGAAGCAAATAAAGATTATTAATGAAAGATTAAACGAATGCAATTCTAAAACAATATTTAAAAATTTTACTAGTCAAATATACTTTTATATCTACGCAGTTTCCATGGCAAAGTTCCATTAATTAAAACAACCAATTGCTCACTCATCTACCCTATTCTCCGCATTAAGAACCGAATGACCATTATTTCGTTACCAAATCTGAAGAAATAGTTCGGCGGCAAGTGATTTGACTTCTAACGATGTAAACATCTACCAAAAAAAAAAAATATTGTAATGACCTCGGAAAATCCTATTTTTGGAATAAAAAAATTGACAAAGTGTATAGAGCTCAGTAGAGACCATTTTGGAAAGAAAATTGTTTATACATAAAAAAAAACTGTATTTCATTCAAAAAGTCACCGACTTATTGATCCGTCCTCATACTTAAGAAAATTTCATTCAAGGGAAATTTTGAAATTGCTGTCGAAATTGAAATCAATGCCCCTATTGCGGTTCACCACTCAACTCAGTTTGGTCGTGTGAGAGTCAACCCAACTTATGCACAACCAAACTCATTTTAGTTATTGCGATACACAACTGTTTTTAGTTGAGTTTGTCATAAAATTGCCAACCTAAAATATCGAATTGCCAACTTTAAATATCACGTTTGACAAGTGAAATTTGAAGAAAATTAAACTGAAAGTGTTGTGGGAATAAAAAGTATAAAATATTTTATTTATGTATTGTGAAACAATTTTTTTAATTGAGTCTTAAAAGGTTAAAAAAAAAGAATTCTGTACATATATTTAAAAACTTGTAATTCTTAAAAAAATAATAAAACTTAATATTGAAATTTATTATTCGGGAGAATATCCCGACTAATTGTTAGAAACAATTAGTTTTTTTTTTGCAAAATGCATTGAAAAAAATTTTATCAAACTGCTTAAACTTCACTGACGATTTGGTTTTAGCAACCAATGAAATGTCGGCATATGAAGAGCTAAAGCCACAACAAACATTTTTTCAAAATAATAAAACTTGTGAATTTTAATATATAAAAAAATAAGATGAAATTTATCTACAACAGCAAACAATAAAATATTATTAATTTTTAAATTTATTCTTAAGTTTTTCTATTTTTAATTTATCGCACTCCACCTTAAGATTGTGGAGATCAGTAGCCTCATTTGCTTGTCGTTCCAACAATGCAAATTTTTTTCTAATTTTTTTAATGTTTGCAGTTGATGCTGCAACGCCAAAAACTTGGCCAGATGGTGCCGCTTGCTCTTGCAAAGACAAGAGTTGTGAAACAGTATCCTCAAGGCTATTTAATGGGATTTCTTGTGATGGGCCTCAACCTGTCGCCTGAGTGTTTCTTTTATTGTTTGCAAGTTTTTTCTTAATGCTTGCTTTATAGTGGATCCAAACCTGTGAAAGATTATAATTATATTAAGAATATTGTAATTGTTCAATATTATTTTACTGACACACTTACACGTTGCCATTCTTGAGATGTTCTTGTCGGTGGTCCCAAACTATTTAATTCTACAGCAAACTCTTCCCATAACTCCTTGCACGTATTTTCCGTTGCACCAAAATTTGGTTTTCCGCGAGCAATTTCCAGATTCCTGACCATAATCTGAACAAGCCGCTCAAATTGGACTTTCGTTGTTATTTTCAAACTAATAAAAGTGTTTAAAAATTGTGAAAAAATTATTACAAAAATTGATACTTACGATCTCTCCATTTTGATTTAAATTTTCACCGCTTTTAAAAAAATTTCACTCTAACTGATAATGACACAACTACAATTAAGCAGTTGTGTGTATTCAACGTTTTTTACGACCAAACTTTTGCAAAGTTGAGAACGGCAATACCACGAAAAAACAGATACACAACTGAATAGTCAACTGGCAGTTTAGTTGAGAACGGCAATGCGAAATCACCTAAGACGACCAAACTGACACAAAAGTGGTGAACCGCAATAGGGGCACAAAAGACAAATTATTAGAGTGTAAATGAAAATAAAATTTCCCTTTTATCAAATTAAAGGGAACTTTGATTTAAATTTCAATCAAATGAAATTTTAGGCTCTTGACAGAAAATATTAAGTGAAAGCTTTAATATCTAATTGAATTTAAAAAAAGGAAAGCAAGATTTCCGAGAGTCTATTGCACGATGTTAATTGTAAATGAAACAAAGTTTTCAGAGAATTATCTTAAAATATCGGTCACATGCTCGCGACGTCTTCGGCGGCATACCTCTATCCGATGGCCCATATTTTCGATGACCCTGAGACATAATTGAGGTTCAATGTCGTTAATGTACCGAATTATCTCATTCTTTAGCTCTTGAATTGTTCTTGGCAAATTGACATACACTGTTTCTTTTAAATGGCCACGACGTGAGATATCACGGCCATTAAATTTCTCTCGCGAAGGACCCATTGTACAGGTCCATATCCTTAATTTCTGGTCACAAGAAGGCCGTTATCATCTCGTGATAGCGATCACCATTCACGGCAACTTGCTGCTTGGCCCATCCACCTCACTTTCGATGAAGTACGGCCCGATGCTACCGCCAGCCCATAAACAGCACCAAACAGTCACTCTTTGTTAAATGCATCGGCTTTTCAACAATCACTCGTGTATTCTCATTTGCCCAAATGCGGCACTCAGGTGAAAGTGTGCTGATTATGCTGATCAAAAAAATCACGAAATGCATATTGATTTGAAATGCCTATTTTCGTGAAAGGGTTCAACGATCTTAGCGCGCAGCTCAATTGTATGAATTTGTCAAACACTGAAACAAAGTAATGTCAAATTAACTTGACGTTAACGTGTGACTCACAATTAACATCGAGCATTATGGTTGGACCACCTGAAGACGTATTATCGAGGCTGTAGATAAATCAATATAAATAAATCAATCCAAATAAAACAAAAACTTTTATGAACATAAGCGTAGAAGTTTTGTACACTACGCCCAAAAATATTTTTTAAAGAGAAAGTTTTACCCATTTGGAATGCATAAATTTGTACATAAATATTTGAAGTTTCACATAAAATGCATTGGAAAAAATGCAATAACTTTTGCAAATAAAATTTTCCTAAAGGGGAAATTTTTAAGTATTAGTTTTTTTTTAATGAATATTTGCAAAACAAAAACTTTTAGAATAAACAATATAAAATATAAAATAATTTATTTTGGATAAATAATTTTAATGAATATTTTACATGGAAGTAAGTGATCCTGCACAATAAAGGAAAGAAAATGAGAAGTACAGCCTGAACGTATATGATTAAGAACTTTGTACTTGTGAGCATTTACCACCATCAGTGAAAACTTTCTTATGCACCCATATCTACAAAAGAGCATCACTTCCATTTCATTCCCAGTCATAACATCCCTACGCATAATATATAATTTGTCTACAAATCAAAGCCATTGTTTGAAGCAAAAATCTATATATGAGTAGACATAAAGTTCTGTTTGTTCTGCAAACTCAACTTTGTTAATTTTTAATTGAATTCAAATACAAATGTCATGTTAAACTAACAAATTATATTAATAAAACAATAAAACAATATACGTACTCATACTTAACATGTCACAAACAATCGCATGAAAGATTCCAACTTTCTCCCTCCACTCCTTATGACAAACGTGTATGGAATTGTGTTAAAAATATGAGACTTTTTGTAGAAATGTACGAATGTTTGGGTATAAAATATAAAAAAATAATAAAATAAACTAGTTTGGAAATACATTTCTGTTGAAGGGAAATTTTGTAAATGGTTTGCAAAAAATTAAAAAAAAAAATTTACCGGATTTGTATTAAAGAAAATTAACTGGCATTTTAATTTTTGTAGAAAATTTAAAGTTGAATAAAGCTTTGAAATTCTGTATTTTTATGTGAGAAAATAGAGGAAATTTGGAATTTTCCCATACAAATTTCAAATACTTGGGACGAAGCGTTTCCTCAAACGTTTCAAATTTGTAGAAAAATAGTGGGAAATCATTTAATACTGGTATTCTTTGCGTACAAGTTTTAAGCTTTAATAAACTTTACGTTTTACAAAATGAAAGCCTTAAGTCTCTCCGCGATTTGGAACTTTTTAGAAGAACTGATAGGTAAGACCTTTAAAAAAATCACCCTCTATTTAATTAGGATTATAAAAATAACTCTTTTGTTTATGGCATTTTTTTTAATACGCTTCACTTGGCCCATGAAAATTTATTTTAGTAAGTGCTTTAATAAATAAATATTTGCAAAAATATATTGAATTTTATTATGAAGTTTTAATCCGTTTAAATTGATTTTTATCTACTTCATTATTAAGTGACATGGTTTTTGTGTATTAGAATAATAAAGTTGATTGTGAATAAATAAAGTAAATATAGAGGGGAACAAACTGTAATGGAAAGGCGAAAATATTTTCCACATATATACACATATACTCCATCTAATGCGTGTCACGACGTACAACATTAAATTTTGGTAAACTTTTTAAAAATACATTTTAGATTTTTATATTATTTAAAAATTCTTTAATTAGCAAATTAAAAAACAAGTAATGAAAAAATAAAACTCTAAATGGTGTGGATTTCGCATGACATTTGGCATATACAGACATTATGGGAGGAATAAAGCAGTCAGCCTTATGAAAATTTATGCATAATTAAAAGTCACATACGCATGGACATGTAACAATGCGTAGGCACGAGCGCAGGTCGATAAGTCAGTACAACACTGCTCCTGTCAAGAGGTATCTGTCAGTTGACTCCTGTCAAACATTTGAACAAGCTGCGTCATTTAGTTTGTGTTTGACAGCACTTGATATGACAGACTACCACGTGATTTGAGGAGAAAATGGAAAAAGTGAATTACGTGCTCTAATTAAGCATTATTTTTTATGTTATGCGATAGTAGTCGTTTTAAAGGAGTTTTTTTTATTTTATGAAGGACCTATTTTTAATATATTTTTTTAGCTTTAAATTCGTTTCTCTCAAAACATTTTCTTTTACATTTTCAAATTTGTTTATTGTGGTTTTGGCTGTTCATATGACAACATTTCTTTGATCGCTAAACCAAATCGTCATATGGAATATAAATGGTTTGTTGTCCTGTTTGCTTTAAAGCATTATAAGACTACTATAATTAATTTTTTTTTTGCAATATTCATATACGATAGAGAATTCTTATATTGCATTTGATTGTTTTGGCATAAACATATGAGGCTGAATGTTTTCAAGCTGATTGAAGTTCACTGACGATTTGTATACAATCCATATAAATTTTAATATCAAAATATTTTTATTTTGTGGCATATGGTGTTATTACAATAAGCCTTTCAGTTATAGGAAAGTAATTTAAAAAGAAAAGTTTTTTAGCAGTCATAGAATACTATATTATTTGTTGCAAATACATATGCGTATATCTCTTTCATAAAAATTTATCGAATTTAATTGTCTAAGGCATTTTTATTTCAGTGCATTTCTTGTTCAAGTTTTTAAAACCAGTAATGGATTTTATTCAGGCACCCACATATTATTAAAAAAAATAAACAAACAAATATCTCCGTTAAAAAAATTCCCTTTAAGGGATATTTTATTTTCATATGTTATTGTAATATTACTCTATATTGCAATTCCGTTTAATATAATTTTTTTTCAAAATTTTAAATTTTCATATATGGGAAATTTAAGGGATATTTAATTTTCATATGTTATTGTAATATTACTCTATATTACAATTCCGTTTTATATAAATTTTTTTTCAAAATTTAAAATTTCCACATATGGGAAATTTGGGACATTTTATCTCCTTTAAAAAACTTCCTTTAAGGGATATTTTATTTTTATATGTTATTGTAATATTACTCTATATTACAATTCCGTTTTATATAAATTATTTTCAAAATTTAAAATTTCCACATATGGGAAATTTGGGACATTTTATCTCCGTTAAAAAACTTCCTTTAAGGGATATTTTATTTTCATGTCTTATTGTAATATTACTATATATTATCGTTCCGTTTTATATATCACATGTATGAATTTTTTTTTTCAAAACTTAAAATTTCCCATACGGGAAATTTGGGAAATTTTTTACACCAAGGGAAATTTTTTAAGGCACTTGTTTTAAAATTTACAATACATGTTTATAAATGCTTTTAGAAACATTTATATAACATAATCTCCCACATACAAAAAATATTTATTGGGATCTTGAAATTTCCCATATTTGAAATAAACTACGATTTTCAGTGGAAATAATTCTAGGTCAGCCATTTACAAATATTTTTTTATTTTTATTTTTTTTTTTGAAATATATAAAAATTTACTTTATTTCAGCAAAACATCCAAAATAGGACACATAAAGTCCACCATTAACTATAAAACAATTTTAGTCCTTGGCCGTTTAAATCGTACTGCTATGTGGCGAACTTTCCGTCATTTAGTCTTTATCAATAGAAAATAGTTTCTATTAATATTTTCAAGGAAGTGTGCTATAAAATAGATATTTTTTAACCTTTTAAATATTTCACAATTTTAATATTATTGTCCTGTCTACGAGTTGTTAAGTGTGTGCGATGAGGATGAGTCTATCGTATTATTTCTACATGAGTGATTGCAATATTTGTTTCATATTTTGTTTGGGCTTTTTTCTTTTTCGTAATTTTGTGTTTCAAAAAAGAAAGAAAATATGAAACAAAATCGATGTCCATTGTTGCAAAATGTTAAAAGCGGAAGTGAAAAGCTAACATCTGTTAAGGAAGTGAGATAAAAAGTAAAGTATGGAAACAGGGTGATTGTAGTTAAAGTATGAAGCAATCGAGGCTCTTTGAAATAATTTCTCTAAAATTATAAATTAAGTAAAATATCCTATTAGTCTGAATGCTTCGGTTGCAGTCCCTTTTGAAAGCAAAAATTAATGTTGAGAAATCTGTGTCCCATTTATTTATTTTTATCTTTCGCTTGCGTGTATAAAAGATTTCTTCAAATAATATTTATTTACTCGTGTTTAAGTGGGTTTTTATGTAAAGCAAATATAAAAATAAGAATAAAAATTGGCAAGAAAATTTTATTACTTTTTTATATCTCTTTTCATCTTCGAAAACAGTCGCAGAAGAACCTGATTATGTTCATTTTTTTAATAAGGAAGATTGTTTGGATTATCAGCATATGGCCAGGAATTCAGTCTGTTCTAAATGATATACGTAATCTACCGATCAGTCTACTGGATTGAATAAGAATGTTTCAGATGTGAGAATAAATAAAGAGAAAGAAATCATATGTAGCCTTCGATATGGGCGCCGTATAATTTTTCATATTTTTTTTAACAATATGAGTACAAAAAAATCGAAGAGGAATATACTGTTCGACCAAGACAGTTGATTGTGGATATTTTCGGAAATTTGGGAGTTACTTTCACGTTAGATTATTCAACCTATTAAAAATTGCGGATGAATTGGGTTGAACAAATATTCCTTATGATATTATGGGGCAAAAGGTGTTTGTAATTTTCTCATTAGATGGGGTAATTTGCAAACTAACCTCGTATTTCTCCTTAATGTCTGCTGTTAACATTGAACCCATTAAAGAAATCTTATTTTTTCTGTTTTACGATTTTCCTTAGTCTATTTATGTATTTTTGTCAGCACAGTGTCTGCTAAAATAACTACAATTTAGTAAATTTAAAAATATTTCTGTTTCCATCTCGTATGTAGATTTTAGTTTTAATGGCCGATTAAAATTTTTCGCAGTTTTTCTGGGTATTTTTTTTTAAATTATCACCTCAAAAGTTTCAATGTAAGACTTTCGTTAACTTAGAATTTCCAAATAAAACATGAAATTTCAACAAGATATATTACGCTGGATATTTTGGCAGCTCAAAATCTCCCAAAGAAATATTTCGCCAGCTTCCAATTTACGCAAAAAATATTTTGCGTAATCAAAACTTTGAAAAAGAATTATTTCGTAGGGTAAAAATTTTCAAAGGAATATTTTACTAGCTTAAAATTTACAAAAAAAAAATATTTTGCTTGCTTAAATTTTACCAAAGAAATAATTCGCTCCATCAAATTGATACGTCGTTAACTCCAAATTTCTTAAAGAAATATAATGACAGCTCAACATAAAAAACTGGCCATCTCTATTTTTTTTTCAACGGCTAAAAATTTCTCAAAAAAATATTTCGCTTGCTTGAAATTTCCCAAAGAAATATTTCGGCAGTTTAAAATATCCCAAAGAAATATTTTGTCAGCTCAAAATTTCAAAAAAAAAAAAATAAAATAAAAAATATTTTAGTTGCGTAAATTTCCCCAAAAACTATTTTGCTGGATAAAAATTAAAAAAAAATTTTTTCCAAAAAAATATTTCGCTGGGTTACAATTAAAAAATCGCTACCCCAAAATTTGCTTAAGTACTGGACATTAATACAGTGTATAATCGTATGAAAAAAAGGTAGGGAATTGGAAGAGACTAAAACTTGCTTTCATTTTAATTTTTCTTTAATTTTTAAGCATTTTCGAGTTTTAAAATTAAAAGGCTTAAGTCCCCCTCAAAAAAAACATCCAAAAAGCCCCTGACCTCCCCTCTCCCTGGAAAAGAGGATAACATCAAGACCACGGTCAGGCAGCCACCACCCACCCCTGCGGAAAAAAGGTAGGAATCAAAGATTAGCAAGGTTCCTCATCACTAAACCAAGTACACAGAGGGCGTTGTTTCTAGGCAACGACAGATGGCAGCACCATTATCCTAGGACCTGCTACAGGGGACCAATCATCTTCTTAGCTGGAAGAACAATCGATTAACGAAGCTGATACAAGGCAAAAATAACGAAGCGATAACAACTGCAACAACTCGTGTAACACGGAGATGCTTTGTGGGAGCCAAATGCTCCCCAGAGGGATAGTGGAGAAAAATAAATTGTTCACTGTTTATAGTCTTATTTTCATATTCATCATAATTAAATAAGAGATGTCCACTACTCACGCGACAGAAAAAGGAAAAAACAATTGGTTAAATTTTATTACTTTTATAAAATCTGAAATCATAATTATGGCATTCCAAAAGTAATTTTGCTTTTATGTATGCAACATATGTGCATTCTGCCTCAGAGGATTCTCTCAATTGTTGCTCACTGTACATTTCCATTTAGTATATTTAAACCATGAAAGAATTTCTTCTTCAATCACATGAAGTTAATGATCAGTGGTCCCACTTCTACATCATTCGGCAGGAGCCAAGTTGTTGACGTCTGCTGACGTCTCTTGAATTAATAAGTTTGCAAAAGGAAATTATTTATTTATTTAATTAAATTAATTATTTATTAGTCAACATAATTTTTTTAATTGTTTAAGTGTTTAATGTTTATTAATTATAAGTTCGTTTTCCACGTATTTTAATACAATTTCATTATTATTTTAAATTTAATAGTTTATTTATTTATGACTCTTCTTTATTGCAAATTTTTGTATTAAAAATACTTTTTTTAATTTTTCTTTAAAATACGGTAAGTATCCGTTTATGGGGCATATAGTCCCCTCGAAGTGACTGTTTGGTGCGGCATTTGCAGTGAAAAATTAACTGGCCCTTATTTTTTCTAAAGATGCTGATGGCATCATCGGAATCGTAAAAAATGAGCGTTACAGGCTACAGATAAACGACTTCTTTTGCAAGTTGCCGTATTGGACGGAGCACCCGCTCACACAGCTCAGGCAACGATGGATATTTTGAGACACTAATTACCCAGTAATCTCTCGTCTTGGAGATTTGAGCTGCCGTAAATCGAGCGCAATTATGCATCAACTGGGGAGGTGGCCATTCGAGCGATATAATTTTTTCCAATTAATTCCATGAATTCTACACTTTCGAATATACTTTTTACCAAAACAGAGGCATTTTTTTATTTATAACAAAATGGCAACTAGTTCAAATAATGATATTGCTTTTGCGCCTCCTTGTCCCTTCGTGTCATAATCGCAACATTTTCATGACTTTTTTGGAAGTCCTTTTCTATTGGGTGTATAATTGAATGCAAAGTAAATAGATTTCTTTTCGTGAGCGTAGGTGGCTTTAACCACGAAACCCGAAGGTAAAATAGAATGAGGGTGAATGACAGACCAAGTGCGTAGTAGTGACTGAAAAAGCTACTCACAATTACATCTCTAGTTTAATTGCGTAAATATATAAACAAATAAAGTCCTTACATGTCAACAAATACAAAAACAAAATTATTTTTCAGTAATCAAAAGTTTTCCAAGAAATCATAGGACCATAACAAATTGTTTTTCTAATTTATTATATAAAATTTAAGTCTAATACATTTTCCCCTTTTTTATCTCCTTCTCCATCTCTCTTTCATGAAAAGCTTAAGCACCATGCTGTTTTTTTTTGCGGTTGTCAAAAAGGAAACTTCGGTGGTAGATTGTCCACTACCAAGAGAAAGCAATTTAAAGAAAACAAACAGAAAATACAATTAAAAAAATAAATGCACACAAACATCCAGCCAACCAACCAGCAAGTAAAATTCCATTTACATAAATAATTAATAACCAACAAAATGAGATTTGAATTGAAATTCACACATTTTGCGGAATCCACACAGTCGAACAAACACAAACTCATTAAAATATCCATAAGAACCTTTTAAATCTGCAACACAGACAGACAATTTAAATATTTATGTGTTGAGCTTAAAATATTAAAAAAGAGCGACATTTAATAATTGCACGTACAGCAATTGAATTGAAAATTAAATTTTCCACACAATATAAAATGTAAGAAGAGTAGTGATTGGATTTGAATTAAAATTAATTTAAAAAATTACATTTATAGTGCAGTAATAAATCAGATAGTTAAACTAAGGAAAATAATGCCCCGATTATGGTTTACAACAGTTGTTACTTTAATGTTGTATTTTAAAAAATGCGTTATGGTTTACAACTATTGTCAGTATGTGTTGTTCGCACTGGCAAAAATCTACAACAGCTCATTAGGTGTTGTTTTATTAACATTACAAGTTGAAAATCGAAAATAGATAAACATACAGATCTTGCAAAAATAAAAATTAATAAATATAAAATAATAAAATAAGAAATAAATATTTCTTAGCAAAATTACAAATAAAAAACAAATGGCAAAGCTGGTTGAGCTGATGAAAATTAATCCAGATATTGGCGGTGGGGCGTGGCAAAATCCAATAATTTATAAAATGAGAACGGCTTGACCGATTTCTGTAAATCTTTTCGTCAGTTGTTCGTATTTTCGGGGAGAAAGTTTTTATGGAAGAAAATTTTGGAAAATCCCTCCGGAAAAGTCGGAAAATTGTAAAAATCAAAAATCGAGTTTTTGTATGAAATTTTGTTTGAAATTATTCCTTAATGGCTTTTCAAATTAAAAAATAGAAAGTTTGTCTGAAGGCTTAAAATTGGGGCGGGGCGAAGTTCGCCTGGCCCGCTAGTATATATATGAAATTGGATGTGTATGTATGTATGTATGTATGTAACGTAATGGCTCCAAACCGGCTGGGCCGATTTTGACGAAATTTTCAGGGAACCTTCAGAATACTCGTACGGGTGACACTGTGAAGTCTGATTTTTGATTATCGGTCTGTGGGCGGAAGGGCGTGGCAAAATCCAATTTTCATATTGAACCACCAATGACATACATATATTTATTTTTTGTGCTTTTTTTATTTTATTTTACTTTTTTTTTTGAAAGCCGTTGTCATGTCCTTCAAAACGAGATATCAAACTCTTAAACCGGTTATGTAATTCTGAAGATATTTACAAAAAATCTATCAAAATTGTAAAACTTTCGAAATGTTGCATTAAAAAATCCGAGATATTCCTCGCTTATTAAGGTGCAACATTGTACAATAAGTTAAAGATCTATAAATATAAAACAGGATATATGTATATATGTACCGTATGGACTCCAAAACTTTATGATAGGTATTCAATGGATTTTTATTTAAAGGCCGTAAATTTCGTTTAAAGCTCAAATTAAATCGTGTTGTAATATAACACTAATGTTTGCTTAGGGCCAGCAACGCGGACCGGGTCAGCTAGTATGCACATAAAATTTGTTTTGCAAAATATACAGAACTTGCAAAAATAAAATAAATAAATATAAAATAATAAAATAATGAAAAAATATTTCTTACCAAATTACAAATAGAAAACAAAGGGTAAAGCTCGTTGAGCGGATGAAAATTAATCCAGATATTGGCCGAGGCAAGCTGCCATTTGGATATAACAAAATACAGCTCAAAGACAAATGAGATCACTTTACTGAACAATTAAATGGCTTGGGACAGCCAATTAGAAATATTAAAGAATGGCAAAGAGTTAGTTTTTTTTAAAAGTGCTCAGTTTTTGTATCAAAAACAAGAAACCATCCTTGTTTATGCGGTAAATTTTTATAAAACTATAAACTTATTACAATATAAAGATATTGTAATAACGTTTGGTTTTATAGAAATTAAACACAATTATTCTATATGTATATGGTAGTTCCAATGGATTTGATTTGTCTCGAACTCTTTTGCGGATACGTGCCATTTGTGTGTGTGTGTGTGTGTGTTTTTTTTGTTGTTCTTTTATTTATTTCTAACAAAATATCGCTTCTTTAATCTTTTTAACAGTTTTTGGCATGCAGGTATGTATTTTTATGGAAATTTGTAATACAAATGAAATGCAACTCCGTAACATAAACAACACCTAGATGTTGTAAACCATAATGAAAAAATAAATTAATGTTGTGTTGTAGCCAAAAACAACACAACATTTAAGTGTTGTGGCATAATATTTCAGTGATTTGAAAAAATACGAGTACTGAATTTCACAGACCAAAGCGGTCAGTTATATACATTGAATAAGGACGAAACTGGATATCACAGAGTGAAAGAAATATTAAGTGGCGTAAACTTTAAAAAAATGTGTGTAGGCCACTGTGAATTCACCGTCCTTGCTGTAACAAATTATTTCACAACTTCTTTTTGTATAAATTTCGTAATTATATAGAAAAAATTTATATTTATCAAAAATGTTATTCGTGATATTCTCTAAAATAACTATTTAATATTTTATTGTTTGTTGATTACAAATAGAAAAATATGATTGAGTTCTGTTTGAATTCTCATATAGTATTTGTAGTCTGTGGCATAAGTATACGAGCTTGATTGCTTTTCAGTCATGATTTGGCTAAAAGGCTACTGATGATTTGGTTAGCGCCAATGAAATGAAGGCACATACTCAGCTAAGCCAACAACAAACAATAAAATATTAAGAAAAAATTTATATTTAACATAAAGAATACGGTCATAACTTTTGAATCCATCTATTATTTAGGAGAAAATAAAAAAATATTCGGCAGATCCTTGATCAGGACATTTGAGAATTAAAAAACATTTTAGGTCCTTATACCTAGATGATGGGTGATTTAAATTAGCTATTTAAAAAAAGGAAGTCAAGTGCTTTCCTCGAGTCCCATCCTAATCCCCTTGCTCGTAACATCTTGAACTTTACTGGACACATCTGCTTAAAAAAGAGGGATACTACGGCTTTAGTACGCAACACTCCAGATGAAACTTTTTAAAAATACTTTTATGCTAAATACGATTCTTATGTATTATTAATTATTATCACTAAGTTTATGTCCGACACTGGTTGGGCCTAATTATTATATCTATATTTAAGATTTGAATACTTATTGTTAGTTCAGTTTTGAAGATACAATAAATAAATATTAGTGGAAAAAAAAAAACAAAAAAATGCTTTCCAATCTTGAAACCATAAATGGTATCACACTGGTTTATTATATATCAGCAAATAAGAATATACTAGTTATGCATTTTTTTAAAGGAATTAAACCGAAAAAATAGAGAGATCCTTCCTCAGGATATTTGAGAATGAAAGATGTTTTAGAATTTTAAAAGTCCCTGCAACAAGAAGGTGGCTATTTAAAGAAGGGAAGTCCAGCGACAACAATTTAATTTGTATTTGATAGCACGTTCCTAAGAAGAAGTTGCTAATTGGTCTATGCGTCCAACTTTGGGGGCTTTAACGTCGAAACCATAATTGGCATCACACTGGTTTAAAACATAATGTGCAGATAATCACAGGAATCAGACATCAGAGGAGATCAAAATTCAAGCTGTGAAAAAAGTTTATGGAACTATCCTGTTACGAAAAATTAAACATTAATATATTTTTATTATTAATTTTTTGCATGCATAGTAGCCAGCTAACTTAGTGGGTAATGTACTAGACTAGTAGTCTGAAGAATTTCGCAGTTTCGATTTCTGCCGTAACGCCCGGGGTGTTTCAGCAAACAAGCCAAAAGGCTTCGCGGTTTTTGTTTAATAATAGTTCAAAATTAAAACTTTAGATTTAAAAAATTTAAAAGGAATTTAAAAAAACCAATAAAAAATATATTCGTACATAAAATAAATAAGGAAATAAGGAAGTTATCAATGAATTGTATTAAACGCAACACATTGATAATTTTGATATGAAGTTTTACAAAATCAATTTAATAAATAAAAATATTTTTTATTTTAAAAAGCAGAAATATTTATAATTTCACTTATTTACATTAAGTTTTATTTGTTTGTTTTCATCTTTATTTTCTCAGAAATAATTATTTTTGTATTTATGTATACAAAATGACCTAAACGTACCAAAAGTCAAAGATGAAATAAAAAATTATAGCGAAAACTATATCAGTAGATTAAGTAACCACTGCAACCCACTATTGATATATAGTCGAACTTCCATAACTCGAATCACCATTATCCCAAAAAAAACTTCGACTTACGGAGACTTCGACTTACAGAATTTTTTGTCAAAATAGAATAAAAGGCTTTTGGATCATGTATTTTTATTTAAAATAGCCTCTAATGGAAAATTACATAGTTTAGATATTAAAAGAACAAGCATATGTACTCATATACATACATACATACATATGTATGTATGTAATTACAAAATTACGGTTAAGTAAAATATTCTGAAATAAGTGACTGACAAAAATATATCCAGGGCTTTGACTATAAGCCTATAAAATACAATTGTTCAGGAGACCAAAAAAAACTGTTTAAATTTCTTATTAATAGAGATTTACTCAAAAAACAAAAACATGAAATTAATGGCGATAGAAAAAAATGTTTGCACGAAATTGATATCATAGATGCAGAATGGATTACTAAACAGTTTGGCATCAAAAACCCATTTTAGACAAATCTGCAGATAGCACAATTTGACTATAAGCCCTCGATATGTACTTAAAGCTTTGTAGTGCTCATTAGTTGTTGCCATAATAATAAAAAAATCAAATTCAGCATTTATCATCTAGCCCGAATTATGCATTGAACTGATACTTACTTACGCAAACAAATTTGTAATTCCCCGAAAAAAATGCACAAAAATAGCATGTAAAATATACAAACCAGCTCAAGCAACAAAAGAGAGTAAAACAAACAAACCATAACTAAAACAAAAACAAAATACCATTTAAACAAGCAAAATTCTTCGAGTTATAGAATTCATGTGTATGTTTTTTGTTCGAGTTATGGAGAACTTCGACTTATGGAAGTTCGAGTTACGGAAGCAAAATTGTATGTAATTTGTTCTTCTAACGCTACTGCCAACCAAATTAGTTCGATTTAGAGAAAATTCAATTTAGAGAACTTCGAGTTATGGAAGTTCGACTGTATAAGATTATTTTAATAATATCAAACTTTTAAATAATTGAGAAAAAGAAAATGTATTGTATGAATGTCGTTGTTTTCACTGGAGAGCAAAAATAACTAAAAAAATATTATTATATCTAATTTGCTTATTATCCTAAATAATAGGATAGATTGTAAATAAAGATTATTAAAAAAATATATATGTATATATATTTATTCGAGCGGAAAAAAATTATTTATTCCAAGTATTTTATCTATTAATCACAGCAGAAATATTAAATGCAATTGTTCATACTGTTACGTTCTTATCCCATTATTGAATTAATTCAATAACTACAATTGAATTATGTGATAAAACGTGGAACTGACAAAATTCGGTTGACACAACGAATCTGTTTTTCTGTGTTCTTGCTGTACGTACACTTATGTACACGTATGTACTTATGTGTTGGTCTTTTATATTTTATATGTACTCGTACATAAATTCACGCCTGAGATAAAATCATTTAACGATTTCGCATTATAGCCATAACAATATTTGAATTCAATGTCCTTGCTGGCATATCCACTTATTTGTATCGAATTCATTTGGTGTATTCACAACTGACCACATTCTGTGGATTACAAATTTTTTTGTCATAACGACAAAGTTGTTTTCTCCATACATATTTATTAAATGTTACAAATACAATTTTTGTTTTAACTTGTTAAAATAGCCCTACTGACAAAGACTTTTGTTTGCTTCTAGTGAATCACTCGCGTTTGGTGAGACCCAAAGAAACAACCTCCTCTGAATACTTATAGACTAGTATAATAATCCCCATAACTAGCGTTTTATACAAATCAATATGTACACAAAAATGTTAATTTCAAGTAAAATTATTAAAGCTGATAAAAATGAAATGTGCTTGACATCGTGATACGTTTGGAATAATTTTTATATTTTAATATTTAAATGATTATAAAGGAAGTGATACACACAGTGGCTGCAAAGTTATTCATGTTATAATTTAAAAGAAAATGTTTTGTAATTGAATAGATTATGGCAACGTTATACACATCGTGCAAATGCCTCCTAGTAGTTCATTGATTTTTTTAATTGCTGCTTTTCTTCAACAGAAATATTTTCCACTAACATTCGAAAGGTAATACTAAGCAATTGAATTCTTTTATAAAAGAAAAAATAATAAATTAGATACGTGGGCAATTACAAATATTAAATGTTATTATACAATACAGCTACCCTTGATTTTCCTTTCCCCTTTTTATGTCTTTCCCACGGAATTTATGGTTGGAGAAAATTTCCTGCAGAAAATATTTTCGAAGTAAATAAATTTAACGCACATTTGTCATTGTTGTTGAAAAAAAAATACAAGAAACATCTGTTTCTTGTATTCATTATTTCTTAATACAAAAGCGTGTTAAATAGTTGATATTCCTCAATACTAGCAGCCAAATAAAAAATGGCAAATGAATGCTGATAATGATGGTGGGGGGTGCGACCATTTAAAACAGCAGCATTCCGTTCTGTTAGTGTAATAATTGGCTCCTCCTTACTTCTTTCTTAATGCAAAAAAAAAATCATTAACTTGAATTGTTAAATGTAGGGCACGAACTTAACCTTGTAGATTAATGGCTAGTAGTCTGAGGATCGCACGTTCAATTCCTGCTGCAAACTCTGGGTATTGCCGCAGACAAGCCAAAAAGCTTCGCAGTTTGTTTTTGTTATCAAAAATATACTAAAATTTTTCAAATCCTTAAGAATATTTATGATTTGACTGAATAAAATCAAAAATCTTTATTAATACAGACAGTATGTATTCAATGAAATAATTTCATATTATTTAATTCTTCAATTGTTTTATTTGCTTTCCATATTATTCAAGGCTTTTATTTATTTCAAAACCACTGTGGCACTGTGGCGTATGATTTATTTATTTAATTAAGTCGATAAAGTGAGGAAATAATGAACAAATTACAACTACTTTATATATTAACAAATAATACAGGAAATTAATATGATGTTAATTTGCTAACAACATTTATTAATTTATGAAAAAATATGAATATTTTATATGCAAACAAGTAAAGGAAACAAAATAGTCACTGAAATTTAATTAAAAAAAACATTTCGAACGTATGAGTGATTACATTTTAAAAATAATATGAAATTAAAGTTCATACGTTTTTTTTATTTTAATAAAAGTATGGACCCGTAGGCCTTATTCATAATAGTTATTGATATTTATTATTTGGCCTATGAAAGAAAAATGTATTTTATAAGCTTTTTGATAAATTATCACGTACACGTACAAGCATAATGTCAGTCAGTCCATTTATTTCTTCTCTGACAACGTTGTCAGATAATGTTTGTCAGACAATTATCGTACAATGAAATTGCCAGCTTTTCTGACAAATGTCTTGGGACCTTGTCGTTAGACAATTTCTTGTCAAATAACATTGTCTTACAATGAAATTGCCACATTTTCTGGCGAATGTCCTGCAGCCGCGTGAACTCATTATTTCTCTTCTGACAATGTTGTCAGATAATGTTTTGTTAGACAATTATCTTACAATGCAATTACCAGCTTTTCTGACAAATGCCTTGGGATCTCGTCTTACAATGAAATTGCCACATTTTCTGACGAATGTCCTGCAGCCGCGTGAACTCATTATTTCTTTTCTGACAACGCTGTCAGTTTGTCAGTTTTGTCAAATGCCAGCTTTTCTGACAAATGTCTTGGGACCTTGTTGTTAGACAATTTCTTGTCTAACAACATTGTCTTACAACGATATTTCCAGCTTTTCTGACAAATGTCCTGCAACCGCGTGAACTGACAGTCTACTTTGTAGTGCCAATCCATTATCAGCACACTGCTACGTCTCACAATATATAATATAAGTTATGAAGGATAAACATTTGTGTGATGGCACATGTACTTTTGCTGCAGCTGCTACTTTTGCCAATCAAATGGTATACGTTTATTAATTGCTTAATTATTATGAGGTTTTGTATTTTAGCCAAGGAATTAGTTTTTTTTTAATAACTTTCAATGTAACTTAATACAAAAAGGAATTTTTGATTGTTATTGCAATTTAAATAAATTATTTATCTAGTTTAATCAACTTAAAAGAAATGTTTCGTTAAAAAATTTATAATAAAATATATTTTTTTATTATTATTTTTAATATAAATTTTCCATAATTTTTTTTTAATTTATAAAAACCGAGCGTTAAGGCATTTATTGTCTCTAGAAAATAAATTTATTTGAAAAATGTATTAAATGAAAATAAATTTATTTGAAAAATTTATGTATGTATGTGTGTATGTAAATATTTTTTTTAGATTTTTACTCCTGTCCACTGCTGGTCTTGCTATAAAATGTTATTTTTTCTTTTGTATCGTAACTTTTACTCTCGAATTTTAAACACAGTTTTCTTTGTGTGTCCTTTGAAAAGATTTTGGACATTTAACTGCATCTGTCCATTCGTCTGTCCATCAATCCGTCTTGCCTTTACTATATTTTATTTCAACTTCTACAAATAAAATTTATATCGATTTGATAAAGTACTTGTAATTCAACAGACATTTTATGCTCTTGAATTTAAATTTTATTCAAATTGCGAGCAACTGTTATTAGAAAAATAGGCTGCCCATTTGTGTCTTTTCTTTTTAATGACAATATCTTGTTTGGGTCGCCATTAAATATTTTAAATGACAAAAAGTTGTGGGAAATTAGAGATGGGCAAAGTTCAGATGATTCAAGCGAGACGAGTGCCCTCCTTGAGAAAGTAAATATTAATTATGCTGTACCAGGAAACTTCAATAATGGGACTCTACGGATTTAAAGCAGCTTGCTCCGATTATAAAGTGCATTCTCTAGACAGTGGACAGACAAAGTAATTATTAGTTAATAAATCTTCACATTTTTTGGACCTTTGCGTTTAATATTAAATGCGTTTTCAGGCAGACAACTGAAGGAAAAGAACGATACCCCCTTGCAAGAAATTTACTTAATACTTCGCTTCAATAGTGAGTGAAAATAATGGAATGAATGAAAGAAAATCCTTTTAAAGGAATATTATTAATAACTCGTTAAGGTTCATTAGTTTGGCATGACAAATTTCCAAACGACTAACAGATAATAGGCGTCATTGAAGTTGCTCAAAGTAGATGACACAAATAAAGGGTAATTTTTTTAGCAACTTTCTTTCTGGTAACATCGTTTTTAGGTCCATAATTTAACCATGAATCGACTTACATACGAACAACGCTTGCAGATTATTGAATTTTATTATCAAAATTCATGCTCGGCAATGATTATAAATTTTTTTTTAGAAGAGCTAGACTTGGCTTACGTGTGGTTTCAAAAAGACGCACTGGAAGCCAATTTGAAGAATTTATTCTTGATATACCGGCCGATATGTTGGAGAGAGTACGCCAAAATTGAAACCAGCGTATGAACCATTTGAGGCGTGGCCGCGGTCGACATTTACATGAGGTTAGGTTAGGTTAATTGGAGGGGTGTGATAGCCCACGTCATACGACATACACTTAAGCCAGTGAAGGCTTGTTGTGCGCTCCGCTCAAACACAACTGCCAGAGTTCTGCGGCAGGATTCGAACCTGGGACCTTCGCACTACGAGTCTAGTACACTACCTACTAGTCTACGAAGATCATTTACATGTAATCATCTTTAACCCTAATCTTACTAACATGTGTCTGTGAGACACATTTGTATATTCAAATCAACTTAACTACTGAAATATATAACATATCGCAACCAAACTTCATGACTTTTATTTTATGTATGTTTTGCATAATTTAGTAAGGAAAAAATTTTACGTGTTGCCTTCTTACATGTTTTATATGCCAAAACATAAAAATATAGCAGTAAATACTGACATGTGTCTCAGAGACACATATATGAATGTTTTTGTTTACATATTTTTGGATGTCTCTCGTTTACTCTCTATGAACATATTTTGTAAAATAAGTACATTTCTAACTTAATTCGTTAACATTTTTGATTAAAAACTTGGTGGCTCTGTGATAGTAAAACAAGTTATCCATTGAATGCAATACCATATTTAGGCAAAGTAAATAATCATATCGGCTATGGATTGGATCAAAAAGTAGTAGAAGAGTTAGTCCAGAATTATGAAAATACAGGCAGAAACATAACGTGTGATAAATTTCTCACGAGTAGTGAACTAGCGCAAAGTTTATTGGCTAAAGGTTTAACACTAACGGGCACTCTCAAAAAGAACCAGCGTTGTGTTCCTTCATCATTTTTACCAAATAAAAAAAAGAGACGTGGAAAGTAATTTGTTTGGTTTTACCGAAAACAGAACTTTAGTGTCCTACGGCCCAAGACAAAGTAGAGCAGTTCTTTTACTCTCACCAATGCATTACACCACTCACTGCATTTACAAAATAAAAAGAAATCGGAGATAAACTTGCATTATAATCAAACTAAAGGAGCAGTTGATACTCTGGATCAACTTACACATAGTTTTTCTTGCCGCAGAAAATCTAACAGATGGCCATTTGTATTTTTTTGCAATTTAGTTGACGTTTGCGGAATTGCTGCGTACGTAGTTTGGAAAAACTTGCATCCTTCTTGGAAAGCAACGCAAGCAAAAAAAGCTCGAAAGCTCTTTTTACGGAAAGTCGCTGAAGGACTTGTTACACCCCAAATACACCAGAGATCAAAGAATAAATTGCAACGGCCTATCGTTCAACAAATAGAAGAAGTCCTTCAAGAAGGAATTGCACCTACTAAAACCCAGAGTACAACAAATAAACGCAAGAGGTGCTATTTGTGCAATCCCGTATTATTAAGCAGTGCTGCCAAAAATGTAATTAGTAATGTCTGTAATGAACATGCTGTGAAAGTCCTTTTATGTAAAGAATGTAATGAATAAAAAATAAAAAAAAATTAATAGTTTGCCATAAATTTTTTTATATGTGTCTTACAGACACATATTAGTTTGTAAGTTTTTATGTCAGTATGATTAGGGTTAAATATTCAATTATTATTCTATCGACTGAAATAAAGATTTCATACATTTCTCTAAATTTTAGGTTTTTTTTTAAATCAAATCCAAAAGCTCTTAAAAAATCCTAATTTACGTGCACACATTTTTTCGATTTCTTATGAAATCAAGTTCTAATCTAGATTTATACAATTTTGTTTCAGGTTTTGAAAAAAAAAATACTTATTTCTTGAAATTCACATCAAAACATAATTTCCTTTTGATTTATAATTGAGTACAATTCAGAAAAATTATGTTTGGCCCTGTAAGTTATTCCAGGAACATTCATCTAATGTCTAGCCCGATTTTAGGAGTTTCGGAACCCTGTTTTCGAAAATGATAAAAAAAAAAGAAAAAGAAAGTGACTATTTTACAATATTTTTCGGAGTAATTGAAGAAATCACTATTTTCGCAACTTTTCGACAGTGACATCTCTTAAGTCATTTTGTTTAATATTTACGATATTTTATCTAGTTTTAAATGTAAAAATGATAGCAATTTTCGGAGTAGTAGAACATATTTGCGAACAAATGGATGTGGTCTTTAGCAGGAGTGTTTTTGTCCTGGTAAGCCTTGAAACTTTATTTAAAAAGCTGAAGGTAGCATGACTAGATGCCAAAACTTAGGATCTTTGCTCTAGACACGAGGGCAGGTCGATAAGTCTGTACTTTTGAAATTTTCCGCCTCTTTACTAAAAGAAAAAGATTAATCCTGTCAACAGGCATCTGTCAGTTGACTCCTGTTTGACAGCCATTAATAGCAGTCTACCGCGTGATTTGAGGAGGACTTGTGGAACAAAAGTGAGTTTTGTGTGCTCATTTGCGGAAAAATGCCATCACTCAAACAAACCAAAGCTAAGCTTGATAAATACTACTCGTATGGGAATTCACCAACGATTTCAATGGTAAAAAAGTGTTTTATTTAATTTCGTTGTAGCCGTGTATGCACAGAAGAGATTGAAAGTGCGAGAGATTGTGGAAGCCATAATCATATCACATGGCCCAGTGATTTAAATTTTGACCCAAGTGATTACTTGGGCATGAGAAATTATTCTGCAATATGAGTGTCGCATTTGCTTACGATCGGCCACAAATGCTAGATTTGGCGTAGTTGAAGCGAAATATGGATGAGTTTTTCCACCGTTTCGTAATCGTGGATGAAACGTGGATCCACCTCAACATACCAGAGATCAAACAGCAGTCAAAACAGTGAGTTTCTTAGGGTGAATCGGCGCCAAAAAAAGGCCAAGGTGGTTTTGTCAGCGAATAAAGTCATGGCGACCATTTTGTGAGATACACGCGGTATAATCGACATTGATAACCTGATTGAGAATATTATGCCAGATTATTGGGTCGATGAGGATTTGAAAAATAAAAACAACAACAGCCAGGAAAAAGAAGAAATGGCTCGACGGAAATGAGAATGGGCTTTAACGATGAAATTATCTCAAAAACAAAAAACTCTTTGATGAACTCGACAGGTCTTATTTTTTAGAAGAAATAAAAAAATTGGGGAAATGTTGGACAAAGTGTCTAGAGCTCAAAGAAGACTTTGTTGAAAAATAAAATGAGTTTTTATCCAAAAACCTGTGATTCATTCAAAAAGTCACGTATTTATTGAGCCACGCTCTTACTTGACGGTTTCAGAATTATTCAGACTAAAATAATGCGAAATATTTTTTAAGCAAAATTAAATAAAAAAATTTTAAATTAAAATTTTTATCACTGGATCAAAAATTTACATATATTTTAGATGTCGTTGGAGATGGTTTCTAATTCCTGTGAAAAATTATAAAAAAGAGAGCTTCTTGTCTTCTCTTTTTAATAATTGCGATCGCAAGCCCGTGCTAAAGCCATCAGAGATGATCCAAATTCTCATCACATCGGGATCACTATCACTACATTTTTATAAGTCTTTCGCGACCTCCTTTTTATCCTTTTTGTTATCACACGGCAAATATTCCATTTCTTTGAGTGCAATAATGACCATGACTTATTTTTCTGCTGTACATAAAGGTGATTGAATATTCACTCACGCATTAATCTCACATAGTTCTTCATTAAACTTTGGAAATTCGATTTCTTTTAACTCAATTCATTCAAAGAGGATGTGCAAGGCTTATTGAAATTTCAAGTTAATAGATTAAAAGTTTAAATGCCATTTTAAGTAATTAAGTTTTGAAAAAAGAAAATAAAAATCAAAGTGAAAAAATTTTCTAAAAAATAAACCAATTTATTTGCATATAAGAAAATGATAAAAATCAAAAAATGTTGAAAAGAAACTTTTGTAATTTTCTTAAGAAAGTTGCAAATTTACCTGCAATCTGGAAGAGGGCGGTGACACAACCAAACATATTTGCATGGTGGCTCTTAAAAATTCTTCTCGTCTGGCATTGAGATCGTTTAGGGGATTCGGTGTGGACGGTGGTACCGCTATGGGCGAGGTAACAGCCTGCTGTTTAAATGGACCCGAGCGTTTGTTAAGACTAGTCGAAGAAGAGGTACGCTGGGGTGGGGACGAAGACGTCACTGTGGTGGTGGGCAGAAAGGGATTTATACTACGTACTAAATTACAAGATGAAGTTTTTGTGACGTGTCTATGTTGGGCGAAAGAGGAGGAAGTTGAGCTGGTGTCACTGCCCAAAGATTTGGGAGTTTGTGAGAAAAATTGCTGCTGCTGTTGAGGCTGTGGCTGAGGAAAGTTTAGTCTGGTGGGTGTGCTTAAGGAAAACAACTTTCTTTTATGTTTTCCAGGCGTGATAACACAGGTATGCGAGTGCGATGAGTTCAGAGCGGGTTTATGTAGATTTACATCCAGAGTATGGCCTGTACATTCACTGTGGGTGGACTCTTGGGAGCCCGTACGACTGTAGTTGGGTGTAGGCAGTTGGGCCGAATGGGAGCCTATTATATACTTAACAGAGGTAACATTTGCATCCAACTCATCTTCTAGTTCACGATCTTCCTCCTCCTCGTCATAGCTACTGCGATAAGTCCGAGCAGTTATTTCGGGTAGAAATGGATTGCTGGGTGAGGCAAGTGTGTATTGATAGTAGTTCTTTGAAGATGCATCGTTATTTTCAGCGACGATATTTAAAGTTCCTAGTTCATTGCTTAGGGGTATGGTATCCTCAATCGAGGGAGGATTATTCGAAGTAGAGGGAAGATTGCATAGGTTTTCCCACTCTCCTGAAGAAGAATTGAAGGACGACGCCGTAAAGCCCTCATTGGAATGGCCCTGTATGCTGCGTGAGCTTTCGTTGCTGGATTTGAAGAGAAAATTTTGCAGACGATTTAATTTGGCTGCCGTGCTACTTTCACTGGTTGTGCTACAACTGCGGCTGGCTGTTGCCACAGTAGAGTGCTCGTAATCACTTTTACTGCTGCTTTGTTGCTCTAACCGCTTGCGGTTGTCCGTGCTTGGTGTAACGCGATTGTTGGCCGTATTGTTTTTGCTACTTGCTGTGGTACTTAATTCTCCGCCCATATTGTTATTGTTTATATGCCACGCCCAATAGCTAATGCCAGTAGTGGGACTCTCACAAAAATTACTCTCTAAAGAGGTGCTGGAGTTGGTGGTAGCCACACTACTTAAATGCCTATAGCTAAATTCGGGGGGAGTACTTTCGTCAGGACTATCCAACAATAAAGCGGGATTTATGTGACCGCCCAGGCCGGGCAAATTCGTCAAAGAGAATATAGACGCGGAGTTATGCAATTGGGTTTGCAGAGGCCTCAGACTACTGCACCTTTCCTGGGCTGCTGACAAATCTCCCGGCTCCTTTTTGTCCTGCCTTTTAATTTCCAAGGACTTGTGTTCGGCTCGTCTAAAGCTACGCCTAAGTTTTTCGGCGAATTTCGATTCTTTGCGGCTTTTCGTTTTCAGTTTTTCAGTCTTATCATTAAGATTGGAGGGGTTTTTATCGCACCCATCATTCTCTAGAAGTTTCTCATGCATTGGTAAATCTATGGCGGAATGTATGTGTTTTAGTGTATTATTGCTGGTGCTGCTGCAACAACTGCTGCTGCTGCAACTGCTATTGGTCTTTACTTTTTCGTTGTTCAGATTCGTTAATAACGCTGAGTTAATGGTCACAGCGTTTTGTAGAAATTGTTTGCAATAGTTGGGCGGTGGTGTAGCAAAACCTCCACCCATTACGTTACTTTTGAAATCCTTTGCTTCCCTTTGTTGTGCACTCGACGACAGATGACCATCGAAATTTTCCGTTGATCTTTGTAATTTATTGCTCTTGTATGTGTTAAAGTTTTCAGTTTCGTCTTTATGAATTTTTATTATTAATTTATCTGATTCACTGGTTTTTTGTGTTGCAAAATTTTCCATAATATTTTGCTCTTAAACCTAAATCTTTTGCTTTTTTGTTCTCCGTCTGTTTCTTTTGGTTATTAAATTTTAGGAAAAATTAACACTCATTTATTTTGAGATTTTTTTCCTTTAATCCTAGAAAGAAGCGTTTTGGTTTCCCCTAAAGTAGTATATTATTTAAATTTTTTATTATTATTTATTTTATTTTTTTTTGTTGTTTTTATTAAAAAAAAATACATTCAAATCATTTTTTTGTGATATTTTCATTTAAAAAACAGAGTCGTTTTTGTTTGCTGAAAATAAATAAAAAGGAAAACAGAGATCAAAAAAAGTGTTAAAAATTAATGAATGAGAAAATATGCCACAGTCTAGGATATTTGTTTGCATCGACTTTTCAATTGTTCTATTAACTGAGGTTTTAATAGTTATTCGAACAGAGAATTGAAGTTATTTGCATAATTGTGTCCTTCAAGAATTATTGAGGTTAATAAATTTTTTGTTGCCTTCTTTAATTAATCCACGTTTTTTCAACTTTTCTTAAAAGCACCTAATTTTATACAATTTAAAAAAGTTTTTCAATGTTGTTTATAGTGAAAAAAATACTTTTCCAAAAGTAATATATAGTATATTAAACAAAAATGATTCTTTCTGAATAAATCGTTATTTTTAAATTGTGCTCCGAAATTGAAAATTTTATATAATTATTTTTTTTCTTTTACTGCAACTTACAAAAATCTGTTTGGAAAATTTTAAATTAATCTTATATTTTATTCGGTTCATTTGATTATTCGTTTCTAATTATTCGAGTAATTTTTTTCAATTTTTTTTACATTTGCAAAAATTTTTTGGAAAAAAATCAAAATTTAATTGATTCTTTCGTTGGATGTATATGATTAATTTCTATTCTCAAAGTTGAGAATTTTTAATTGACTGCATATTATTTGACTTAATTTTTTTGATTAGTCAATCGAATATTATCCGAGTGATTACCTCAGTATTTTCCCACAAGTAAGATATCGCACAATAATTGTTTTAGTTTTACTTTTTGAAATTATCGCCTTTTTTGGCTTTTTTACCAATTTTATAATATACAATATATTTCAAATATTTTTAACTGAAACCTCTACAAAAGTATCGTGGCAATATGTGAAATTAATATGATTGAATTTATTAGAGTTGCACGATTATTTGTAGTTAATTATTTGAATAATTCTTTAGGTTTTTTTTATTAAAAAATTGGCAAAAATATCTTTGGAAAAATCGAAAATTTACATTTTGTTTTAATCTGTTTGTACCATTAAGCGTTCCAAATGACTTGATTATTTATTTTAGTTCGGTTTTAATTTAATTTAAATTTCTTGATCAATCAATTAAATGTTATATTAGTGATTACCCTAGTATTTCCCAAAGAGAAAAAGTTTATAGAAAAATCAATTTTCTAAAAAAAAAAAAATCAGCAATTTCGTATATTCCATTTTTTTGTGTGTGAAACTTCTACAGAAATATTTTTTGAAAAATTAATGTGATTTCTTATTCGATTTATATGTTTATTCGAATATTTTTTTCAGTTTCCATCGAAATAATTGCAATAATTTATTCGGTTTGTACTATTAATCGTTCTAAGTGACTCTAATATTTTTTTAAACTGAGTTTTCATTTGATTTTTTTCCATTAACTCATTGAAAATTACACGAATTATTACCAAAATAAGATATCCAAGTACGAGTATGTGATGGAAATCTAACGATTTGAAGTAGTGTGACGTACATCGATCGATTTTGAGAATAATGTCCCTTATCGTGTTTGGCGATTTTCGACTGCAAATTCGACAGTTTGTACTAGACTAAAGATACCGAGCAACACTTTTCTTTAATCTAGTACAAAACGTTGGAGCCGTAGGCGAATTTCGCCAAACACAATAAGGGGGAATATATTATCCAAATCTATTATATCAAATTGTTCTCTTTCAAAATAAACAGCAGAAGTTTAAATTAAAAAATTAATGCCGACAATGATTAGAAATGATATCAAAAATTTATTCTCAAAAACGATCGAAATTCATCACACCAATTTAAAACGATCGATTTGAAATCGATATTGATTACATCTGATGAACATCACCATAAAAAAACATCTTCGAATAGTATATTGGTTGGGCGTAAGGTGCTGTTTTGTTCACTATTGTTTATCACAAAGGACACTTTGGATTAGATTCTTTCTCAATAAATGGAGAAATACTCTGGCTGAGAGAGATCGATGTCATCGATTGAGGATTGAGTATGGTCAAGATGCTGCGCAACCTGCCATTTATGACAACTAGGGTTATATCCCAAAATAGTGTTCATCGACTAGGACTAGAGTCCGCTCTTGATAAATTCTCTTTTATAAACTGCAAAAAGGAAAACCTCGATAAGCGAGAGATCGACATTAATTTCATAAAATGGATCGTAACATATAAAACATAATTGCTTGAGGGCTGTTTGGGCTTTGTCCGTCTATTGAGATTCCTTCGTCTGTACTGTGGCAGCTTTTCAACGAAAACTTTGCTCGCACAATTTCTAGAGTAGGTTTGGATTCAATTTCAGATTATAGGGAAGCAATTTGCAATTTAAGTGAGACATAGTAAAGGTATAATGAAGAAGAATAATATGTTTCAATCCTTTAATAATTTTCGGCTTTGAAATTAACCTTTCAGAAAATACGAAGTGATGAGAATCATAGTGGAACTCCAGCAGCGGACAGGTATATAATACTAGTCTATAACTAGAGATAGATGGACAATTAGTAGTTGCCTGAGTCAGGAGTTACTAAACGTATCTATGTAACAAAAAAGGACTGTAAACAATACAAAAATTTCTGTGATAGCTCATCCTCCTTTTTAAATATATTTTGCTTTAGTCGCCGTAATTGTTCCAACACAATTACCAACCAGTATTAAATTTTCCAATTTGTCTACCATTAATATTTGACCTTGTCATTTGACCATGGACAGCTAAAACTCAAAATACGTTAATAAATTTTTAATTATGTTGGTTTGGTTTTTTCAAGTACATAAAATAATTTCCTGGTTGATTATTTAGGAAATCTGATAAGACATAATTTTTGTTTCATTAAAAATACATACACACACACACATTGGCCACTAATGAAATGTTTTTTTAACGAACGTACAAACTTCAGGCAGTATATGAGATATTAAAGCAAAGTGGCGTGTCGTGTAACCCACAGCGTTGTCGTTTTGGTCATATTTTACCAAAAGTGGTTACTATTTTTTCCACCGTTTTAGTTACTTTTTTGGCAATGAAAACAGAACTAATAATTTTATTTTTCGAGATTTGTTTTCTGTTAAAATGACTGGAACTATTATCAAGATAGAGAGTAAAAAAAAACCACTCAAAGTAGAGAGGAAAGAAAAAGCACGTATAACGGTTTTCAAGCCGGAAAAGAATTGCCTAAGACATCATAACTCAGGAGAAAATAGAGAAACTATAATGAATATCCTGCAATATCTTAAATTAAATAGTACAACACCGGAATAAACCAAATTATCAAAGTCAAAACTTTGTTAGAAGTTATTTAGAAATCTTACACCAAATCAGTATTGGAAGAATACGAGTAAACCGGGAATAAATATAAAGAAATAAATATAGTATAAGTGTAATTTTTAAAAGAAGATCAAAATAGCAGAAAAACTAGCTAAAAGTGATGGAAATATCTGGTCTTTCAATAGGGACTTTGGAACTTTGACATCTGATAGCCGCCATGTTGTCGAATTTTCTATTATTTATTTAGTTTGATTCGCCAAATCACTATGGACGGATATGGCATTGAACAACAGTCAACACAAAAATTTTAAGTTTTTTATTAAAATTGGTGCTCTGTTCGGGCAACGTTCTGCGCGCTTTGTCCATTTTACAGTCGGCATAGTTGTCCTACCAAGAGAATGACGATTAAACGCATCATCTGGCGAAAAGATGGCTGCTGTCCGCAGCAGGAATTGCCAAAATTTCGCATTGTGCCATGAGCCTACACTCGTACAAAATTCAAGTGACCCAGGAGCTAAAGGTAAACAACAATAGACAGTGACATGTATTCATGGAATGGATCCTGGAGCTATTGGAAACTGACCCTAACTTTCATCAAAAAATAAAAAAATCATCTTTAGCGATGAGAACCATTTCTGGAATGAATGGGTACGTCAACAAATAAAATTGTCGAATTCGGAACGATACCAATCCACATGACATCCAAAAGCGTCTAATGCATCCCCAAAAAGTCGCTGTTTGGTGAAAATTTTGGGCTGGCTACTGCATTGGTCCATGCTTCTTTAAGAATAACGTTGGTCATGTCATCACCTTCTATGGCGAGCCCTATAGATCGATGGATATCAACTGGATGACATTAATACCAACGTCATGTGATTTCAATAGGACAGGGATAGCTGCCACACAGCTCATACCACAATAGACATTCTGCAGGAACGATTTAAGAGCATGGTCATTTCACGTGGAGGTGATGCGAACTGCCCTGTTAAGACTTTTTCTTGTGGGGTTTTCTTAAATGAAAGTCAACGAGAATAAGACAAAGCGACTATCAAGGCCAATGCAACCCATGCCATTATTCGCAGTCATGGAAAATCAGACATTTCGGATTACCACCCGCGGCGGACATGTCCAAGATGTTGTGTTTCATACTTAATGAAATCCTTGGACCTTTAAAATTTATAAAAGATTTCAATGATATCTATCATACAATTTATTTTATTTAAATTTTAAGACATTAAGCGCTTAATGAAAGGCCTATCATTTGGAAAAAAATTCAACATGTGAAACAATTTCTGGTTTCCTGAAAAACATTCTCTAAGACAACATATACATTACGTACTTTATTATTAATTACGTAGTTCATATATTAACACATTTAGGTAAATGGTGAGTAAGATAAAGCGCAGCCGAAGACTCTACTTTTAGTTAATTTTACTATTTAAAAAATTTTGATATGAATTAATCCCTCTTATTATGATTGTCGTTTCGACGTCGCATCAAGTCGATAGTAAAAAAAAGACGACAGTTCTGAACTCGTTGTAGGCAATAATTGACTAATATTGATGGCCACTTGTCATTTTATAAGCCATAGTAGTAGGAATATCCTATCAATAATATTTAATAGTTCTCGATAACGAGCCCACAATTGCCAATATATTGATGTCGACTTGCTGTGACGTCGGCGACGACAATCATAATAAGGGAAAATATTAATTGTGAAGTCAGTATTCTTGGAGCAAATAAATAGACTGCTTAATTTTTTTCTCATTTGGTATAATTTTTCAAAAATTCTGCTTACAAGATTTGTGGTCACGGCAACACCGCTGAGCCATGGGTTTGAATGTTGTAACCGAAACTAATTGAGACTGTTGATGAAATGTTGCCTCGTGAGTTGTTTTAAAAAATGTAAATACATATGCGTGTTTTAAAATTATTATTTTTATTATTTTTAAAAATCCAAATTAGACAAAATTGTCAACATCTGGTGGAGGGTGGGCTTCTATTAACGAATACACTTAAGGTTAAGCAACGTAAAAGCAAAACTCTATAATGAGCTGACTAATAAAACTTTTCCTTACATTATATTTACATTACGTCTACAATGAAAGTAAATTTTTTAAATGATTGTAAACTGTCTAAGCATGTTCTTCATTTCAACTACGTAAAATCAAATATTTACTTGTTGTAAATAGTTACGTGTTTCATGTATATGAGTATAATAGTTTTCTTTTTTAGCACTTATTTTATTTACTTAATGTTCAATTTAATCGAAATAACAATAACTATCCGAATGTAATTACAAGGTACCTCACAAAGATGGTGGCCGTGAGAATGAGAGGACAGGGTGGACGTAATAGTTTTGGACGTAATAGTTTTGCACCCCCGAGGTGAACCATCATTACTTGGCCGTGGCATGAGTTCGTCCTCTTTAGATCAAGAGGATCACATTATGGTGATCACAAAAGTATAAAACAAAACTCTGAATCGTCTGAAAACAATAATGCTGAAGTTGATAAAACAAAACAAATCAGTTGGCTTTAAGTGCCGGTCTCACACAAAAGTTAAGGATAAATACTCTGAACATTCTGCACAATCGATGGCCGGAGGTAAACAACAACCCACACCACAGCAACAACAACATATAAAGAAACCTTCTAAGCCAGAAAAGAAAATTTCAACTACAGCGCCACCCATCAACAGACGCGTAATGAAAGTGTTTCAAGTACGAACAATGCTGAACGAAGCACCTCAAGCACCACATCAAACGCTGACATTGTTAATCAAGAACGCGAAAAGAAATCAGCTTCCAAGGAAAAAACATTCCCCCATTCAACGGCTGTACCCTCAAGAGTATAATAGTGAAAATCAAATTCAATGGGATTGGGTACAAAGAATAATTTAATATGAAATTTTCTGAGGCGAAATTTTACATGAAAACAATCTTTGAATGCGTAAATAAAGTCATATCAATCATGCAGCTTTATAGCGAAACTGAACCTCCATCATAATTTCTAATAAAGAAAAGAAGCTGCCAAGACTTTTGATAAATGAACAATCATGCCGACATACAAAATTAAAAGTTTTCTAAAATATTATTTATTCTCTCTTTTTAGTTTTTTTTATAATTTCAAAAAGACCGACATTCATTCATTGATTTTTCGCCCACGTCCTAACAAAGCACAAAAATCCTTTTTCTCAATTTAAAATATTTTTTCGAGTTTCATCCCAATTTCTAAAAAAAAGAATTTTACCACTTTGCGTTATTTGATATTCATCCACGCGCAAATGACCGCCTTCTACAGTATTTATTTTATGCGAATCTATTGTTATTAAAAAAATAAAAAAATAAAAATCCTTTATCCCATTACAGAGTGTCTCCTTCGAAATTTATTCAAATAAAACAAACTGCTAAGATTACTTAGTACTACGATTTATTTATTTCCACACGTGTCCTACTATTGAAAAAAGGATGAAAATCCTTCTTCTCGCTTTCTAGTGGACTTTTAGAAGTTTTTAATAAAAAAAAATTATGGCTACTCAACTTTGCGAAGAATTTTCATAGTGATTAGCAAACACTGTTTTCGAAATGTGTGAATAAAAGAAAGTGTATGTCAGACATCTTTGAAATCTTTTATGCATTTGAAGGGCGTCTCGATGCCATTAAGTCTAGAATATAACATTGTGCAAATGTCCACCGTGGATACGTTGGATGGTGCGCATCTGACGCAAATGTCCAATTTTCCATAATTATGGGGCATAAACCAGACCAGCCTGAATTTTTAACCGATGTCATGGATTGTAATGGCTTTGAGAGCCGCTTTAGTTTGTGGCTTGATCGCATAGACCTGCGACTTAAGAAAACCGTACAAGAAATATAACGGGGTTGAAATCGCACGATCTCGGTGGTCAGTTCTCATCACTTCCACGTAACATGACAATGCCCCCAAATCGCTCATGCAGAAAATACAAAATGCCATGAGCTGTGTGACACGTAGAGCAGTCCTGTTGAGACCACATCCAATTTAGACCAAAAGAAGTTGGAAATCATCGATCGGCCTATAGCGCTCGCCTAACTTTCGTGATGTATTGGAAGCTTTTAAATCTCATATGGACTATTATTGTTGCAAATTCGATAAATTTTTTTGTTGAAGTACCCATTCATCGCTGAAAATGATTTTTTGATTAAAACTAGGATCAGTTTCCAACTGCTCCAGGGCACATTCAGCGAACACACGTTAATCTTCGGCAAAAAATATCTTTCTAGCCAAATACTAAATTTAGAAAATATTTGTGGCTTTTCGAGGCAATTTAACAGATTCAAGGACCTTACTTAGAAAATCAGTTCGACAAGAATATGCGACTTATTTCCAATAAACAGACACTGATCAATTTTGCAACATTTGAAACAGTTTTGCAGGTTCTGCTGAAGAATTTTGGGAATTATCAAAAACAAACTTTCTTCGAACATTTTAAATATAAACATATTTTTAATATATACTTTATATACTTTTTTATACTTTTTAATATATACATTAGTTTTATTAAAGAAATTACAAGTAAAATTTATAAAAAAATTTTCTTATATTTTTCTTAATAGAGGGAATTCAACTCTCAGATGAGATAAATACAAAATATTTCGAAATAAGTTGATATGAAAAACTTCTTCAATACGATGGCTTTTAGCAAGATCCACATAATTCTTAGAATTATTAATTAATTGTATTATAAATAATTTATTTCATGTGAAGTAAAAATTTAAGATGGTTTTTTCATTAAACTTCCATCTCCTATGGATGGGCTTGCATACCATGGATTTATATTGAACTTAAATTACTACAAATTAAAACAAGATATTAAGAGGGAATTATAACTCAACAATACAATTATTAACAACACACTTTTACAGCAACAATCACCTACCAAATCTCCCACATACACTTTAATTTTTTTTAAGGAAATCTAAAAAATAAAATAATAAATAATAAATAATATATATATATATATATATATATATATATATATATATATATATATATATATATATATATATATATATATATATATATATATATATATATATCTATATATATATATATATATATATATATATATATATATATATGTATGTATATATATATATATATATATATATATATATATATATATATATACGTTTATATGTATATATCATAAATACTAGCGAAACGGAAATTTTGCGGACATACAGAAAACAAGTTACAAATTTTGTCATAATATTGAACGAAGGAAATGGTTGGAATACTAAACTCAAGAATAACCTGACAAGGAAAAAAGTAAAAAAAACAACAACAACGATGCCAACACACTTAGAAAATCGCCACGTGAGCTGTTGTTGACCCAACAACACTGCTGTCAGAATAACATTGTACATTTTTTTTCTACAAAAATCTCTAATTTCAAATGGCGGGCGTAACTAATAAAAAAAGGAAAAGCTTAAAAGTAAAAACAAATATAAAAACTATACAAATTCTACTTTAATTATCAAAATATTTTAAAAGTCCTTCATCACAGCTGTACATGAGTGTCCTTTGGTTGGCCCTGCTGCAAAACATCCATTTATGATATAAAACTTTAGATTATTTGTTTTTAGATAATTTGTTTTGGCATGATGCTTGCAACGTGCAAAATTGATTCATAAATTGTTAAATTGTGACTTTTTAGAACTTTCATCTTAATGACGTTTTTTTTAAAATTATTTATCGAATTTTCCGTAAATATCGAAAATATGTTAAAAAAATGTTTCAAAAAATAATGCCAAAAAAATTAAAATTTCATTTTTAAATTCCTAGAACTTCACGTTAATAACTAGCAGAAAGTGCTCCACAATATATATATATATATATACATATATATATATATATATATATATATATATATATATATATATATATATATATATATATATATATATATATATATATATATATATATATATATATATATATATATATACTATATATATATATATATATATATATATATATATATATATATATATATATACTATATATGTATATATATACTATATATGTATATATATATATATATATATATATATATATATATATATATATATATATATATATATATATATATATATATATATATATATATATATATATATATATATATATATATATATATATATATATATATATGCAAACGCATAATAGAGAAGGAGATCAAATCTAAAAGGAGTCAAAACAGGGAATGCGAAGCTGTTAGAAATTTAAGACAAAAACTTAAATCTAATAATGTCGTAGCAACAAAAGCAGATAAAGGAAACACAACGGTATTAATCAGCAAAAATGATTACATTACCAAAACGGAGCAGTTGATAGAAGACACTAAATGTCGGAAAATTAGGAAAGATCCTACAGACGAATACCAGGCGAAAGTCAGGGAAATAATCAAAAAGGCAACCAAAATAATAACACCAAACATATCGTACTCGTTAACACTCATGAACCCATGCGCTCCATCCATGATTGCTCTACCGAAAATACATAAGCCGAATACACCAATGAGACCCATAATTAACTACAAATCGGCCCCGAGCTACAAACTATCGAAATACCTAAAAACAATACTGAAAGACAACTTGGACCTAGAAAACAAACACACAATAGCCAACACCACGGAATTAGTTAATAGGCTACAGAGCGTGGTTATAACAGAAAACACTAGGCTAGTCTCATTTGATATAAAAGAGTTGTATCCATCAATTCCAACAACAGAGACAATAAACATTGTACATAAAACACTGCTCAACAAAACAAAAGACGTAGAGTTTTCAATGCAACTCGCAAATACGCTAAAAGCCACATTGGAGCAAAATTATTTCAAATTCAACAATAACATATATAGACAAACCAATGGACTAGGAATGGGTAATCCAACATCAGCAATCCTAATGGAAATATTTATGCAAAATTTAGAAGAGAAATATGTCGAGAACCTAAAAACCAATTTCGGGGTTACATTCTATGCGAGATACGTAGATGATATTATATGTATACTGGAAGGAAATAAAGAGGAACAAATTCTGGATCTACTGAACAAACAACACAAAAACATAAAATTCACAATGGAAGTGGAAGAAGGCAATAGCATAAATTATCTAGACTTAACAATTCGGGCAAACAAGAGCTTAAATAGGATCGAATACGAAATATACAGGAAACCAACTGCTACAGACACAATAATACACAATTCATCAAACCATCCTCAACAACACAAAAACGCGGCAATTAGACAATTAGTAACGAGACTTGAACGAATACCACTAACGCGGGAGGCATATAGAAAGGAGTTGAAAATAATTTATAGCATAGCGGAAAACAACGGGTATAGGAAAAAATTGGTAGACAAAATCAGAAGAGATATCAAAACAAGTGGGGAACGGAACAAAGAACAGGAGCAGGAGAAGAAAGCTTGGGCTACTTTAACATATATGGGCACATCAACATACAAACTTGCTAAATTTTTTAGAAAGCACAACATTAACACAGCATTCCGAACAAATAACAATTTGGGTAGAATACTCCAAGACAGCACAAACGAGACGGACTGCCTGGATAAACAAGGAGTATACAAATTAACTTGCACATGCCAACACAGTTACATCGGACAAACGGGACGAAAGATAAAAACCAGATTTCGGGAACATATGAGAGACTACAACAAAAAAATGAGAGAACCAGGAACAACACCAGAATCGAACTTTGCGAACCACATATTCAACAAAAAATGTACACCAGCGCATATTAGAAAAACGGTTAAACTGTTACACATACAGCATAAAGGACGGCGGTTGAACGTATTAGAAAACATGGAAATATACAAACAGAAAACTTTTGACGGAAGAATAATAAATGAACAAATAAACACTGCCTCGGACATAATATTTGAACCATTAAAATATTTTTACACAAAAGAGAACAATAATTTAACGGAACCGAACAATATAACAACAGATGTACAAGACAAAAGGCCAATCCAAAAACGCACAATCATAGATTACTACCTGCATACAGATAATACACCTATTAAATAATCGCAGACAGGGAGCACAGACATGGTATATAGAAAAATGAGAGGAACAGGTAGCAGGTAGAGAGAGGGAGAGAATGAGAGACACATAGGCATACAAGGACGAGAGAGAGAAACACAAAGGGGCAAAGAAAGAAAAAACGAACCATACAAAAGACAACGTACAGCGAGAAAAACGATTTAGTATTCGAGAACACTGAAGATGGCACAAAGCCGAAACCGGTCTGTTCATAAACCAAATTTGACGTGGGATGACGGAAAATCGTTCCAAATATATATATATACTATATATATATATATATATATATATACTATATATGTATATATATACTATATATGTATATATATATATATATATATATATATATATATGTATATATATATATATATATATATATATATATATACTATATATGTATATATATACTATATATGTATATATATATATATATATATATATATATATATATATATATGTATATATATATATATATATATATATATATATATATATATATATATATATATATATACTATATCGATATTTCACCAAAAATATAAATGAATAAATAAATCAAGTTTCACAAAAATATGGAAACTACCGAAAAAAAAATTATAATAAATATATTTCACAAAATATATCGAAACTTCACCAGAACTAGAAATCAATAAATAAAACAATTTTCACAAACGTTATCGAAAAATATCAAAACTTCACCAAAAATAGAAATTAATAAATAAAATAAGTTTCACAAAAAAGCCTAATTTCACCTCTATTGGAGTAATAACTCAAAGATTCGGAAAAAAATCGAAAATAAAAACAAATTTAGTTAAAAGAAATAATAATAATAATAATTGCTAAACAAAAATGCAAATTGCAGTCAAATATTAAAACTATAAATTTTTTTTAATATTATCCAAAAATCTGAATTTCCCCCCTAAAATCTTACAAAAAATCTGAATTTTATATATCAATATAAATTTCTAATTTATATCGATATTTTAATGGAAATTTATACTAGAAAAAAAATAAGTTTCACAAAGGAAAATATATTAAAAAATAAAAATTACATAAACATACGTATTGTTTCTTATTATTTTATTTAATTTACGATTTCGCTTTGGAAGAGAAATTTTATTTATAAAAATTTAGAAAATAAAAATCAGTTTTCGTTAAATTAAATAAAATTTGGGGAAAAGATTTTTATTTGCAATCTAAAGATTTATTTGAAAAAACTTTCAATTTACGAGAAATATGATTTATTAAGAAATTAATAATTGAAAATTATTCAAGAAATGTTCTTCTAAAAGTTTTATTTTGAACTAAGCCAAAAAAATGTGTTTGCTAAGAAAATCGGACTTATTACACAATCTCAACTTATTATCCTTTTGTAAGGCAGTTAAGTTTTACAATCAATTTATAAAACCCTTTGCAAAAGCCATCGGATGTGTGCAATTTATATTTATTCTTATGTTTAATAATTCTCCTCCCGTAGCCTGGTTTTCATAAGAAAAATATACAAAAGAAATTATAATAAAGTTTACCACGAACATTAAAAGATATGCATCCTTCTTATATGGTTATTTTCGTCTTACAGTGAGTCTTTACAGTCCTATAAAGCAGCTTATAGCCAAGCAACCCAATAAAAGGACAAGAACTACACACATGTAACCATTTGCCTTATAAAGTTCTTTATATGAATTATTTTATTACTAAATAAATCACATTTTTATTTGATGTTTTTATGCTCCAGTTTGTGTGCGAGGATTTCTTTTATAACCAGTTCCTTTAAGGTTCGTTGGTTTTTCTTTATAAAGGTAATAAATAGGCTTCTCTCACGTAACATATGTGTATATGACCATTTGCAACAAAAATATGCGTAAGGAGTTCAAATAGTTTTTGTGGAATCACATAAAGTAGCATTAAGTGGGTTGCTACTTTGTAGATTTTATATAGAAAATTAGAAGGAAAAAATTTCAATAATTGTCCTTTAAAACAGAACTGTATTGAAATATCCATGATCAAAAGTATTAATAAAAATATGTCTTTGAAGATCACATAATATATCATAATATGAAATCTATTGTGAATTTTCGATTATTCCAATAAATAGATTTATAAGTTCAAAAGGAGAACGAGTACGAACTTTTCAACCGTCACATGACGCACTTGCATAAATTCCTTAAACTAATGCATAAACACATTCGGGACAGCAGGCTACACGACTACACCACTACAAATGTCGCTGGCTACAAATGTCGCCCTATAGCCAGCTACTTAATTATTTTGAAAACGACAGCTACATAGTAAACAGCTGTTGCAACAATTCATTTATGTATATTACAGTGGTGCATATTTAGCGCTTTTAATTTATTAAAGTTCCCTTTTTTTCATGGGACAAGCCCCGTCCAACTCAAAAAAAATAAAATATCTTAAAAAAGAGCCTAAGAGCCTGTTCTTTCTACATTGTAGGAATTATGATCAGTAATATATTAAAGTTATGAACGCCGTAACTCCGGAATCAAGAGAGAGCACCGAAAGAAATTACACTAAAATTTTTGTATTATTTTTTTGAGAGTTGGACGGGACTTGTCGGATGGAAAAAGAGAACTTTAAAAAGTTAAAAGCGCTAAATATGCACCACTGTAATATATATAAATGAATTGTTGCAACAGCTGTTTACTATGTAGCTGTCGTTTTCAAAATAATTAAGTAACTGGCTACAAGACGACATTTGTAGCCAGCGACATTTGTAGTGGTGTAGTCGTGTAGCCTGCCGTCTCGAATGTGTTTAATGCATTATGCATTTAAGGATGTACTTAATAAAAATATACGATTATCGATTTTACCTAATTTGTAAATTTCAATTTCTAAAATTGGCCAAGTTGGGAGTTTTTATAACCTTTAATTGTTCTAATTAAATTTATAAAACTTATTTGCTTTTAAGTTATAAAAGGCGAGTTAAAATCAAAATTATAATCCACACATATTATATTAATAAGACCAAACCAAACCTATTTTAATTTGAAATTGAGATCATTTTCAAGAAAGTACATATGTACATACTAATACCAAGGGGTATATTTTGAAAAAATGGGTATTCAGCTGTAATCTATATGCAGTCCACTTTAGAATCGCTAGAGACTTGATTTCTCTACAAAATACTTATTAAACTGGCCAAATATAATTTAAATTCGCACATGAAATCTTCCGCCCATACGTCTGCGCAGTATACACTCGTGCCACTGTATGACACGAAGGCTTAGCTTAATTCATAAAATGAATTAATTCATTTTGATATTCCTACTTTTTTGTTATAAAAAAATAAACTATTTTTTTAAATTAATATTTTATTGAAGTTCACATATTTGTATTGTGTTTGGAATGTCCTCAAGACTCCTGTATCCTCCATCTCTCTCTACAATCTGTATACTTCAGACTCAAATCAGCTGGAGAAATGTTGCAACTTGTCGGTTTTCGCTATCTTCAAATGTTGTGTCCAATTTACAAAGGACATTGGACAATTTGATTCAATATATTATTAAATATAGGATTGGCTTGAATGCTAACAAGCACACAGGCAATTTATTACACGGGAAAACAAAAGAGCAGAAAAGTTCAATTGGAACCGAACGAAGGTTTAATATTCGGAAGTATTACTCGTTTCAAAAACATAAGCTAACAAAAGCTCCAAGCTTAGCGTAGCCCTCAATATGTTAATTTTTTTTTCAGGATGTAACAGCCGCTTTTATGTAGATGAGCAACGCAGTTTGTTACATTGGAAAACTTCAGGTTACTCAAAACAAATAAATGAAACTGATATTCAACCTGCCAGGGTCTTTTTGAAATCCAGGCTTCATTCTATTTTCAATATAGAACTCGTTGCGATTAAATTAAATAGACTAAGAACAAATTTTTACTCCACATGCTTTGGTTCCTTACATCCCCAATTTAAGAATTGTCTTCATCTTGTGAGGCTATTAATTAATATATATTTAACACTTGTTAATATTTCAAATACAAAAAATTGTCATAGTTTTTAAAGTTTTAATGGAGAATGTACATATTCGTCCAAACATTTCTTGGGAAATAAATATGTACATATATATTATTTTTAAAAAGTAAAGAGAAGGATAAGAATTGTGAATTCTAGTCAAATTGCAATCGCAAGAAATTTTTTTTTGTAGAAAAAAAAAAAAATATTTACAAGGTAAGATGTTTAAAGCCTTAGTTTAGTGTAATAAAATTTAAGTAAATAATTTGTTTTCTAAAGTTCTGTGAGGGAAGTTTTGTTATAAACTTGCTAATTCCAACTGGAACTAGGCTTGACAAATTTTAATACCATAAGGAGAATATCAAAAAAATTGCTGGCGTAGCTCTTTTGTAAAATAACCTGCAACAAGTTCCTATCGTGGTTATCGTGGTCGTCTAGAGAACTTAAAAACAAATTTTTAATTTAGACTGTATAAATTTCTTTTTATATCTTTAGATTTCATTTTTAAATTTTAACATGTAAAGAAAATTTTCATGGCTGACGTATGTTTGAGCTTAATTGCTGTCAGTATAATTTAACTACATTTTCATTTTTAATTTCATCAAACACACAATATTTTTATTTAATATGTAGACATACTTTTTTTGCATCAATTACCTCTTACTTTTAATTAACTTTTTAACTTAACCTTATTATCTGCTAACTTAATTTTTTTTATTGTAATGAAATTTGAGTGAACCGTCAACCTAGAAAAACCATCCTCGATCTTCAGGCCTGACGACATCGTGGGATGTAGGTATATATGGTGAGTTACTCATACTTATAATCGCTCAAATATTAATAATTTATGGATTTTTTAATTATATCAAATTTTAATATTATTTAATTATAAAAGACAAGAAACTCGTGTACATAATTTCTCTTTAATATTCCATACACTTTCACTTGTATAATATTATATTTTTATTAAATTTATAATGTTATCTACATTCCTCAAATCAATTTTCTGTTTAATATGAATCTCTAATATTTTTATATTGGGCTATTATAAAAATGTATTTTATATTATAATATGATAGGGAGGGTATCGAATGTACCAGAGAAAACTACACCTTGCTCTTGTATTCGGACGACCTCGACTAAAGTAATTGTTCTTATTATTTATTATTTATTATTATTGTTTTAATCGGTAATGGAAAGAAGCTACCATTCTTTATTTTTATGAATAGAACCTATCTTAACTTTAATGGAGAAAAGAACACCCCCGATATTCCCTGAGCAGGGCCGTGGTATATTTGGTAGCATGTTGTCCCTAAAGTTGAAGAAAAAAACTAGACGGTTCGTTACAATCTAAAGTAAATTCGTAAGATGTTTTATTAAAAATATGTTAATTTATTTTTATTCAGACTCTAGGTCATACATTTAATTAAGTAAAACTGCTTTGTTTTATTAATTTCTTTATTCATTTATTTATGCGATATTTCGATGACCATCGGTTCCCTACTTCAGAAATGTTAGTAAAGCCGTCTTTTTATTTTAAAATCACAAAGCTTACTTGAGTCTGAATAAAAATAAATTATGTACATACCTTAAGGTCGAAGAAATTATTTAACATATATAAAAAATATATTAATTTAAATAAGTTTTTGCCTCTTATAGTATTATAAGGTTACATGGTGTATTTCAAATCTTACAAATCACTTTTAGTTTTTAAAAAGGAAAAATGAGAAACTTGCCCTATTTATAGATAATTTTAAGACAAATTGGAAACAAGTATTTTAATTTAATAAATTGAATTGAATTGAAATGGGTCTTTTTCTAAATGTTCCCCGTTGAATTTTACAATCGCGTATACCCAAAATACAAGGGTTACCAGATTTCCTATTGCGATTCACTGCAAAAAATTTGCTAAAAGAAGGGGAAGTTAAACTCCGCTGCATGTAATTATTTTTTGTCCTCCTACCAGGATCAGTTATTCGAGTCTTACTGTTTCGAAAAAGCTTGATTTCGTTGCACAGTGTTTTTTTTTATTATCAAAAACGAGTTCTATAACAGCGGAAAAAATCCATAAATCTAAGATGGATTTATTCCTAAAAGTAATTTATTGTTATTACTAAAATGTCAATGCTTCACCATGAAAAACAAAACAAGTATATTTTTAGAAATATAAAACATTATATACTATATGAGTAAAAAAAATTCCCCCTAAGGTATGCAACATTTAATAATGATTACAAACTGCTTACATTACAAAGAAACTTATATCAATAAAAATAAATTTAATGTGAAAATCAATCGATATTCAAAAATAATATAATCTACTTAAATAACAACAATCAAAAGCTCAATTCAGCGTTAGATAAAAACAAACGCTTCCTCACATCTTAACAAGGCATTTGAATATTGAATATACAGCCTAAGCGTTATGCTATGATTTAACGATGCTCTCTACTTGCCAACTGTTATTGGAACTAATTTATTTCTTCTAGCAGATGATGATTCTAGAGAGTAGAGTATAGAAACAACAATAAAACGAAAAGCATCAAATAACACGACTATAATTAATAGTAATAAATACTGAATTAGAACAGCAACAACAGCAGCAAAATGAAAACTCCTAAAATAACCATAACTTTTATATAATAATATGCTATTTGATTTTATATTCTTCATGTTGGATATTCTGCTTGGGTAGTTAATAATTTAGAGGAGTGTTTCCTTAATTCAATGTGACATACTTTCGGGCTATTATTATGAACATATTTTAATGTTTATTTTCCCATTAGTATTAAATTTATTAATAGACTTTTATCATTAAAAGGCTGATTTTACTTGACTTTATTTGCATATTAAATTTGGTTACTCAAAGTGCTCGCGCGTATTATTGTTGTTAAATTTTGCTATTTGTTATTATTTTTGGTTGTAAGTATATATTTAGTTTAAAATTTTCCTTAAGAAATATAATTTGTATGAAATACAATTTCAGCTAAGCTTTATTTCTAGCTTTTTTTAGTGAGAAATATTATTTCCTCATTAGTTATGGCTACACTAATTTTCTCTCAATTTATTCATGCCTAATTACCATTCAGTATAATATTGGACTTCTGTTTGTTGCATTGTGTTTAATAAATAATAAACCCATAAACGCAGGACTGCTTTAAGAAGCAAAGTCTTTTTTTTACATAATAGTTACGGATATCAACCAGATTTTAAAAATTAAGGTCCTGGGAAGCTAAATACAAGTATTCTTTTAAATCACATGTTATATATACATATTTTGGCTATCAGTCAGTATCATGACTTCCGCGTAACAAAATGAGTCGCTTTATGACTGAACAACGTTATGAAATATTGCAAAACAGTAGGACTTCGAAATATCATATTTATTGGCGAGGTCGATAAGTTCTCATGCTATTATCGGAAAGCCAATACATCCACAGGGTGCTGTTGAAGTTGACTACAAGTCATATTATGACTGAGAACTTGTATTCAATCCGTGTTCAGGTCAAATCATCAGCATCATATATTTTCTGATGCATTATGGTGTTAGACTGTTTTTTTTTTGGTCTTTTTTTTTTTTGATGAAGGCATAACACTACATCACAGCGCCCTCCTTCGCCGGTAATCTCAGCAGAATCATTGATAAAGTAAAGCAACTAATAAAATATCTACAACACATCGGACTAAGAATGTGAATGTGTCTCCTTAACACCAGAGGCGCTGCAACATTGCTATAAAAAAATTATTAAAACGTTTATTGCGTATTTTGAAGTGATGAAGCAAATGATGAAAACGCTGGAAACGGTTCCATGTTTACGAATTTTCTTTTGAACTTGGATAAACTTTGTTTTAAGCAGGATGTCGCACCATGTCACCGCAGCTCATTTAAATTTTAAAAAGATACTTGTACTTGGACCACCCCGTATGACTCTGCAGACAACACACTTACATGTGTATGTAAATTTAAAATTTCTTTAGATTTTTTTCTTCACTTTAGTATCGTGTGAGTATAAAACGATTCGACATGGTACCCTTTTAAATTCGTCGAAAATAAATATTAAAATTGTTTATTGTATATGAAATAAAAAAAAGTCATTAAAACTTTTTTATATAAATAAAAAAAAATATTTTATTTTTTATTGTGGCCTTAGCTGTACATGTGTCGACATTTCATTGGTTGCTAAACCAAATCGTCAGTGAATTTTAAGAAGTATGGAAACAATTAACATCATATGTTTATGCCAAACAAATACAATATGAGAATTCTCTACCGCATATGACTATTACAAAATACATAATCATAGTAGGCTTATAATGCTTTTTATACAAACAGTACAAAACAATTTTAATTAAGCTTTAAGCGAAGTTCTGCGTACCTTCACTCCTCACGAACCATCACGGAGTTTATTTAAACGTTTACTCTTAATCGCTATTTGTTAATAGTTCTTAGGAATAGGAGGACTATGTTAAAAGCTTCCATCAACTCGGCAAGTCAAGGTACAAGTTTAAGTCTTCATTTGTTTATCCAAAATATTATGACCATTGTTGCTTAGCCGTGTCATCAACTTGTTTTGTTCTAAATTGTCTTTAAAGCCGACATGTTAAATGTGTTATAGAAACTTTGAATGAAACATGTCATATAAGTCACAACAAATATTTCAAAAGTTTTTCTTTATAATTTTGCAACTTTATTGCATACATAAAGGGGTTTTCCGTTTTTTATAGAAGCAACTTCAGCAATGCATACTTTTAGGCTAAGCAACAACAAAATTTTCATTCCTAACCCATAAAAAGTTTGATCAATATATTTTTCTATTTTTTTATTGGTTTTTTAACCACAAAAACTGATTTAAAATATTGAAAGCCATTACTACACTAAAGAGAAAAAGTGCTATTAAACTTGTTTTTTTTTTTTTTAATTAGTCAAGGTTGTTTTTACAAGTTTTCTAATGAATAAAAGAAAAATTTACAGAAAACAATAATAATATGTTACATTTTGTGAAAGCAATTTATATAGTTGTAGCAGTCTATTTTTCTTCTGCGGCCTGTTTTTTTTTGTAGCAGAAGAAAATATTCTAAAAATAAGGTAATCTATCTTAATTTTTCCTTTTTATACATTCAATTACACTAAAAGATTTTCTAAGTTTTTCCACTTTTTGATTTTTTTTCCTTCTTAACGGCATGATTTTTTATTGTAGATGGTTAGTGTTTGTTGTTGTTGTTTTTTTTTTTTTTTTTTTGCTAACCAACACCTGCTGTCAATTTCAAATTACAAACCACTAAATAAACAAAAGCTTACGTCATCCCTCCTAAAAGTATGCTTCAGTTTACAAGAACAACAAAGTTAAGTAGAAAGAAAGAAGCTACGAGTAAGTGGAAAAGAATTGAAAAAAGTAGAGTCGTTTTACAAAAATACTCTACTTGAGGAGGTCTAGGAAGTGTTAGTTAGTACGAATAAAAGAAAATAAAACTACTAGGTCTTGCATTAATTAAACTAGCGGTTGATAAGAAGTTAATTGGCCACAGTAAATGCTACCATTCAAAAGATTTTGAAACTTTAATATATTTTGGCGTTCGTCTTAATTAAATGGAATCAAAACATTGATATCGTGCTCTTATTGTCAAAAAAAGTTTTAAAGCTTAAGATTTTCACCTTTCCACCACAATCGATAATTTATCATCATTAATTTACTTCTGAAAATTTTAATTAATTAATTTTTTTATTAAGGCTCAATTTAATTTCAAGGAAAGTATAAAATGTTGTTTGGAGTCTTAATTCTTAATAATTTAAGCTTGAAATAGTTAAGCAAATCAATTCAATTGTTATAATTATCGATGGTTGTTTTTTGGAAAAAAATTACTTCAGTTTAAAATTGATATAAATTTCCAAATTAAAAAGTAAAATTATTTAGTTATATCCACATAGATTTATTTATTTTTCTTCATAAAAAATTTAATTGACTACATTTTCGAGTTCTATTTTGATTTTTGCTATAGAAATAAATCTATTTGATCGTTGGAAGATGCTAAGGAAATTTAAAATTTCCGAATTTGACCTGTGTGGTCCGTAGAAATTTTGAAAAAAAAACTAATTAATTAAATTATTAATCCGAACTGTTCTCCAAAATCATTATTAAAAAAATTCTTGTTATTAATGTAGGTTGAGCTGCGTATATGCACTTCATTGGCGCTTATCAAGTCATTAGTACAATTTTTTTAAACTCAAATAAAATTCTCGAATACAAGTAACATATCGATCTCAAATAATAAAATTTTTAAATATTCTTTTTAATACTCGTATTTTTTAAATTTACTTGGAATTTTCTCTTAATGAATAATTTAAAAAAATGGCGTTTAGCCTGAATATATTTCTGACCATTCGTTGCTGATCTCATTAGTAGACTTCAACCATTATGATTGAGAAGTTTTCAGTTTTAATAGGTTTCAATATATTTTTGTTGTTTAATATTTTAAATTCTGAATGTTTTTTATAACAATGCCAAAAAGAGTTCAGTTTTATTACGTTTGGAGATTGAAAAATTATTATATATTTATAATTAATATAAAAATAGTTGACCCTACAGACCGTTACAGCAGAAAAAATATAAATTTTCTCTAGTTATTGAACGATTTTGTAGTAAAATATCGCTATAAATATCTAATGCCACAGCAAACAAATTTGTAAAATTAAAAATTTTTAAACCCAACTCCTCATTTTGGAATATAAAACAAGCCTTTGCGAAATATTCCTAAAAATATGCTTTAAAAGTGCGTACATAAATTTATTTAAAAACAGTTGCATAGAAATCTATCGCCCTTTTTAAACTATTTTAAGAGTTGAAATATTTATCCTGAAAATATGCAATGAAAATAACATGTTACTTTCAGAGTTTTATAGCAAATACAATGTGCATTATTGTATTTTTTATATAATGCAATTTGCCTTACCTTCATATTATATTTTGTTATGCCAATGATAGGGTGCTTCAAACAAAAATATACTATACATACATATTTGTTCAAGGCTGCTGTTACTGGTTTTTTTCATTTTTTATTAAAAATTTATCTGGGAAAAAATACGAAATGCAAGAAATAAATACTGTAACGTCATACGATGTAAGAACAAACATTTTTTATTACTTGAGTGCTGTTGTGTTGCTATTGTTGTAGTTAGATTCAGTTAAAAAATTACTATTTTATTTTTTCTTTGTCGAAAGAATTATTTCTGTCATTTCTTCTTTTAAACTAAATAAAGAGAAATATGTATGTTAACAATTATGCAAACACTAGTACCTTTAAGAATTTTGAGTTTATAAATCTTGAAAAATGAATAAGAGAGAGAGAGAGAGAGAGAAAACTGTGGCATATTTTTAGGCTGTTATTTCTGCTTACCTTAGCAAAATACATATATGTATTTATATTGACTTATTTGATTTGATTTTGTAATTTTTAACTTCTGTGTATACAAAAAATTTCCCAGTGGCTTTTGATTGCATTTTTGTTTTTGATTCTGCTTGTAGTATTTTTTTTTTTAATATTTTATTCCATTTTTTGCCTTAATGTTGCTTCACATATCACTAGTTTTTGATGACTTAATATTTGTAAAAATATTGAACTGTCGTATATATGAAAAAATTTTCTTGCGGAATTTATTAAGTCGTTGTTTTCGTTAGATCAGATTTTTTTAATAAATCATATACAATAAATACCTGAAAAGAAAAGAAAGGAACAATATTTAAAATTATTTGAAATCCTTAAGATATGCTTTGAATTTAATTAGTTCTAATCCCTTACAGTATGCAGTATAAATTCTTCAGTGTTAATAATTATTATTAATAAGAGAAAAATTTATTTAAATAACCACAAGGGTGCAGCAGGTATGTTGTAATTATTTTAAATGTATATAAAACTCTTTTCGATATATAAAATCTTTTTACATAATTATTCTTCCTCTAGTTTTTGTGTTGCAGTGTATATTTCTAGCTAAAAATATTTGCACAAAGATGAAAATGCTTAAGTAGTATTAAAATATATGTGCAAATACGAGGTCTGTTCAATAGAAAAGGTACATTTTTTTAATTTCTCACGCGATATGCATTCGAATAGCGATGTTTTCCACATGTAGGCAAACTTGTCTCAAACATGTGTTCTTAGTTAAGTTTGTTTGTGTTTAATTTTTTTTGCGAGAGGCATAACAGCGACGTGTTTTGATTGTTCGACGATTTTATGCTATAAAAAAATTAATCAAAGAATGGAGTCACGTGCTAAAAGCACTAGAAATGTTGAGAGTGGCATATGGCGATTGTAATCGGAGTCAGAAAAATGTTTGCAAGTGGTACAAGCTTTTCAAAAAAAAGTCGGGAAGATGTGAATGACGACGCTCGTGCTGGAAGCTCCATCATATCAAATACCCATGAAAATATTGAAAAAGTGAAGAAAATTTTTGTGGAGGATCGTTGAATCACTATTAGAGAAGTTGCAGAGGATTTCGGCATAATATCGTTTGGCTCATGCCATACATTTTTTCCCGCAAATTCTAGACATGAATTGCTGGATTTTAAACAAACAAAATAAAACTTTCGCATGGGAATCGCTCAGGAAATGTTGAATGTTGTTAACGACGTTCCAGATTTGCTTAAAAGTGTCAAAACTGGTGACGAATCGCGGGTATATGGTTATGATATCGAGATCAAAGTCCAATCGTACCAGTGGAAGAGCCAATACCAAAAGAAGCAAGTCAACTTCAATGAAATGTCAAGGTTTTGCTCAGATAAAAACCGAATCGCTCAGAGAGTTGAAATCCATGCAAAGAAGTGAATATCAGAGCTGCTTCGAAGATTGGAAAAAACGGTGGCACAAATGTATTATATCTAAGAAGGAATACTTTGAAGGGGATAAAAAAAAATTGAAATTGATGAGCATATAAATATTGCTTGAGAAAAATTCAAATTCACCTCATCTATTGAACAGGTCTCGTATGTGTATCAAAAGCAGTTTTATTTTATTTAAGCTGTATATGCATATGATATATTAATCATCCTAAAAGTATGCATTACATTTTAAATACTTTTATCCTTGTAATGTATGCAAGATATTTTAAAATAAATTAACAAGTGAGGTCAAGTTGTTTTCAACAAATATATAAATGGCAAATATACTATAATTTAAAGAATAGACATAAAAAAGAAAAACCATGATGAAGTTTATGACGACTATAAAATAACTTTGTCTGAAAGTCTATGGCCCACTTTTTGTCGCAGATAATATGTTTGCATTGAATTTAAAAACATTTTAGTTCAATTTGAATAAGCCTTTAAGGACAAAATTTTTATTAAATATTTTATTTTTATAAGACTTTCCTTAAAAATAGTCACTCACGTAAGATATTTTTTTAAACTACAAAAATTATTTTTATATAACATTTGATTTACAACCCCAACACAACAACGAAATATCATGTTCAGTTGAGGTCAAAGAAACTATTATATACAACAACTTGCACACTTGTGCTACCGCCATCATCACTTCCATTGCTTTCCACAACTGTTGCCACTTAAAGGCTTGTGAATAATTCAAGTAAGTCATATGAAGAGTATGTGCAGCAAGAGGCAATTCCAAGAAAACAACTGTCTGACGAACTCAGCAAGTATGAGGAAAGTAAGTGAATAAGAACTAGAATATAATGTCTAACAGTGTGAATGTTGCAAATCTAAGTAACAACTACTTGGGACTTCAAACCATAATTCATCTATGTATGTGTTTAAGCAAATGTTGTCTATCACTTTTGCATTAAAAAACATAAAAGTTGAGGAAAAAATACTGGAAAATATGAAGGAAACATTTAAAAACTCAGACTTGCAAGTGCAAGAATATTTTGTAAGACCCACAGTAGTTTGCCACAAGACTAACAAGAATGATTTTGCAACAAACAAAAACAAGCAACAACAAAAAAATAATAACCCAAACCAAAGGACCTCTTGCATGTCTTCACATAAAAAAAAATAACAACAACAAAGAACTGAAAACAATAAATTATAGAGTTGTCGCAATTTTGAATGTAGAGCATGACGGTGACGATTAAGACCAACATGGTCAAGTTTTAACACCATTGCCAAGGAGGAATGAGGGATTTTTTACGAAAACAATTTGAAAAAGGATATAATTGCTTAATTCTGTTTGTTACAGACAAAGCAGAGTTAGAGGGCCGCAGACGACTAGCAGACCGAAAAGCATTTTGTGTACCTCCACACGCCTCGCCAGCTTTCTTTGTGACATGGAAATCGTTAAAAACTTACCATTAGGCCGGCTTCACTAACTTACAGTACAGATTTTCATAATCAAAAATCAAAAATTTGTGGAGCAAATACTGGCGTCTTTATGCCGGCATTTGGGCATCCAAAATTGCATTTGTTGTTTGTGTATTTTTTGTATTTGTTTATTGCAAGTTATTAACGTTTCTTAATGGGAACTAGAAATGGTTTTTATTTCTTTGCACATGTTTTTATTTAAATAATGGCAATATTTGTTCTTTGTATTCAAAGTAAAGGAAACAAATTTGTAAATGAAACCTTTTCAAGTAAAACAAGGAAACAGTTTTAGTCCTTTTCCCAAGAAAAACTATATAACATGTTAAGAAATTGTTATTAGCTGTTGTTCCATAATGTTTAACTGCCCCACAATTTGTTGCTGTTGTGAGCAATAAATTGTATAACAGAAATATGCTGGCTACACAACGTAATAAAGAACCAGCGACAATCGGCCAACAGCCAACAAAACCATTGAAAGTAGTAGTTTGTGGCAAAAGAACGTGTTGTTTATAAAACAACACAAAAAATCCAAGGAACACGCACTAAGGAAAAACCTTTATTAAGTCCATGTGGTAAATGATGTCTTAGTAAAGTTTAAAAATATTTTACTTTAGCTTTACAATTCATTTTAGTTAGCAAACACTTTAAGGCTAACAAATGTTTGTTAAGGAATCGTATGCAAAGCACCAAGTGGTTCAGTGTTTTTTTTTATATTTTATTATAAAATGGTTTATTTTATAATAAAATTTATGTAGCTAGTGAAAAGATGAAGACATTTTGGCTAAAAAAAAAAGAACTGAGGTTATAACTAGAGTTTCAAAATTTTATAGTTTTCTTTTCGCGTCACCCGAACCATCAGTGAATATTAACCCATGTGTCTGTTTGTTAGCACCAATGAAATACCGAGATATCAGCAGCAGCTAAACACTCATTAAACGATTTTTTTTTGTAACTATGATTGTCCAAACGATTATTTGTGGAAAATATCCAAAGTAATAAATTTCAATATTATGCATTTAATCAAAATTATTCAGGATATTGTCCCAAATAATTTGATTGAATGCTTTCCAAATACGATACACTAATGATTTGGTTAGTGGCAATGAAATGCAGGCATAACTTTTTATATTATAATAAATTACTTATTTAAATTTATTAACTGATCTTAATTATGCACCCTTTGTTTCATCATTCGTTATTCTGCTCTTCCCCGTTCTTCATTTCTCACATGAAAATCGTTATCTCTGAACCGTCGAAACCATCTTTTGCATGTGGCTGCTGATAGAGCGTGATCACCATGGAGGAGCTTTAAGTCTTTAAATAGCATTAAGTTTTATCCGCCACTTTTTTTCATTTTCCTGGAATCCTTAATAATGTTTTGAAAAATTCCAAAATTTTATATGAAAAATTTAAGTTTCCTGTTGTGTTTCCATGAGGTGTTCATGTTATAAAAAAAATATATATGGAACAGGCAGCATGCGTAGCATATTTTTGTCCACTAGGTCAAAGAATGTAACCGTAATTCCACTTGGAATCCGTAGTCTCGGATTTTTCGTGTTTAACAGTCCTATGTTATCGGCTTAACAGAGCCCCGCAATGACAACTGGTTCGTGTCTAGGATTATAAATTTCGAAGTTTATGTTCAGACACATTGCCTCGACAAGCATTCGATGTGACTCTGCAGTACTTTTCTTTAAATGAAAACAAAAAATAATACTTTCAGCAAATTATTATTTTCTGGTACAAAATTCGCCATTTTTAACACGATGAAAACCATTTGTATCTTGGCGCTCACTTCATGCCGGTACACCTGGTAAATAAAATTTATTTTCCTTCTTTCTTCTTCTGGCAGTTTTTTTTTTATGGAAAATTATGACAGCTAGAAAGTTTTACATTTGTAAATGACAAACATACATATATCGCCATGGAAACAAATCTTACTATTCAACAGAGCTCTTCTATCACAGTAACATTGCTCTGTTAGACAACTAAAACGTGGTTAATATACAGCTTTGGATCACTTGAGTTTAAGAGATTTGGAGCGCTTGTGATAACTGTCATAGCGAATGAAAATTTGGAAATGAGAGAATAAAGAAGGCAGACAGCTAAAGCAACCAGGAATCTAACCTGCAAACCTCCAACTGTTAGTATAACACAATAGCGCCCCCTGTTAATACACTTACAATGGAAATTTTTAAGAAAGCAGCCTTTGATAGTTTACGAATTTTATTTTGCACCTTTTCACATCTCACGAGAATTTCTGTGGAATAAGTTTTTTTTTCTAAGGAGCCAAACTCGGTAACTTGGTTTGTGAGATTTAAAATACATTTTTTACATTAGCTGAAAATGTAATTTTCAAAAGAAATAACCTGCATCTTTTCTTTATTAATTTTTTTATGGAAACATATTTACGTCTGAAATTTTCTAAATTTTTGCCTATGCATAGAAAACATCTCTTGGTCGTCCTCGTTATTTTCTTTCCTAGAAAATATATTCTAAATTTATTACCAAAGGCAAATTGACATAAAGTAACCTCATCAAGGCAACGACACTAAACTACATGCATTTTATTCTTGTGAAATGACGAAAGCATGTTAAAATTGTTTTGTAAAATAAGTAAAGGATATAAAGAAAAACAAAATTATTTTTCTAGGTTTATTCATATCAAAATTTAATTAAACACGTCTCTTCCACTAGGCAATATTAATTGCGCAAGTTCTAATTTAGCCAAATTAAAGACAGACAAATAAACATATATCCTTCTGTATCTTTCTCCCAGCCGAATTATAAAGCTTGCGCAATTAAAATCTGCCTAGTGGAAAAGACGTGAAACGCTCATGCTCATTACACATGTTTCTATTTGCCTAACAAAGCCACATTGAACGGGGGCTCTGTTAGACACTGCGGTTTATGTCTAGGGTTATACTTGTATGCTTAAAAATTTTTCGTTGGAAAAACAAAACCAACACGTTACGAATTGAAAACAAGCATGTAAATTTTCATTTCCATCAAAAACCTCTAACGAGCCGATATTTTCTTTTTTTAATTAAAATTTTTCGTGAATATCTTTCTATCTAACATATTCAAGGAGCTCCAATTGTATACATCGCAACTATTTGAGCAAAAAAAATGATTAATCATCACTTTAAATTAAACTACAATTAACAAATTCCTTGCAACCTTAGAATTAGAAATGTTGCACACAACAGAACCTGAAAAGTACAAATGGATAATAAATGTTGGTCTACTTTTCCTTAAATTGCAATTTTTGTGCTGGCAAGTGCAAATTGTTTGTGCTGGTGTGGCAAAATGATTTAATTTTTTTCTTGTTGTTGTGTTAAACCAAGTAACCATTAGAAGGTGAAATGTTTTGTTAAGGATTAAATGGGAACGGTAAATGAAGAAGCTTTTGGCAAATTCAAAGCTGCACAAACAAAGTAGACATTTAACGATTAAAGACACAAATACAAACGAAATAAATGAAAAATTTTGATATAAAAACATGGGCTGTTGCAACATGATAAACATAAGTACATAGACATCAATTTAAGAGCAAATTTTTGTCTACGTTTGATTTAAAATATAAGTTTATGAAATAAAATTATAGCATTCTTTTAATTAAAATTTCTTAAATAGCAAAAAATCATAATTTAGCCACGGAAATTTTAAACTATCAGATGTCAGGAATAGTAGTCCTGAAGGGCTGAAATAAATTAAAACTTTAAAATTGTTGAGGAGTATTTATTTCATATTTTATACAGAATGGGTTCTAATATCTCCCACAAAAGCGGAGTAGCCGTAGTTTGTGGAGAACAAAATTTTTTCTTATTTCTATGCAATAATAACAAACGACAATAATACGATTATATAAAAAAATATATTTAAAAAATATTATAATTTCCTTTAAAAAAAAATTCCAATCCTTTTTCTCAACTACTGAAACCGATATCTGTTTTAAACTTATAACTAATTACGGTAACTGTTCTTACAACTTAAACAATTCGTTTATACTTCAATTAAGTTTGGACAAGTCCTTAACTATAATACACAACACAAACAAGGATACGAAAATAATATCAATACAACATACTCGTAGAGTAAAAATAATACCATGATTTTTGAAAATCATTTTGCGTGGAAAGGTACAACAACAGAGTCATTCCTCCAAAGATTGTTTACCAATTTTTAATAGTCACTTACGGTTGAGCGTGTGTTTGCAACAAAAAAACTGTCAAGTGCCTTCAAATGTGTACATGTTTTTATAAGATTTAGAAAAAAAATTTTTTTTGCACCACTGTTTTAATACAATTTCATTGAAGTGGTCCAGTCATGATGATATTTGGGCAGAAAAATTATTTTGATATATTTTCCACTTCCCTTCCCAAAGTTCTAAAGGGGTGTTTATTTATTTATTTTTATTACATTTATTACTTTGCTGTCGTCAATGGCATAAAAGCGACAATCAGGATATTTAAAAAAACCCAATTGGTAATAAAACTCCTCTAAACTAGTTGAGCCTTCGCTCTATTTAAATACAGTCCTAGAAAAATATCCATAGATTATTTATTTATTTAATTGTTTCGATCTATGGCCAAAAATAAAATCCTTACAGACTATGGTGGCATGATCTTATAAACCAAGAAGGTGGCGCAAAGTAATGCCATAATTTGATTTGGCTGCCATTTTTTTTTCAGATGGCGTCAAATGTCATTGTGATTTGAAATTTATGATGTAGATATACAGAAAACTAGTTCTTAACAAGCCATAGAGCGATAAACACCTCAAGAGCGTGGAATTATTGAAAAAATTTCAGTCCCCTGTTTTAACGCAGCGTGAATTTCACAATCGCCATCGTGTCCCAGGTGCACGAACAATTTAGCGGTTGGCTGAGCGCCCCGTACAAGCTGGTTCCACTTGCATGTTCGACAGAGAACACTGCTGCTGTTACCAATCACGTTAACGAGAATCCACCGAAATTAAGAAGACAATTAGAACACAATTAGGCATAAGCAGACGTTTCTTTCGAACGAATTTCGGTGAACATTTTGAAAATGTACCCTTAAAAAGTGTAAACGGTTGTCGAGTTGCTGTTTATTGACCGTCGGAAAAGGTTAAGTTACTGCCACACTCTGTTAAAAATTGATGCAAGAAGAGGATGACTTTGTATCGAAAATCATAATGAGCAACGAAGTCCATTTCTATTTTAGCGGTTATAATAACAAACAACATTTGCGTTTCTGGAGCATGGAAACGCACGAAGAGTCATCGTGTTTTTTTTTGCAGACACCGATGGCACCACTACAATCATAAATAGTGTGCGTTACTGGCTAAAGTAGTTTTTGTTTTGCCGCCAGTTGCTGCATTGGGTCTCGATCATTGTTGGTTTCAACAGCAAGCAACAACCGCTGACACAAATCGCGCAACGATGGAGATTTTGAGACATCAATTTCCAGATCGAATGATCTCCCGCTTTGGTAATTTGAACTGCCCATCTAGATCGCCAGACTTCTTCTTTTGGGGCTTTTCAAAATCCCGCAACAAACCATGAACCTCGCAAATTCGAAATGACGTAAAACGAGCGCAATGATTCGTATGCATCAATTTGTATAACATCCCGAAATCCCGAAGAATATCGGAATGCCAATATTCGACATTTTGAAATACCGAATCCAGGGATTCGAATTTTTCACGATTTGGTGTGGCATGTAAAAGAGAAGAGTCTCATTCGTTCATAAAATACTTTTTCAAAGTGATACATAAATACACTTTCTTGGTGATTATTTCATCTAGAATCCTGTTTTATTTAACCTCATTGTTTAATATATGACGTATGGGTATAGGCATACATAGTATTACAGTAATCATAATATGTTTAATCTTTAAGGCTTTTAAAGTGTTTTCTGTCTATTTTGGTGCCATAGATTAATGTGAAATCCTTTTGTTCCTATGAGGATGATAGGACCTCAGGTGCCATAGATTAATTCATAATAAATTGATGTTATAGAACCAAAATAGAATAAAAAAAGTTTAATGCAAGTCGTTAATTAAATACTTTCCAAACATTTTTTTGACAAACTGTATATGAATTTATATCATTTTATTTTTAGCCTGGTATTGACAGCAGTTTTCATCAGTTTGATTTGAATGCTTCCAGATTAAAAACGTAGTGGTAGAGAATAAATGAAAGTTTTTTTTTTGTTTTTGATCATTTGATTGATTATTTGTCCTTAGCCTTTTATTTATTTCCCTTTTAGGCAATAAAAATATTTTTAGCCTTAATGGTCAGCCGTAAGGCTTTATTGGAGTTTAACTTTCAGCCATGATAATTCGGTTTTAAATAGTGGCATAAATTATATACTCGTATATGAAGAAGAATTAGTTCAGTTGTATATAGTTTTTCAAATATATGTATATTTTGACGTTTTCTTTACAAAGAAAAATAAGGAAATTTAGTATTTTATAAGCGCGAACTTATTAGGAGCGAGCAAGCAATCCTGTAAGGAAGTTATTTTTTTTATGAGAGCGATAAATATGTATATCAATAAAATGTTACATGCCATTAATTGCAATAGAAAATTGTCAAATTTATTTGCTGGTTTGAATTTTGTTCCAAAGTTACTGAGAAATTATTTCATTCATATGGATTTGACAAAACAGCAATATTTGCGGAAACTAAAGTGGATTTTGTGGATTATGAGTAAAATGAAATATGTTTTCCGTGCTCTCAAAGATCTATTTCTATTATCTAATTATTCATTCATTGAGTTCGTCTTCTACATGGACAACTGAGTGAGGTCAAAGGATTCAGCAACATAAAGTCTGGGATTTTTGACGCCAACGTACAGTGCAAGTTAAAATTTTGTGAAAGTTCAAGGTTTAATTTTCATGAATAACGATGACAATTTTGCGACCAGTCTTTTGAGTCTTTGATGAATTTGTTTATCAAAGTTCTCATCGATCCTACAAGGAGCATAGGTCCTCAACAAATTGGTTGAACATATTCCTGTTTTCAGTCAACGCGCTCAGTTCGCCCCAGGTTTTAGCCATTCCGGCCACTTTTACATCGATTTTTCTTCTCTACGTATGAGCTAGATGTCCTCTTCTTCGACTTCCTTGCGGTTTCTAGTCTATGGCATTTCTCGGGTGTGTGGCCAATCCACCGCCATTTACGTCTTTTTATTTCTGTGGCCATGAGTCGTTGGTGGGATTGTTCCCAGAGCCTGTTGTTGGATACCTACCACTCTAGGCTAGAATATTCTTAATATCCTGCGAAGATTTACAAACACCTACATCTTTTGTATATCCATGTCTCGCAACTGTAGAGCAGAGTGGACTTGATATTTGGGTTAAAGAAATAACCATTATTTAATTGCCTACAACCAATAATTTTCTTTAGATTTACAAATTTTCGTAACTAAAGTTGAAACACTAATTAGATAAATTGTTACTAAACTGCAAAGTTTTTTTCGCTGAAATTTTCTGCAAAGTTCATTCCCTTAAACTCGCACTTATAATTGTTTTTTTGTTATATTTTAAAATCGTACTGATTTCCTCAAAACAAACAAAAACTTAAAACGACAGACCGAAAACTTGCAACCAGCAAATTGCTACTTTTACCGCGTCTGTCTCGGTAAAAGTACATAGAAAAACTCTGAAGTGGCGCAATTTGTGCAATGAAGTATAAATTTGAAAGTTTTCTATTCTATTAGACGTTGATTTCACTTTTTGTTACTTCGTTTAAACGTGATTCTTGTACAAATTGCTTAAATTCTGACAAAATGTGCACTAAACGAAAATGAAACTTTGTTAAACAAATTCTTTTTTATTTATTTTTTTTTTAATTTAAAATAAAACTAAGAAGAAAACTTTCACGATAGACAATAATAGACTGCAAAAAAAAATTTTTTTTCAAACTCATACATAAAAGTAAATAAATTTAATGAGTTGGTTTTTTATATTTTAACAAAAATTAAGGAAACTTTTTTCATTCACCAACCTGGGGGTCGGTTGAAAAATAAAATTATAAAAAAATGAGTAGAAAAATTCTAAGAAATTATTGAGTCTATTGCATTTCAAACTTTGTTTTAGTTACCGTTTACAAAGAACACTAAGAATATAAGAATAAACATTTTTTTTCATACTGTGCTTAGAAAAAAAGCTGTTTAAATAAAGTTGAACTTTGCCTTTATTGCCTTATTGCACAGTGGGGCCTCTTGCAAAATAGATTGTAATAAGTGCGCGATTCTTAAACTACTGATCAGAGAAGTTGAACGAAGGTCAAAATTTTAGAATGTTCGCTTACGCACAGTGGGCCAAAGGGGACAATTTCGCATGAAAAGAACTTTTCATTTTCTATGTCTTTTGTTAAGCGAATTAAAACATTTTTAACTGTTTGCAAATGGCTAGAGAAGTTTTATGCAGGATTCCGTTCCCACAAAGCTTGGGGAAAATTTCCCGGGAATTAGTGCAATTTTACACTTACCGGGCGAATCCCGGGAATTAAAATGTACTGAAAATGTAACATTGCTTCTTGTAGCATATTTATGCAACTAGACCTACATATATTGAAAGCGAACGGATATTTTAAATTTCTTGAAATTTTTTTCAACAAAATTTTATATCGTCTGTCGGATGAACCGACTAATGCCACTTCAATGAAAATGCTCGCGGCATCAATTAAAATAGGATGTACTGTAACAAATCATGTCCATAAATTTTTTCAAAATCAATACAGTTTTTTTTATTATAAAATATGCGCTAAATTGCTTTATTTGTAATAAGAAATTAAACATTAATTTTTAATTATTAACCATACCAACTGTGATTAGAGTGATGATGAGGAATTTACTTTATTTTCTTAAAAAAATATATATATAATAAAACACGAAAAATAGCAAAACAATTGGTATATTGTTAATTTTGCGAAAAAATTTCCCGATTCCCAAGAACAGAGAAAGTCGGATATTCGGAAACCCTACTTGCCTGATTTAAATTATGTTTCGGATAACTTCATTTATTTAATTTTATGACTTGATATTTTGTATTTTTATCTTATAAATTTACAATTTTAAGAGAAAACGGAAAAAATCAATAGTACTTTAACTTTTCTCAGAAATAAAGTATAATTGTTTGTTGTGTTGTTTGTATAAAAGCATTCTAAGCCTACTATGACTATGTACACTAGAGCCCCGACTTGCGTCGTCCCGATTAAAATTATTAAAAAAAAATATTTTTTTTTGGTTATCATGTATCAAAAAATTCCAAAAATTTCAATGATTTATTGTTGTCACCAAGTTCGTACATATATACATAAACTCAAATATACAAAAAATTTTCCTATATATAGTAATTAGATGTGTGGCACACGTCTAACCGTTACTTACTGTCTTTTAATTTGGTACACATTAGGTTGGTAACTTTTTAACGTCAAAAGAGTTCGTTAAATCATGTTTCAGGACCTAAAATTATTTTAGTGTGATACTGTGTAATTTCTTAATTCGTAAGTCGACTTTTTGAAGCAGTAACCAAAAAAAAAATTTTTTTTATAATGGTTATTTTCAACCAAAAACTTTTTTGGTTGAAATAATGGTTATTTTCGACCAAAAGTTTTTTTGGTTCATATAACGATTATTTATAACCCAAAAAAAATATATATCTCATTTCAATTGGTTAAAATAACCAAAATAAAATATATTACTTGTTAATGGTTGACTATAACCATTACGTAAATGTATCAGTAATAATTGTTAAATCTGATTTTTTATCGTTTATCTTATAACTGTTACGTCCCTGATTTGAGGAGAGCTCAATATAACCTAAATAAATGAAAATGTTTTAATGCATCTACTCTTTATGAATATACATATGTAAATGAATTTAATTTTTATTATGTTTTTTCTTAATTTATTGTTTTATTTCTTTATAATAATTATAAACATTTGTTGAAGTAAATGAAATCAATAAAAATGTATTCATACTTGTTTTTTTTTATCAAAAATACGTACTTTTTTGCTTTTTTTTTGAATATTTTCCCCAATAAATTAAATTTCAGTGCAAGTTGGGGCTCTAGTGTATTTTGTTATGATTCATATTCAATATTGAATTCTCATATTGTTTTGATTCGTATGGCATAAATATTCGAGGTTGAATGTTTTCCAACTGCTTAAACTTCACTGACGATTTGGTTTAGCGACCAATGAAATGTGGGAAGAGATAAAGCCACAAAAAACAATGAATTTTGTAACAACTCTATTTGTTTTTTCTCAGAACTTTGAAATTTATCACAAAAATCAAGATTAGGAAATTGTTAACATTTTTAGTATCGCGAAGAAATAAGCATTGGGAATGGGCATAAGTGTAATTTTTATTTTTCTTTTTTTTATTTTGCAAGTGAACACTACAGCACTTTGTATGTTTTATTATAATTTATCTTTGCTATGATATAAAAAATAGAAACGTTTTAAAGATTGCACAAAAAATGTTACCATCTACAGTATAAACTCAGTAATCGCAACCCTCGATACACGCAATTAATCGATTTTTGCAACACTATAAAACATAGTATTGGAACCTTTAGTGCAACTACCCAAAAAACTTGACCTCTATAACTGCAACTTTACATTTAAAATGTTTTGGAAAAGGGAAATTGAAAATGAACGCGCGATTCTTGCATCAATGCTCCAAGAACTTGCACCAAATGTCTCCTTCACAAACGAAGAGCTTAATGAATGGATGCACGAAAGTAATGCTTATCAAGAAGTGGAGAAAGAAGCCGTCGAAATTTCAGATGACAGCGAAGCGGATGTTATTGCACCTCCTAAAATAAAATGATCAGTTGCTATGCAATCTCTTAACGCATGTATTCAATGGGCTCAGGAAAACGATATTCCAATAAAAGATATTATATTTCTGAAGAAGCTTCGTGAGACGGCTAATATAAAATTTATTAATAAGAAATAAGTGCAGACAACAATAACCGATATGTTTAAAAAATAAATATACATATTATTTTAATTTTAATATTTTAATAAAAAATAAATATTTTAATTAAAAATAAGTTTAATGTTTCTAAAAAATCTTTTCATTTATCACTTTTCTTCCTATATATTTTTCCTCTCTGGGTGCAACAACCTCAATAAGTGCAATTACCTTGATTTCTATTAGTTGCGTTTACCGAGTTCGTACTGTATTCATAAATGTTTTTAAAGAGGGCAAATTAAAAAAAATTAATATTCAACACTATTTATTTTCGACCTTTTTTTAATATATGTATATGATTTTTATATAAATGAGCTTTAGGTCTTTTTTACAAAAATTATTTTTATTATGATTCAATATTTCGACGCCTCTTTGGGCGTCTTCTTCAGGAAAAATTTTTTATTAATAATAAAAAATAATAAAATTAATATTTTGATATACAGAAAATATTTTCTATACATAAACATTTACGTTAAGGTGCTATTTAAAAGTAATTTTTATTTACTTTAATTTCACTAATTACAAGTAGAAAATCGCCCCTAACAACCCTACATTTCATGTCGCAAAAAGCTCTATTGTCTTGTCCTGTGAACCATTATAATTAATTGCAATCGATTGCTTTCCGAATTCAACTTATCAGTTTTTATTTCTTGTACCCGTATCTTCATAGTTTTATCCCTCTAGCTTTTTATACTTTAATTTCGGTGGAGCTAAAGACACCATTCCCTTTATGATTAATTACAAGCCTTCAAGCTGTACTATTCTTTTAATTAAAATAGAAAATTTAATTATTTTATTAATCACCATCTGTAACGGTTGGCTAATAAATTATAAATTTGAACTCAACTGAAATCTATATCCATTCATTTTCAACAAACGCCTACTAATAACTTTAGTAATCAGAAATTTTGAAATTAAACCAACCTAAAAGTATGCAATTAATTTAAACAGCGAAACAAATGCTTGTTAAATAACCAAATAACAAAAAGTAGGAATAATACCAATAAAACAAGACAATGGCAAAACTAAGAAAATTAATAAATGATAAAATAATTTATGTGCAAAGAATACTAAATACTCATGCACACCTACATATGCACGCCCATTCAATTGACCACAAATACATATTGAAATTGAAACCAACTAATGCGTGAGGCTGAATAACTTTCAGCCATAATGTCGTAATACAGTATACAGTGGTTGCAATAAATGAAAGTTAAAATTAATTATAAATTCAATATGGGAAAATCACAAAATTTTATTTGAAAGTAAGAAATACAATTAGAAATTATATTGCAGTATTTGCTGGTAGTCGACTCAATAATACCCAGCTAGCGGAACTAGAGGGCCCAGGCATTCAAAATTTAAAATTATTAATGGTACTTTTTTTTAAAGGAGGTAAAAATTCATTACTGCATTCACAATCTGTGATATGTCGGGCTCCCCTTATAGGTATACCGACTAAAAAAAACCTCATTTCTCCGGGAAATAATCCCCATTCCGGGACCGCGTTAGCATTATTTCGGAGTGGTTTCCCAATGGCTGGCTATCAGCCACCCTGCTAAGTGTATCCTACTTTTAGGCTGTCGTCTACATAGACGCATTCATCAGTCATCCTGCAGCGTCTAAAGGTTTCTTCGACCTTAATATTGTTTCGCAGTACTTCGCGACGTCTCGCCACTTGGTCGCATCAGATATCATATTGTCCACAATGTTCTCCACCATAAGTGGTCCTGTAACGGCTTCCAACTATCCACAGTGTACTGTCCATCGGCAACACTTGAAAAAAGTGTGCTCAGCATCATCCACAACATCTTCGTTTTCGTACAAGCAAAACGGATTGTCACCTTTCTTCATTTTGTGAAGAATTAATGGTACTTTTAAGTTTTAACTTTTTTAGCATAATCAAAAGAGGCTATAAATTTAATTTTGAAATCTGTAACTACAGACGTTTAACTTTCTCGCAAATTAAAGACTGTATTACTATGGCTGGCATAAGAAAATTAAAATTAAAAAATCAAATAGGAAACAATATGTTCAGGCTAATGAAGATAGCAGTTGTATTGGCCCTGTGAATAATGGAGTACCTCAGGGAAGTGGACTAGGGCCAGTTTTATTTTCAGCATATATAAATAATATACAAATCTTAATTTAAATGGGAAAATTTTTATGTTTTTCGGATGACGTGTGCCTATTTTATACATTTAAGTATTGCCCCGATTATGGTTTACAACAGTTGTAACTATAATGTTGTATTTTTAAAAATGCGATTATGCTTTACAACTGTTGTCAGTATGTGTTGTTCGCACTGTCAAAAATCTACAACAGCTCATTAGGTGTTGTTTTATTAACATTACAAGTTGAAAATCGAAAATAGATTTTAAAAAAATTTAAATATGCATATAAAATTTGTTTTGCAAGACATACAAAACTGTAAAAAATAAAAATAAAATAATAAATATAAAATAATAAAATAATGAAATAAAGATTTCTTAGCAAAATTAACAATAAAAAACAGATGCCAGGTGATGAAAACTAATCCAGATATTGGCCGAGGCAAGCTGCCATTTGGATAAAATAAAATACAGCTCAAGGACAAATGGGATCATTTTACTGAACAATTAAATGGCTTGGGAACTGACCTTCGTAGACTAGTAGGTAGTGTACTAGACTCGTAGTGCGAAGGTCCCAGGTTCGAATCCTGCCGGAGAACTCTGGCAGTTATGTTTGATAATTAAAGGGAGCGCAGAACAAGCATTCACTGGCTCAAGTGTATGTCGTATGACATGGGGTATCACACCCCTCCAATCAACCTAACCTAACCTAACATAAATGGCTTGGGACAGCCAATTAGAAATATTAAAGAATGGTAAAGAGTTAGTTTTTTAGTAAAGTGCTCAGTTTCTGTATCAAAAACAAGAAACCATCCTTGTTTATGCGGTAAATTTTTATAAAACTATCTTATTACAATATAAAGATATTGTAATAACGTTTGGTTTTATATAAATTAAACACACTTATTCTATATATGGTAGTTCCAATGGATTTGAACTGTTTCGAATTCTTTTGCGGATACGTGCCATTTGTGTGTTTTTTGTTGTTCTTTTATTTATTTATAACAAAATAGCGCTTCTTTAAACTTTTTAATAGTTTTTGGCATGCAGGTATGTATTTTGTAAAACAAATGATATGCAACACTGTGACATAAACAACACCTAGATGTTGTAAAATATAATGACAAAATAAATTAATGTTGTGTTGTAGCCGAAACAATACAACAATTAAGTGTTGTAAACCATAATGGGGGCGTATGATTTAGTTTTACGAACATACGTCGAGCGAGATGTGGATTCATGAATACTAGATTTTGAAATATGTTTTCAAGTCCATCGAACCATATATTTTACACATAATCAATCACATTTCATTACGAGAAATGCAAATAATTTAACAATTCCAAACTGTAGACTAGAAGGAACAAAGCAACGTGTTAATTATGCGGGTAGTATGAATAATCATTTACGCGTCAATTTGAAATCAGTAAATAGTATTTCAATATTAAAAACTTCTTATAAGAAATATTTGTTTAATTTATGGTTATTTTTATTTAGGCTCTAGGTCATATATTAATTTAAGTAAAACTCCTTTGTTTTATTAAATTTTATTTTTAATTCAATATTTCGATCACCATCGGTTTTCTTCATCAGGAATTTGAGTAAAGCCGTCTTTTTCTTTTAAAATCAAAAAGCTTACTGGTAAATAACGATAAATTATATACCACAAGGTCGACAAAATTAATAAATATATATATATATATATATATATATATATATATATATATATATATATATATATATATATATATATATATATATATATATATATATATATATATATAAATATTTGCTTATTAAATTTCAAACGCTTCTGTAAGTTTATTATAATATTTAAAATTTTATTTCTATCAAAAAAATTATTAAAAATATTTTAACATATATCGCACTAAATATTCTACTTAATATTGTTATAATATATTTCCATATAAATTTTGTTCGTATAAGCTTGCCCCGATAATGCCCCTGAGGAGCTGGGGCTGTTACTTACTTTACTTTTATTGTAAATTGAATTTTAATATAAATATTTCTTCAAATGACTTTTTCTTCTCGTTAAGATAATTTATTATAATTTATTTTTCGCAAAAACAAATATTTACAACTTTTGACTTATTAATAAAAGATTGATATTTCTAGATTCCTTTCTACTCCTAAAATTATGCCACCAAAGACGCCCCCAAAATTATGCCTAAAAGATCTTTCATATAAACAGAATGCAAATATTCACTTTAAAAAATAATTTATTATTCAAAAAATTGGTATCTGTTGTGTGTTTTTATAATTTTCAAATAAATATAAAATTGAAGTTTTGTTATTCTCATATGTTATTTGTTTTATTAAGTTATTGTTTTATTAAGCATAAAATGTTGAACACTTTTCAAAGGGTTAAAGTCTACTTATAATTTGGTGTTAGATCTAAAGAAATGGAGACATAAAGATTGCTTAGCACTCAATATATAAACATGTTTGTATAATTAATTCTTGTAATATCTCGAATTATTTTGGTATATACGAGTATTATGATTAATCATTCTTTAATCATTTTTCCCAATATTTATAAACTAAATGTCCACAATTTTTAAGCACAACTAAATGACATGTTAATTAAAGTCTGAGTGTTATTGCTAAATTTTTCTGCTCCTAAAATTATGCCATCCAAGACACCCCTAAAATCATACATCAGAAATCCCTTATAAACACCAAAATATTTGCTACTTCTTTCAACAAATAATTAGTATTTTGGGGTCAAATTAAAGTATTTTCAAAGTTATTATGCCTCTGAAATTATATCACCCAAAGCGACGCTAAATAGTGATGCTTTAATAGTGATAAATGCTTTTAAACATATAAAAAAAAATAATACAACTGTTATATCTTTTTTTATTTTCTCGCTCACACAATTCAAAAAAGTTTCATTAAAGGAGAAAAAAAACAGCTCAAAAGTTTCATAAAAAACATCATTATGGCCATAAATTATACATCCTCGTATGAAATGAAAAAAAAAAAAAAACAAAGATTACAAAAATATACATCACAATGACGACAATAATGTCATTTCTGATAGTGATGATGATGTTCAGTAATACAATTTATGTGATGACAGCAATGAAGAAAAATAAATTAGGTGATATCAATTGCATTTAAAATGTCAAAACAGTTGACAGGTGTTAATTTCAAATATATATATATATATATATATATATATATATATATATATATATATATATATATATATATATATATATATATATATATATATATATATATATATATTATACGAATATATATATATATATATTATACGAAAGAAAAGAGACAAAACGGTAAAGAAAATAATACTTTAACCATTATCGGCTTAAAAAGGTAAATGATCCCAAAAGCATGCTACAGATATTAATATAAATCATGCCATGGTGACTTGGCAGGAGTGACTGTTTAATAAAGATTAAATGTGATGAAAAACAATATGACTGCAGTAGAACAGCTCATCTAGTCATCGAACAGCCCGAAACTAGTGCGTATGGGTTTTTATGGAATATCGCTGGGCATAAAATTCTCTTCGAAAATCATTGCGAAATCATTTCGTAGCGAATTTCAGATATTTATCACAAACACAGTTACTGTAACTAAAGAATACAAGTATACGAGTACAATGTTTTGGACTGGAGCAACTGAAACTTGTTTCTTACGTTATTTGGGGCAGGAAAATCAGATTTGCATTCTGGTTTTTTTTTATTGATTGCAATTTTCGAGTTATAGCGTCATGTGAAAAATTACATGGTAGGATTTTTATAGCAAATATTGGCATAATCGGCTTGTCCTATGCCGTTAAATAAAAAAATTACAAATTCGACAATATTATCATTCAGCTTGAATCTGTTCAGTAGTTTCAGAGATATCACCGAAGTTTAAAAAAAAATTTTGCACACAAATAAAAAAATTCAATTTTTTAAAAATTAAATTATATAGATTTATTACTCACAAACAAAATACATAATTTATATTTTATTAAAATCCGACATATTGATTTTATTCACAATTACGTGAAAGTATTTCATTTTGACAAAAAAAAATTGCGACATGCATACAACAGTAGCACAGGTGCATTTTATGGTACGAATTTTGGTAAAACTGCAATCAAACAGTGCAGAGACTTAATTGCAATTCTATTGTACAAATACTGCCAATGGCATGTAGAGAGCAGAAAAAAGTTCAACTGAGACGAAGCGCCTTTGCAGTACTTAGTTTGTCTGTTTCGCAAGATTTCTTATACCAAGATAAAAGAAGGGGTTTTCATTGGATCTGATATAGGGAAACTAATCAACGACCCTAACTTTACGCAGAAAGGCCGAAACAACACCACTATTTATAACTTCTTTGGTGTGAGTAATTACTTTAAAAATTATGTTTTTTTTATAACAATAGTTTTGTTTTTAAATTTAAAATTTTTTGCTCATTAAATTTTTCGAATTTAAACCTGAAACTTTACAATTTATGTTGTTAATGCAATTTGTTTCAAATTGAACAAATAAATTTTATATTAAAATTATTGTAGTATTGAATCAATTGATAAATGTAGTCACTACGTATTTGGCAAAGGCGGAACTTGTGCTCAAAAAGTTGTTTATGAGGGCGGATCAATAAATAGGTGACCTATTGAATACTCGTAAATCACAGGTTTTTGGATAAAAAACCATTTTATTTTTCAACATAGTCGCCCTTTGAGCTCTTGAAATTCTGTCCAACGTTTCTCCAATTTTTTTAACGTTCCTTGCTTTTACGGTCAGTAAACCACTTTGTTGCCATTGAAATTGATACTGCAGATTTCCAATGCGAGTAGTGTTTATGAATCTTAGCCATGGTTTGAGTGATGGTTTTTTTTCGGAAAAAGTAATGCTTACGGTAGTCACGATTTAGTCTGCTATGACTGGCTGTCAAACACAAACTAAATAACGCAGCTTGTTCAAATTATAAAAGGAGTCAACTGAGAGATTGTTCTGGACAGAAGCACTGCCAGTTAAGAGACGGGAAATTCAAATTCCACATTTCTGCTCAGAAGTGTACGTAATACTAGTGAGGAACAGTGTAAGCGGTTGCATTTGGATTTGAGAAGAATTGAGAGAAATTACATGACTCTGGGATGAAGCCATAATGAGAGATTATGCTGAAAGTTGATTACATTAAACATTTACACCGCACTTCATGCCTAAATTTAAATTTACTATTGAACAAAATGTCTCTGTATGGTCGAAAGTTACAAGAAAGTGTCATTTCAATTATATCGAAAGCCTTACCCGAAAAACATACCCAGGATTCGAATTCATCAGTTCAATACTTAAAGCATTTTCCTTTTTGAAAAAAATATATAAGGCTTTGTTTATAATTTTGTTAAAAAAGCTCTAATATCCCTTTTTTCCAATTTTAGAGGGCAGAAAATGTTACACTTTTTCGAAAATAGCACGCCGTATTCCTGTGGTGATTATAAGACTTGAAATATTTTGCACAACCACACTTGGAGATTTCATAAAATATATTACTTAAGACTTACAGTCTTATATATAACAAAAATTTCCACACCATATGCAACAACTGGCCTTCGTAGACTAGTAGGTAGTGTACTACGAATCAACCGTATGCCATGTTCTGCATTCCAACTTTTCATTATGCATAAGGTTTATGGGACTAATTATATTTTTAGACAACCACAGTCATTATGAATTCCGCAGTTAGACTTTGTAAAAGAACTTTGATGTTGTAGAATTATTTTATATTTAGGCACAGGACCAGGTGTATTCGCAATACACGTGTTTATTTATTACTATACTTTGGTTACACTTCCAAAAAAAATAAAAAATAAAAAAAAATAAAAATAAAAATATTAAGCGCCACGGGAAAATTCTTCGGTATAATAAACACACATACAAGAAGAATTTTTCCGTGGAGCTTAATATTTTCTTGGAAATTGAACCAGTTTCACTCTTTATGCATTAGAAATGCCTCCCTCCCTCCCTCTCTCTCACCCATTTTCTTTAGTTTCTTAAATTGCCATGTACACACACACACTCATATATACACATTTCTGAACTTTAAGAAGTATACGAACGTACAAGCTATCCCAGCAAACAAACGAGCTTACTCTTAAATGAAGATTGAATTGAAACACAAACTTTCCCAAATGTCAACGTTTTAGGCATTTTGCATTATATATAAGCAATACTATTTACTGTACCTCACATCCTCTCAAAGTGAAGCCTTTTTTAAGTTCACTATAGAACACAAATAGATGATGTCACACATGCATATTAAGCCTTTCGAACACAGAGTAGTAAATGTAAATGTTTTATGATGTTTTCATTTCTAACAAAAATGTTATATATATTTTGCACCTCCTGCATGTTGGTAATCGATCTAAGAAAAATAACCAAAAAGATGTTCTTTTCTAAATACTTATGTTGCACATAAAACATCCACATCTTTGTTTATACTAATAAGGTTGTTGTTCCTGTTTACGAGTACATATTTGCTTATTTGTGAATGAAAAATTTATATAAAATATTAATAAAAATTTTTATCGATAATTCGGTACTCATCGAGTACCATCTTCAGTACCGAAATATCGATAAAAATTTAAATAAAAATTGGAAAGACCTTAAGCTTAAAAAATAAATTAAGTTTATTAATTAAAATAAAACGGTCAAAAAACTAGAACATATATAAAATAATAATAAATTTTGCAGCATCGACATTAAATATTTCTGTTCTAGTGTGAGATTGAAAAAGGCATGACTTTAAAAGGGTGTCGGTAACAAGTAAATTGTATTCCCCATTTTTATGTGAATATTATTTCGGCAATGAAAGCATTATTTTATACTGTTTGAACGATTTTCAGCAAGCAAATGTATGTTTGACAGCTGTAATTTTTTTTATATAATAAGTGACTGACAGTTAAGAAACCTTTAAGCATTTAATTAAATTTTATTAATTCTCTATGAACTTGTAAAATGTGAATATATAATAAACAAGAACCGATTAACGAAACTGATACAAGGCAAAAATAACAATACGAAAACAACTGCAACAACTCGTGGAAGATGGAGATGCTTTGTAGAAACCAAATGCTCCCAAGAGGGGTAATGGAGAAAAAAATAATAATAAATATATAAGCGAAAATATAACAAAATCCTTAATTGTATTAACCAAGTTTTTAACATAGTTGATAAAAGGATGATGTCCTGAAAGTTTGGGGCATATTTAGAAAAGAACACTTTTACAAATTTCTTTTTAGTAAAGAACACAAACATGCAGTAAGGGCAATTTATATATATATATATATATATATATATATATATATATATATATATATATATATATATATATATATATATATATATATATAACATTTTTGTGATATAGGAAAACACCATTAGATAATACTTTAAGATATTTAAATTTATCAATTAATTTTTAATTTTTTTAATTGTGGTTCTGAATGATCGTAAGAGATCTTCACATCATTGAAGAAGCTCTATTCGCAAATTTTTTAAACCTTTCTCTTCAGATTTAAAATATACTGACGTGCTTCAACCGCCAAGAAAAGCTAAAGCGAAAAATACAGGTTCTTACAGGAGAAAGCGAAAAATACAGTTTCTTACAGGAGAAGTGTTTTTATTAACTGCCTTTGCACTAAGTTGTAGAGATGCAGTAGAACTGATTTTGCTCTTAGTTTGTCATGCCGCTCTTAGCGGTTATAACATTTGCAGATTTATAATACGTTTCCATATACGTGATTTGGTACAAATTACTTGATTTGCCCAAATCTCAAATGACTTGATTTGATCCAAATTTGTCGATATTTGTCTGTGCAACACTGCGCGGCTGCTTTTATTACAAATGCAACGCTGGGGGCATCCCTTATGAGTGACTTACAAATCCAAAAAAGTGAATATAATTTAATATTGAATATAATTTAATAAAAACTCAATGTTATTTTCCACTTTTATAGGTTTTTTATTGTGCTATTTCAAAACCTATTGAACAAAAATTTTTATGCTAAAAAACAAATGAGCAACACAAACGTCAAATTGATGTAGATAATTCGAACACGAAATCACTTATAACATAATGGGAACACTTTGAAATTATTTCCTCAAATCAACTTGATTTGCTCATAATGGAAACGTACTATTAATTTAATTGATCGTAAATTATCGATTGCAATGAAAAAATATGAAAACCTAAAACTATATCTCTTAAGATTTTTTCTTTTAGCGGTACGGTCACGATACAAATTGTATTGCAAGTTGAGCCAACGATAACAGCAACACATTCCCAGTGATTTACTACACATGTGTGTGTGTGTTCATGGGGACATCGCAACAGTTTCAAATTTATATGGTTGTGGTTGGTTTGTGTTAGGAAATGTTTCTGCTAAACAAATTCAATTTATATAATTTCATTTGATTCCTTGTGATATATGTATGTAGTAAACTATGTATGACAACGTTTTGTACTTTGCCAAAAAATAATAATAAAATAAAATAAAATAGGGACATTCCTTTAAATATTTGCACAGGATATAAGAATAAAGTCATAAACATTTCTTCAAAGTAAAAAACTTGGATGTCTAAAAAAAATCTTTGACAAAATTAAGGTGTTTAGGAGAGCACAGTTGCGAAATATATGTATTAGAAAAAAAAAACAATTATTGTAATAAAAGTCACTATAAGTTTTCATTAATAATGTTTTTTCTGCTTTATAGAGAAAATTTTCTATAAATTTGTTAGTTGGAAAAATTTATATTAAATTGTTTTTCTTGGGTGACAAAATGTATTTTATTGGAAGACAAAAAATTGGGACCAAAATTTTTCACCAAGTTTTTTGAAAAAAACAAATTGTCTTAAAAAATAAGTTTTCTGCTGTAATTCACCCTTACGAGTAGGTTTTAAATTAATTTAGTCGTCGAAGTTTAATTTTTAGATTTTCCGTATTCGAGGACTTAATAGTGGAGTTTTATGGAAATTATTTTTGTCGGACATTTCAATCCGCTATATCTTTGTTTAAGGGGATTTTTTATGTGCCCCTTTTCATGAGAGGGGACAAAAAACCTCTCACATTACAGATTTACAGGGTTAAAAAGTTACAAAAAAATTCTTCGTAGTGCTTTACATAAAATTACTGAACACACGTTGAAATTGTTACTACTACTATGATCGAAATTAAACCTTAAGCACATTTCAAGTTTTGCCTTATTTCCGACGCTAAGTTTGAATTCGATAACCTATCGTATCTGTTGTGTAAATCACGTGATTTCAAATCGTACGATTTTGTTCAAAATAAATTATTGTTCTACGTATCGCAGGATGTAGTTCTGTCAAATTTAAGCTCGAATAAGATATTTTCAGCGAAAAAAGGTTGAAAATGTATTAAAAATGTTGAATAAGTTACAACATAATTTGTGTCATTAAATCGCACGATTTGAAATCGCGTATACTAAAATTTTATGAAACGTATTTTTGTGTAACATTTCAGACTGCAATACTGCGGTTGCTAAGGATTTTTCTCTCTTCAAGAAGGTGGACACAAAAAGGCCCATACCTCGTAGACTTAGAGGGTTAAGTACTTCACAAAAATGTCCCTCGTACCGTTCTATATAAAACTGCTAAACACATCTTATATCTAAAACGTAAATGCTACAAGGCTTCCTATGCGCACAATTTGCAAAGGATCGGAATTTAAACTCTTTCTAGAATAAGGACTACACGTAAACTTTCAAAACGGCCATGTTCTTCGGTGCATTCTGCTAGGACTTGTTGTTAGAACACTATTTGTCTTTTTTTTCGTCTTTTACAGTGCAGCCAATCCAACTTTCTGACTTGAATTCTAAACTTTATCAAATAATACTCTGATTTTAAATTTTATTTCAATTGTCTTGATATTTTCACATGCCAAGCAACATATCCTTTTAATCCCACTACTGGCAAACGGTGTAAGCAATATTATACATCTAATATGTATATTGTTAATGATTTTCATCTCTCCACATTCCTTTCTTCATTCATATTATAATTTATTTATAAGTTAAGGCATAACATGTAGGTAAAAAAATATGTAAATAATATGTATTGCATATTAATAGGCATACAAGTTACGTACTTTATGTGTTGAAAATGTATTTATTTTTTACTGTCAATAATATCTTAAGAAGGCTTTTTATTTCCAATATTTTATGTACAATTATAATTTATTGCTCCATATTGTAAGATGGAAATAAATGAAAGCAGGATTTTAGGCTAATGTTCTATGGATTTAACATAAAGAATGATTACTTTTGAATTATAGAGAGAGAGAGAGAGAGTAATAGGAAAACGAAGAATTTAAAAAAAATGTTTGTTCGAGATTTTCATTAGTCCTGTTAATGACAGGAATATCTTGGTTTTTTACACTATGCCTTTTATTAAATAAGAATTAAAAGTTTCGTATGCAATTTTCATTTAGGATTGGAAAATATATATATTTTATGGAACAAAGTCATGCTGTAACACATATAAAAATTGATTTTTAGAATTTTCATAGCATACTTTTTGTTGTGTTCTCAAGCACATTTCATCAAACGGGTTATTCAAATATTCTATAACGTTTTAAGCAATTTAAGCTTAAAACGTAATAGTAAACAAAATTATCTAGAGTATCGCAAGAAAAGTTTAATATAACTAATATTTATTATAGTTTTCTTATTAAACTAAAAAGCAGTGCATACCTTAAGGATTTAAGTATTAGCGGAGCCATTTTAAAAATTATTTTCAATCGATAGAAAGAAGGCTTATTAAACGAACTCCTATACAAAATTAAATTTTCCCAAGCTAAAAATATTTTTCTGTATGAGACAGAAAGAATGATGGTTCTTAATACTCTTACGGGAAAGTGTTAAAAAACAAATAAACAAAATATTACGAAGCAGCCATTAAATTGCCATTTAATACTATAAACAGCTCAATGAAAAAATAATTATCATAAAGAATACATAATACTTTTCTAAATAAACCCATAATTAATAAAAAAAGAAACGTTCAGGCCACCAGAGAATTGTCAAAAACAAAATCTATATATTAAGATGAAGAAGGTACGTGTCACCGTGATAAGGTCAGTTACTGTCTATATCTCCTAAGTAGAAAAACTTAAAAAAAGCATACAATAAGACGTAAATATACAGCAGTATCCGATTAATTTTAATTTAAACAATTCAATGACTAATAGGATTTTACTCTACATACCAAGAGGCTCATCGGTACCATTGGAGATTATATTTAGTATATTTTCAATCCAACAGAAAGCCCATTCACTTATGCTATTCAAATGTCCATATATTTATCTGATTCTCATACATAAATTATATATATATATATATATATATATATATATATATATATATATATATATATATATATATATATATATATATATATATATATATATATATATATATATATATATATATATATATACATACTCGCATATATAAATTTCAGCTCAAATTATTTAATGATTATTCTAAACCACTCCTAGAACGGCACAACAGTTGCGATAATGACTTTCTGCCAAAATGTCAATCTATTTGTAAGCAAAATGACTTTTCGCAACGACAAACCCATTATTTAGATTTAAAAACTCATAAGAAAACAAATTCAAGAAATTGTAACGAAGACTAGAATAATAAAATTGAAAAAGTCTACGCCTTAAAGTTAAATTAAAAAACAAGAGCAAAGGATACAAACGAGACGAACATCTTAAGCATGTTTCAGTAATTATTTCACACTATTACATCGATTATAAACAGAATAAAGGATTTGTAAGAGGAAAAGCAGCGAATGATGAAAGAAGTTTTCGAGACACAATTTACAATTTGTTTTTCTCATATACATAGATGTGCAGACGAGGCGAAAGACGTTAAAAACAAAACTACAGCACAAATTGTGTTGTTAAAAGGAGAAAAAACATTAAGGCGCATAAAACAGCAAGGGGATTCATGACAAATTTCGTATCCTGAGAGTTTGACACTTTTGTTTTTTTGTGATTTATCTATCTCAATGTGTTGTGTATGTCTCATTCATGTCCTTTCCATATCTTATCTATGCTCTTCTATGCCATATATGTTTGATATACACTTTGTATATGTCTTGTCTATGCACTTCTATGTCATATATGTTTGATATATACCTCGTTTATGTCATGTCTATGCTCTTCTATGTCATATATGTTTAATATATACCTTGTTTATGTTATGTATATGCTCTTCTATGTCATATTTGTTTGATATATGCGTTGTTTATGTCTTGTCTATACATTTCTATGTCGTATATGTTTGATATATGCCTTGTATATGCTCTTCTCTGTCACATATGTTTGATATATATTTAGTTTTTAGTCGCCGGTGTAAAATCTTTACAAAAGATTTATCCCATCCGTAAACTTGCACGATTTCTACACACTAATCCACAACCCCAAACATCTCGAAAGCCTGCGGGACGGCCAATTCATATTGACGGCATTTTGTATTCTATTCTCTATACGGATAAAAAAACAATGCAGATTGACAAAGAATTTCGTGAATTCGATTGGCAGTTTTGCAAAAATTCAACAGAAAAAAATAATTTTTTGTTTATAAAAATTGTAAACAATGATTAACAGGAGTAATAAAAGAATTGACCGATAACAAAATTTACTTTAGGCGAAATGTTTTATTTGGCATTTTTTCTTGGCAATAATTAATTCCATGTGTGCTGCTTCAGTAGACTTCACAGTAGTGTGTGAGGCATAAGGGAAGTTTTTCGCTTCCCCTAGTTTAATGCATACAACCGCCAGAAATGGGTTAAATGTATCCATGTTTTCTTGAGATTTCAGCATTATACTGACGATATTATCTATAGCAAAATTTTTCCAAAATCGGCCACCAGCCCTGCTCAAATCGTACACATTTGAATGTCATGTGCTCTGTATTTTCGTTCTATATTGGTTATTCCTGACACATAAGATAGTAGTCGTGTCCGTTGGATTTGAGCTAGCTTCTTGGATTTGAGCTAGCTTAGAGTTTACTTTACTTTAGCGACAGTATGACCAAGTTTCTATGCAGTGTATGTCTTATCTAATTCTTGCCTATGTCTTGTCTATAACTTATCCATGTCTTGTCTGTTCCCTATTCATAATTTGCCTATTTTCTTCAAATTTCTTTTCTGTGCCTTATTAATATCTTGTATATTCCTTACCAATGTCTTTTCTATATCTCGTTTAAGTCTCTCCTTTGTCTTGTTATTATCTTGTCAGTGTCTTAACTATGTCTCTTCTGTGCCCTATTCAAGTCTTGTCTATGTTTTTCCGCTATCTGGTCTATGCCTTATCAAAGCTTTGTCTATGTATTTGAATTTGGGACGATTTTCCGTCATCCCACGTCAAATTTGGTTTGTAAACAGACCGGTTTCGGCTTTGAGCCATCTTCAGTGTTCTCTTTGTCTATGTCTTTTCTATATTTTGGCCTTGCCAATGCTAATTTTTTATCTATGTCTTATATAAGATCCTCTAATGTGTGGACGTCGTCTTATCTATCTCTTATATCTTGTCTAAGTGTTGCCAGTGTATTTCCTATATATTGCATATGCCTTGCCTATGTTGTTCAAATATCTTGTATATGTCTTGTCCATAACTCGTATATGCTGTACCAATGACTTTTCTATATTTTGCCAGTGTCTTGTCTATGTTATTCGAATCTCTCGTCTACATCTTATCCATCACTTGTCTATGCTCTATTAATATCTTGTCTATGTCTTTTCTATATGTTGTGTAGCCAATGTCCTGTGTGTGTTTTACCTGTGTCCTTTTTATTTCTTTCCACAGCCTTGTCTATGCAATATTCTATGTTTTTCTAATATTTTGTCTATGTCTTATCCATCTCTTGTCTAAGTCTTACCCATATCTTTTTTATATCTCTATATTTGTCTATGTCTTGCCTACGTTTTGTTTATATATTTCCAGTGCCCATGTCTTGTCTATATTCTTTCAATATTTTGTCTATGTCTTATCAATCTCTTGTCTATGCCGTACGTAAATATCTTCTATATCTTGTTTATGTCTTGATAATGTCTTATCTGTGTCTTGTTCATATCTTGCCAGTGTCTTACATATGTCTTGTCTATACCTCTCGATGTCTTGTCAATGTTCCTCCAATGTATTGTCCATGACTTATCCATCTCTTGTCTATGTCTTACCAAAATCGCACCTGTGTCTTTTCTACATCTTGGCTATGTCTTGCCAATGTCTTGTTCATGTCTTGCTTATGTGCTGTCTATATCGTGTCTGTCTTGTCTATACCTTATCTATGTGTAAGTTTTGCCAAATATTTATTTATATCTTATGAAATTCCTGCCAAGTCCTTTCTATGGCTGTAATTATCTGATAATCGTTTTCTGTACGAGTATCTATTGTCCCATATTGTGCTTTGCAGACTGAATACCAATAATTGTAAACTTTTTTCTAAATCTATTTAGAACCTTTTCGTGTCCACGAAAACCACAACAATTAGCCATTAGTTTTCAATTGCTTGCGGTATTTAGCCAAAAAAGTGTACTGCAACTGACCACAATGTTATCAACTAAATATTTTATTCCTAGTACTGTCATAACAGAATATTTTAATTATTAGTCATGTTCTTCTTTCACTTTATTTATATGAACAACGGTGAAATACTACAAGTTTGTCGTTATCCTCATAATAACATAATATTAAGTGAGCTGTCACACTCAATCATTGTCACCATATAAATTGCTAATGGAAGGGTGATATTTGAAACTAAAATTGATATTGACATTTGCTTGTCGGCCAATTATTATGAAATTTCAAAAGAAAACAGGTAGAATTCGTAGACCAGACTAGATCATACCTAGACAAGAGTTAGACTAAACTTAGGCTATACCTAGGCTAAACATAAACTAGCCATATTCTATATTTATACTACAGATTTTTATCCTGAATTATGCCATTGATATTCTTATTCATAATGCAATAAAACACATTGGAAAACCTTATGTTTCTAAATTTATTTCTGAAACAGCAAAGCAACATGATTCTAAATGGAATTAGGCTTCTAAGTAAGATATGAGTGTGTGAAAAAATTATTATATAAAAATCATTAAGGGTCAGTTTCAATTAGCTTTAATTTGATGTCCACCCTTTCCTGCTATGACCACAACCTACAATATGCCCTCCAAGAAACGTAAGTTTGGCATAAAAAATAAATTTTTGTTAAACAAAAATTTAAAATTAATAAAAACAGGTAAACGATTACGGAAAATATTTCAATTAACTTCAATTTGATGTACATCCTATACGATAGTTCTTCCTGGTATGACTGACCACAACTTTCAATATTATATGAGTAATTAATTTTCAAGCAACTTTGTTCTGATTGTCCCAAAGAGCAGAAATATATTTCCTATTTATTCCAAACATGAAATATTTTTCTAAACATGTAACGTAAACTCACAAGGCCTTATGAAACAAAAATATTTTTTCTAAATACATCTGACGTAGCAAGTTACATTAAAAACTTACTTAACTTAGCTTGCTTCACCGGCTTGTTTCGTATTTAAGTGTCATTTATATTTAAATTCTATTGAAAATTGAGATTAAAATTTTCAGTACAAATCTGAATGACACTTAAACAACATTTAAATGTCCAATGAAGCGCATTCAAAGTCTATTGAAATTAAACACGTATTGACTTCATGAGTTTGATGACTTCCCTTTGTTTGGAAGACAAAACAAAAAAATTGCGGCCATTGACAAATGTTTTTTACATTCCAAATAAATAAACTTAAATGAATAATTTTATGGTTATAGAGAACAAATAAAACATCTTTTATTTTATTAACAAGCTTTTAGTATTTTTATGAAAAAACAAATATTATTATTTCAATATTTCAACGAATCTTTGGTCGTCTTTTTCAGGAAAAATTTTTATAAACAAAAAAAAATTTGTCCTGAAGAAGACACCCACAGAAGCATCGAAAAATTGAAATAAAATAAATTTGTTTTTTATAAAAAGAGTTAAATTAAAGCTCCTTAATAAAATAAAAAAATGTTTTGTATTTTTTGGAGGTCTTTGGCTTTTCAAAATACATAGTTGTTTTAATAATTTATTCCGTCCGTAAATTAAAACTGTCTTTCGACATATTTCTATATTTATAACGAACAGTTTTTCTTTTGGACAACTATGGATTTTTTTTTTTTTTTTTTTTTTTTTTTGAAGTATAGGAATTCTGCGATATTTTCCTATCACTTAAATGAGAATTTGAATTTATGTGACTGCATTTAAATCAGCTTAATTTTAAATGGCATTTTTTTTTTTAATTAATAAGCTACGAAGCTACATGGAATGTTCGTAGAAACAACCGGAGTCTTCGGCAAGAATCTGAACTGCGACCATAGAACTACCACTCTAATGCACTACCTACTAGTCTGCGAAGGCACCCACTAAATGAGTATTTATTTGATGTATTATTTTATTATTATGTAGTATTATTATTTTATTTTATGCATTATTTTATTTTATGAGCGGCTATTACCGCAACACACTAGACAAGCCATTTATTAAATTATAAGGAAAATATTTTTATTTATTTTTGGTTTGGCATACATAAAAAACATTTTTATTTTAAATTCCAGCTTATCAAAGCGCTTCGTTTGCTTATTTAGTTTTAATTTATATCAAGAGCGTTAATTACTACTGCTTGAATCCCTAAAGTATGCTTCAAATTTTGTAAACATGCATAACCTTCAAAGTATGCATGCGTGCTTTTCATTTCTTTATAAATATACTAATTTGCTATTAACATATTTAACACTTTAATGGAGATGATTTTGTTTTAGCGATAGGTTATTCATTGAAAATTTTTATAAGAAAATGTACTTATTCTATATACTTCTAAAGTGTGTTTTAGTTGCAACCTCCTCTTTAGGACTTCAGAAGGATTTAACAATACTTTTATGTACATATTAGTGTTGTAACTAATATTAGTGTTGTAACTAATATACGTATTCGTATTCCCGAATATTCGCCTATTTCATGAAATTGGAATTCGTATTAGCCAGACAAACACTTGTCGAACATATTCGACTAAAAAAAAAAACTAAATACACAAGGTGTAACAAAACATGAAGTATGAGTATATGCCAGGACAATAACTTATTGTTAAATAAAGCAGTGTTTTTCCCTGTTAAGTGAAAGTAAAGCAAGAAAGTAAAGTAAAAGTCATTATCAAGGAACGACATTTCCATTGCTTCTAAGAATCCAAAAATGCATTTCTTGAACTTCCTAAAAAATAAAGTTGACAATATTTTGATTAAAAATATGAGTTGCCTCTACAATTCTGTAAAATTGGATTTGAAAATAATTTTCTTTACAAAAAAAATTATTCCCTTAAATCTACAGGAAAACACTATTTTTCTTCAATCCATTAATAATACATATACTTTCACATAAGAAAAACGAAAGCGGAACTCCCGCAAGTCTTATGCTAGTTGTAAATAACAAATCCTAATTCAATACGTAATAATTTTTCTCACAAAATAACAAACAAAAAATAAATTTCTCAACATATTAAAGTTAGATTGGTGAATATGAAAAGAAGAGAACATCCTGCAATCAAGGACAAGCTTATGTTAAAATCATGATGTTTTTTTATTGGGCAGTACTGAGGTGAAAATGGTTACCAAGTTCCTGCTGGGTACAATACCTGTCCCTACTCGTATAATCTCCTATAAAAATATCATATCTATTTCTTAAAGAATCCTAATGGGCTAAGTTTTCTTTCTTCGCCATCAGGGATTCATCTCATTTCTAGACAAACTGCCAACTTTCAAAATTTTATATTTAATATAATATTAATTTTACCATCAACTTAATGTGTTTTATTTCATATGCCCAAATGTTTATTTCGCTATTAATTTCTGATAGACGCATGTATATAAATTGACTTTTGGTTGGTCATTTTGAAGTTCGTATAAAAACTTAAGTTTAGAAAATCATAAATAGTTACAGATTTTTATTTTAGCAATAATTTCATTGGATTATAACAGGATCCTCATTTATATCCTGTTATAAAATTTGCATCCCAAATTAATAATGCAATTTGTGCCTCCTAAAAGTAGTCTGTAACAATTTATTAACAAAACATTTGCAAGCATATTACAAAAGGTTAATTAATTGCTTAATGGAATCATAGCATAGAATTTATTAGGGTATGGGACACTGTATAAAGAGGCATATTTATAGAAGGACATGAAATGCCATAAGATGTTTTAGAATTGAGTTTTCAATTATATGTTTCATGTAACATTAATGTGTTTCTAAGCACCATCAAGCCAGAGATTTGAATTTAGAGAAGTAGCTAGAGATGGTCTAGTCTAAGAACTTATCGTTGTTCTAGAACACTGATGATTGAAAACTTTATAATATATTTAGAATTCATACGTATTTTGATTACAGTTTGATAAATAAAAATTAGGAATTGCACAAGATAGAACAAAATCAGTTCGATGTTTCATTATATTAAAATATTTAAAACAATTGAAAAAGAAGAATATTAGAAACCTTAAGCAGTATAATTAATTTATTAGCATTCGGCCCATAGTGCTTTGCCTTCATAAAAAACAATCGAAAGTAATTACAGGAGTTTTCGTAGGGAGACAAAACACCTTGGAAAATTTGAGCACGGAATGCATACATCCTTAATTTCTTAAGCTTACAGCGAATACAGCGAAATTTAGCAATCGTCTCTCTTATTGAAATTTTTGGTTCTCTAGCGAATTTCATTTCACTTAGAGAAAGGGCATCTTGTCTACATCCTTATTTCTGAATAATAAGTTTCTGCCACATTTGCGATTAGAACACAGCAAAAAATGGGAAATTTTTTATTACATTTAATTCCACAGCCTTGCAGTAAATTTCGTTTCATTTGTTCAGGAATATGCCTGCACCTTATACATACATATATACTTAATTTCAAAAACTAAACTTATGGTAAAATTTTGATCTAATGACATTAAAAATTTGCTAAGTTTTCAAAGTTTTGTAAACTTTCATATATTCGGGCCTCTCATGTATCCTTAATTTTAAAAACTAGATTTCAACCACATTTACGATCAAGTATTATTAAATAAAGTACAGGTGCATGTCTACTTTCCACATATCCTTTATTTAAAAATTAAAATTTTAGCATCATTTTTAATCAGAATGGAACAAAAATCAGTAAGTGTAGCTAAGACTATGCCTTTAAGCCCTGTTTTTAGTTTCGTCCCTTATCCTGCAATTATTCAAATTTCGCCCATATATCATTTTTAGTAATGCTCATACATACCGTAAGTTAAAATACGAAATGTGACATATTGTACAAAGCAAATAAAAACGTTGAATTAGAGTTCAAACTGAATACATATATAATTAATAAAAATAATATTTGCATTCTATGAAATTGAATATTCACTTGAATGAATGCTGTTTTAAACTCTAAATAGCAAATACACATTTCCATCTGTGAACCAATTAGACTTTTTTCTGTCTTTTGTGAATACTGTCGCTTTAAAAAAATAGAAATGACCATGAACCATGAACAAACTGTACAAATGCTAGAAACTATTTTAAAACAACAAATTTTATTTGTCGTTACTTAAGCATACTTGTAGGCGCTTGCCTTATTATTTTCTATAACAACATTCAAATAAATTGGCCTTCAGAAAATGTACTTGGTAATTCATTGTAATTTAAAATAATTTACAAACTTCAAAACTAATTGCTTCTTTATTTGGCATTTGTATTTATTTTTTTTTTTACATAAAAATTTGATTTAAATTTACCTCAAATTGGAAAATATGCTGCGTCATGTTCTCAATTGATTTCAGTAAATTTGTGTTTTAATTTAAAAAAAACCTACAAAGGAGCCATTAAAAATTTTTTTATTTACTTTCTAAAAACGAAAAACATAAGTTTTCACTTTGTCCTTTTGACCATTTAGGGATCCATTTAAATGTTTGCATTTTACGGAAATTTGTTCGGCCATTCATTCTTGATAAATATGGTTATATGATAACATTATGCAATTTTATCTTCGTTGTAGTTTTCTACCAATTTCAAACTTTTCTACTTCAAGGACTTTCTTTCTACTTATAATTTTTTCATTTGCTGTTTTACGACTTTGGTTGCTTCCGGTTTTATTGCTGCATAAAACAGAAACTTTGCAGATATTCCGTTTCGTTTTGTGTGTGTGTCTATTTTCTAATGTTTTGTGTTGTTTAACGCCTGAAAATAGGCTTTTTAAGTTAGTGTTGGTTTATGTTTCGAAGGAGTTATTTTCTTTGTAGCTACCGTTGCCATAATTTTGTTTTCAAAATTTATAGTTTCCTTTAAGCAGTTAAAAGTCCATGGAAAAATGTAACAATGACTTTATAGTTTTCTTAAAAAAAGAAGAAATTATGAAAAGTTATTCAAAACAATTAATGCTTAAGAACAAAATATAAAAATTTTAAAATTTTAACCAAAAAAAATTTTATTTCAACTAAAAACGAAAAATAAATACTAAAAGACTTAAAAGTACACCAACATAATCTTTGCTACGTGTTCTATTAAAACTTAAAAAATAATTATTATTACTTCAAGATAAAAAATGAGATTTGAAAAGTAATATTTTTTTTTTAATAAAATTTATAACCCTTAAGGACCCTAATATTATTAACCAATATTTGCTTATAAGTATTTAAAATAAAAGCTGATTTTACTTTAATATGTCTAAATGAAACAATTGCCGAAATTCATTAACATAAAATAACGAACGCCTAAAAGTATATTACCACAATTTATCAAACATATATAAATAAAATACATTAGTTGCCTGATGTACATAAATATATTGTATATTAAATGTATATCAAATTTTTTTAAAGAAAATCAGTAAAAAATAATAATTACAGTAGACTAGCTGCTTTGAGAATTTTGAACTGGATTTCCTCCCAAAACTCTGATCACAGCTTCACTGCAAATTATAATGATTTTTCTTATAATTCTCGTTAAATTTATATAGAATATAATTTGCAATTGTATATGTTAATATAAAATAATATTTTGAAAAAAAAACTGCAGTCTACTTTTTGTTTTTTTTTATTTATTAGAAAAACACAAATTTAATATCATCAGAAAGTAACACATAATACAGAACAAAAAACGACTCAAATATCATGATCTAAATCGAGAGTCATGGCTGAACAATCTTACTCCTGGTCATCTGGCCTAATCAGAACAAAAGATTGGGGTGATAGAGGTGAAGTAACTACTGGCCTAGACGTTTCAACATGTGTCCGATATTACATAGCCCCCGAATTATCCAAATGACTTGCATCCAAGTGTTACAAGTTTTTTTTTTCAACTTGGAACATAATTACATGGAATCAAAAAAATTTTGTCCGCCTTCTTTACAAGTATAAGCAAAACTTTTATTCTTTAAACTTTTTCTCATTTTCCTTTCAAAATAAATTTCTACTGTTTGCTACTCATATTCCGCCTCCCTCCGTAACTTGAGTTCGTTTTAGAACGCCCGTTTTTTGTGTCTTCTATTTCATCAATTCATAGTAGAATTCATTATAGTTTTGTTGGATTGTTGTTGCTATTGCCAGTTTGTGGATAACCACCAAAAGCAAAAAAACAATTGTGGTTTTTGTTGGCTAAATATCGATACGGAATCCTTCCTTTTTTTGTGCAATTGCCAACTTAATGGCAACCAGCTAAAAAGAGATTTTGGAAAGGATCAAGTCAAGAAGAACACTCCGACAAACATTCACAAACGACAACCCAGCAAATAGTTTTGAATATAATTCTAAAGCATAATTTTGGGCATTGAAAAAAGTTTCATCTCGAAATTTTAATATTTGGAAATTCTTAACATATAAGAACGCAAAGATTTTTAGAATGTTGCTTGAACTTAGAAGCATGATTTTCGAAGAAATTTTTAATATTTTCATAAATCACCTTTTAAGATTGGGCAAGCATAATTATTAATCTCCTTGAAGTTTATAGCATAATTTTAGGTAAGTTGTTAAGAATAAAAATCTGCGAAATTCACCAAAAGGTCTGCTTCTCTGCTTCTGCTCCTCTTATCTCACTACAAACACTATATATATAAAAATACGGAAATAAAAATAGCGCACGTTTTAGGCATTTGTTTTTTTTTACATAATGTATTTTTTGCATAAAATTAATTAAGAAAATAGGCTTTTTAAATTTTTTTGCTGTTTTCTATCTGTTTTTATAAGAAGGGGTGATTTTTTAACACACGGAAAATTTGCAAAAGTCAATGAAATATTTATTTTGGGCGATAACTGAATGCCTGATATTCATTTTTTAAAGATTATTTCATGTAAATGTTGAGCTCCAATTTTGGCATGCTTTTTCCAACATTTGGGCCTGCATCTCACTAATTGCAGCTGTAGTGTAATCTTTTAGAGCTGAAATTTGTGGCTGGCTTGCGCCTGTACACGAGAGCCTTTATGTATCCCTACAAAAGATAATCTAGTGGTGTATTATCGCAAGATCTTCATGACCAATGGACCGCTTCAAAACGTGAGATTAATTGCTCACCAAACTCGCTTCTCAATGCCGTACGACCTGTGGCACCATCTTATTGAAGCCACATGTCAATGCAGTCTAATTTGGTGTAAAAACGTCGGTAACCGTCGCACGATACCATGCTCTATTGAGTGTAACGTTGCGATTCTCATGGTTTTTGAAAAAAATACGGTCCAATAATGCCGTCGTCTTTTAGGGTGCAGTGCAATGGCAGATCTTGAGCTGCCTCTGGCTGCTCTTCACGACAAATTCGACAACTCTGTTTGCTGACGTACACGTTGACCCCAAAATGAAAACAATTTTTTTGAAAAAAAAGACATTGCTCACACAGCATGAATTAAGATAATAAAATTCAATGATTTGCGAGGGTATTTCGTTTTTTAGTCTATTCATGGCGAAATGGCAAACTATACTTTTTTTACGTTAAGAAAAAATAGCAACAAAAAAATCACCCGATAATAGCTAATAGTCACTGAAAGCCAAACTTATTAAGCTTAACATGTCATATAAATTTGTATTGTCATATTAAACATCATCTGCATGTCCAACTAACATTTCCCATTACCACCGTTAACTGCTACATTTTCTTCTATCACTGGTTACATGTTGATGTAAAAGCCAATGGAAGCGGAACCAACAACTGGCCTCATCATTTTTGTGCAAAACAAATTTAATGTTGTGCAAAATTAACCTCAAGTAGTTGAAAACTGTTCTTTATTGCTCGGCGAGTGTTTCGGGATTTTCTTTTTGTTTTGTATTTTTTTCTTTTTTCTTTAAAGAAAACACAAAAGAAAATTACAAGGAAAATGGAAGAAATGGAGAGAGCATTTGCAGAGGAATATTTTTCTTGCTCAAGATAATTTATACTTAAAGGCATACCTTAATTCTTAAAGACACTTAATTTTAATTATAAATATTACTAGGATTATAAATCGACATTACCTCTTAATTTCGTTGAAAGTGGCAAGAAAAACTTTACAAAGTGTAAAAGCCATTTAAAATACTAACAAAAACCTTAAAAAAAATAAAACATACCAGTATTTTATGGCATTAGATAACAAAGCACATTTACAACAACTTCAATAAATATTCATTATGGATTTTAGTGCTTAAAAAGTTTTGGTAATTGTTTAGAAAGTGAATGGGAAATAATACAGGGGGTTATTCGATGCGTTTGATATTTTATTAGCGCAAGATATTCAGTTTTAACGAACGATTTTAAAAGTGAAAAAATTAGAAATATATTAAGATAGGACTAAAGATGTTATGATAAAACGACACAGATATATATATATATATATATATATATATATATATATATATATATATATTCCGACTATTATATTCCATTTAAGCACTCCCTGGACCACCATTTCTATATAATGTGTAGTACCAGCCCCTCCCCATTTTTTCACTAATCTTCCCCAGAAATTCAAAAAAAAAATTTTTTTCAAATCCCATGTATTAAGCTTCCAAGATTATTTCAGATGTCCCACTATTATATTCCACTTAAGCACTCCCTGGACCACCATTTCTTTATAGTGTGTAGTACAAGCTTCTCTCCATTTTTCCAATATGACCAGTAATCTTCTCAAGAAATTACATTTGTTTAAACGAGCTATTTGCTGCTCTAACATATATTTTGCCTTCCGTATTGTCACAGTTTCATTAAGAAATTCCTGGAGCATATTTCCTGATATATAGTTTTTTTATCCTTGTCGTAGTTCCTATATTTCGCTTTTTAACTGAACCTAGTCCATTTTGGGATTTCTGTTAACTGGTTAACAGAGCTCTGTTAACTTCGAAATTGTCATTACTAAAAATATGGTTTTTGTCTGTACTAGTTATATTTAAATTTATCTTCACACACATATTTCTAGTACATAATAAATGACTCCTATTTGAAATATTATTTAAGCAAAAGGTCTAATTAAACACACTTTCCTGAAGATGTTACTCAAGGAGTCTGGAAATATCGATAAACAAATTAAAAAAAACTTTATAAACATTTAATTAGATTTTATGCTTAACTAATATTTTAACTAGAATTAATAAAAAAAGGTAAAAATATATAGAGATATTATAACCAATAACAAAGTTTTGCTATAGAAAATGGGAAATAACTGATTTCATCCCGATTTTAGGAAACAAAGTTGTAAGAAGCTATTCTGAGTGTTTTTTTATTGCCATGATCATAGGCGTAGCTAGAGATTTTTCTACAGCGCCTGAAAGTTTTTCTGTGGGGAGCTACAACCACATTTATCGGCAAGATGTGTGTGTGGCTTCACTATTAAATGTAATGCGATAAGATTTTCAGCAAAACAATCAATTGAGATATTTGCCCTTATTATGATTGTCGACGTCACACAAAGTCGATATCAATATAATAGCGATTGTGGAATCGTTATCGAGAACTATTAAATATTATTGTTAGGATATTACTACTGCTATGGCTTATAAAATTACAATTGGCCATCAATATTAGTTAATTATTGCCTACAACGAGTTTACAACTGCTGTCTTTTTTTACTGTCGACTTGATGTGACATCAACGCGACAATCATAATAAGAGAGATTGTTTCGAAACGAGTTAGAATTTGTCGTCGTCATTTTTGATAACGACCTGAGTTATTTTGAGGCATACATATAGCAATTAAAAATTAAAAAAAAACCAAAAACTTTAATATAACAACTGCAACCCAATTAGAGAAATTATTGGAAGGGTTGCAGAAGAATCCCTCTCTTGCAGTGGTATTTAGCTGAGGCACTCTTCCAAAGAATTTTAAAGAACAACGGAAAGAAATTTCAAAAGCATTTAAACAGAAGAAACCTTTTGCGATTAAAGTATAAATGCTGGTCTTCTTTATTTGGAACAATAATGCCAGGCAAACTAAGTTTTCATTTTACTTAATTTTTTCACTAGCTAGTCCATTGGGGACAAGATGTCATTTCCGACAAAAATCATACAATCATTAAAGTAATACACAGAAACTGTTGATCAAAAATAATTTTAAAAAACCATAGAGCTGTTCCAAACATTTAGCGATGTGTGTTTAATATGTTGGCACAGACGATAAATAGTCAACGTCGTCGTCACTTTCTTATAGAATGCAAAATTTATTATTGAATTGATGATGACGTTGAAACAAAGTGATATTGACACTCATATGACGGCGACGTTGACGACGACAACTGGAATAAGGATGATTATGTCAATTTTCTAGAAAGTCCACAAGAAGAAAAACATTTTAGAGGAAGCTAGATATCTTCGGGAGGTCCTGTATGAATACAACGAATCGATTCGAGGTAACAGACTTTATAACTTTTTTGAAAATAAATTATGCGAAAAATTTATCAAACTTGTGGCCTAAAAGCGAGGGTCAGTCCATTGCAGTAAATTTCAGTAAAATCGATAAGAATCGTTCGAGATGATTATCGTTGTCGTCGAAAACTAAAAATAAAAATGTTTCGTCTTTTGGGTGCTATGATAGGCCAATGTACTAGTGTACTACTCTTTTAGTGTGGAGGTAGTAGGTTCGATTCCCATCGATTCTATATTTTGCTACAAATGAATAAAAATCTTTGTTGCTTTCTTTGTTAGAAATTAAATTGTAATATGACTTGTTTTTCTTTTTTTAACTCCAAAAATCCTTTTCAAGTTAATAAACTTAATTTTTATAATATTTATCGGTATTTCGGTACTTATCGAGTACCATCTTCGATAAAAATTAAAAAAATTAATTAATTAAAATATAATCCTTTTCAAATTATTTTTATAGATTCGTCAATTTTCATGATATTGTCCCTCAATATTTATGATATTGACGTACATTTTCGAAAACATGAAGTTTTTTAATAACTCCAACAATTTTTGCCGAATTAATTTTATAGATTTGGTGACTTTTCAAAACTTTTAAACTGTTGCCACTAAAACAATTTTGATCAAAATGTATTAATTGTTTTAGAGATACAATTACATACGTACATACATTGTTGGACAGTGTACATACTTATGTAGTATATTATTCATTTGTTTTCAAAATAAGATTAAACTAAATTCGTTCGATTTTTTGTTGAAAAAAGCATTTTACCCCAAAAATTGAAAATAAAAAAAAATATATGTGACAACGCTGCTCATGTTAAACATAAGTTGTGGTTTTACTTTGACAAGTTGTTGTTATTCTTGTATATTAATTAATTTATTAGAGTTGGATTGTTATAAAAAAAATTGAAAACCATTATTTATTTACGACTAGTCCTTTTAAAGTGACTTTCAGCAGCATAATTCCTGCATGTTCTACAAAACTTTTACAACTAATCGCACTACTCGCCTTTAACAACAATATTTGTGTTGGCCTTTTTTAGATTGTTTTTGTATAAGTGAAACAACATTTGTGGATTTTTTTTTTAAGTTTTTAACCCAATTTTATAATTTATCACTCGTTTCTGTTGTGAAAATACTCGGGCACCTTTTTCTTTATCTTCATTTGTGTTGGAAAATGCGTGAGGAGAAAATTTAAGAAAATTTAATTAAATAAAGACAAGCAAGCAAGTCATATTGGAGTGTCCTTTTTTTTAAACATAAAAAGCATTCAAGATTGTGTAAAATCTGTGAACGATTTTGGTGTGGCCTCCTGACCAAATGAAAATAAAAGCGCCATATTGATATAATTGGATATATTGGAACCGATAGCGGGAGTATTATGTTTTTGTAAAACAAAAAACATTACTTTACTTCAATAGTGTCTTTATGCTGGAGAGAAAGTTATCTAAGATCGGTTCAAGTCAAAATTTCGCTGTACAAGTTGCCTAAAATTATGCTTCGTCCTTAGACGCTGCAGAGAGATAAGCAGGAAGCAAAATTTTTTTTTATCGTCTTATATGGAAGATGATTTGTTTTTTTTCCATAATTTTTATATTATACTTTAGAAGAGGTTGTGTTTCGTTCTAGAAAATTTTATAATAATAAAAAGCGTTGCTGAGATTATGGTGTTCGTCCGAAATCTCCAGCTGGACATCTTCTAGTAAACCGCAAAGCAATAACAATATGTTTTCATGGGTTACGGTCTAAAACTAACAAATTTAATTGCGTGACATCTGTACATTTAATATACACGTATGTACGTATATGGCAACATTGATGCATTCACACTTATAAATCTCCACTACATGAATTCGAGGGAGAACAATTATACATTTTGATAATATTAAAAGTCTCAGTATACTTCTATTACCATAATCATTTTGATTAGGAAAAACTATAATGTTGTAACCAAACAATCCATCCAAGAAGCTCCCGGACCTCTCCTCTCCCTGGAAAAGGGCGATAATATCATAACAAAGGTCAGGCAGCCCCCACCCAGCCCCTGGGAAAAAAGGTAGGAATCCAAGATTAGCAAGATTTCCCATCACTACACCAAATACACCGAGGGCGTTGTTTCTGGGCAACGACAGATGGCAGCCCCATTATCCTAGGACCTGCTACAGAAGACCAATCATCTTATTAGCTGGAACAACAACTGATTAACGAAACTAATACAAGGCAAAAATAACGAAGCGATAACAACTGCAACAACTCGTGTAAGATGGAGATGCTTTGTGGGAGTCAAATGTTCCCAAGAGGGTTAAAAATTATGGTATAAATTTGTCCATCTCTGATTGCTATTTTAAACATATAAAATGCTATTATCCTTGCAGAAAACACCGTTATTTTATTAGGGTAGCATATATCGTAGACTCTCTAGATCTACAAGGTTTACAAGGGCAATTCATAATGAAGAGTGATTTCCTCTAATGTTTTATATTTATTTATGTCTTTATTTACTTAAGGCCAGAAAATAAAGAAATAATGATTTTTCTTATTATTTTTCAACTATAAAGGATTATATTAGACAAGGTTCCTTTAACATTGAACTTAAAACAGTTTGTTTGCAATTTTGTGCCACTACCACTGAATATAATTTTCTACTTGCAACTGTTAAATGGATTTACTCTTGTGAATAAGTTAATACATATATACTACGTTTATACGCACGTCTTATTTACAAATAAAAAAGAAGAATGTTGCCGTATAACTTTTTTATTGTAACTTATTAACTCACTTAAAGAAGTCGTGAATAACGACACTATTTGCAAATAAAAAGGAAGACGTTGCCACTTCGTGAACGTTTTTTGTGTTTTACTTACCAAACAATCATATTTTCGTCACATGGCATCACTAATAATAACATAAGTTCTGTATGCAATTTCCCGTATAAACAGTGAATTAGTTATTTGCAAATAGTTCTATTTGTAAATAAGACGTGCGTATAAACGTGGTAATAGAAATATGTAAAATTTACACCAAAAAATCATACTTTAAGGTGTATAAAAAATTTATATAGCCACAAACATTATTAATTTGAAAATTTTATATACATATGTAAATCTCACTGCAATTTTCATTTTTTAATTCTTTTGACAAAAATATACAAGCCTGACAATATTTTCTTTAAAAAAAGTAATTGATATAAAAATGTCTTTTACCGCTTTAGTTCACGCATCCATTCGTAAAAAGGTTTGGACTTACCTAAAAAGAGAATAAAAAATATAAAAATATATTAATATTTGTGAATGGAAAATAACTATAAAATATGCTTTAAGGCAACTTCTTTACTATTGAAAATGATATAATTTCATTATCTCACAAAAAAAATTTTAATACATTTTTTCTTTATAAAAATTTAAATTGCAAATTGGAAGACACCATTAAAGTCCCTTTGGAATAACTTTTTTTTAAACTTTATAAACACACAAACAATAGAAGTTGAATTTTTTATTCTTATAAAAAAAGAAAAAATTTGCTACTAAAATTTTTATATAAACTTTAGAATAGTCAAACCGGTTTTCGGACTATATAATTACCGGGTATTATAAAAACCGGTTTTCGTATAGTTAAAACCCGGTTTGACAATTATAGTGTTTGTATAAAAATAGTTTCTTTTTTGTTTAGCATTAAAGTTGTTTCCTTTTCAGCTTTTTTTAACAGGCTTCAAAAGAGCAGAAAGTTGTCAATCCGTGTGTATTTTTTTTTTTTTTTACTTTTTATATGTTTTTACACGCATAATTTTATCATTTGTGAACCGGTTTCACAAAATTTTTTGTTGGAAACGGTTTGCTTGCTGGTTGGTCCCATAATTTTTTTTGTCGAAGATCAGGCGGGCATATATATTGATTATCGCATAACTCCTCCATTTATGTGCCGATTTTCAAAATTATTTTGTTATTTGAAATTGTTGGCCGATTATGAATTGATTAAATTCACAGAAATTGGCGCAGATATCGCACGGACAAAGCGGCCGCCCGATACAATGTTTGCAACACAGCTTCGTCATTTATGGGCATACGTGTATTTAAAAATTTTTTCATTTAAGAATCTATTTCAATCTTTTCTGGAAGTAAAATATAAACTAGCAATTGATTATATCGGGTTTTGAACTAATCCATAGGTTAGGTTAGGTTAGGTTGATTGGAGGGGTGTGATAAGCCCATGTCATACGACATACACTTAAGCCAGTGAAGGCTTGTTGTGCGCTCCATTTAATTATCAGACACAAACTGCCAAAGTTCTGCTGCAGGATTCGAACCTGGGACCTTCGCACTACGAGTCTAGCACACTACCTACTAGTTTACTAATCCATAGTTGTCTCGGTTTTGTAATCTGTTCGATTGGGTGTTCATATTGAAAGCGGGGTTTTATTTTAACAGAATTATTGTTAGTGTGTTAATGAAGCTTCTTATATATATATTTCATAAGCAGGTTATATATTTAACACAATTAAAGTTTATTGGAATAATTATAACAATTTTCAATTGTTATCTCCTGATCTAACACTAATAGTCTATATATAGAAGTTTAAAAATATATATAAAATAGGATGTGTGTATGTATGTATGTATGTATGTAACGTAATGGCTCCAAAACGGCTGGGCCGATTTTGACGAAATTTTCAGGGAACCTTCAGAATACTCGGCCGGGTGACACTGTGAAGTCTGATTTTCGGTCTATGGGCGGAAGGGCGTGGCAAAATCAAATTTCATATTGCACCACCAATGACATATTTTTTTTTTCACGCTAATATATGTTTATTGTATCTTCAAATAATTGAACTAACAATAAGTGTTCAAATCTTAAATATATAAATAATTATTAGGCCCAACCAGTGTCGGACATAAACTTAGTGATTATAATTAATAATACATAAAATTCATGTTACGCACAAAAAATATTTTCAAAGAATTTCATCTGGAGAGTTGCGTATTAATGCCGTAGTGTCCCTCTTTTTTAAGCGGATGTGTCCAGGAAAGTTCAAGATGTTACGAGCAAGGGGATTAGGATGGAACTCGAGTTTTGTTAAATATTTTCCAGCATATTTTGCAATTTCAGCGGTCACAAGTGGCATATTTAAATCACGATGTAAAATAGAATTTTTCAAGTACCATGGAGCCGTAGTTATTAACCTTAATATTTTGTTTTGCATTCGTTGGATTCTCTCTACATTGGAAGCTGAAGCAGTGCCCCATAGCTGAATTCCGTAACACCATATCGGCTTCAAAAGCGACTTGTATATTAAAAGTTTACAATCTAGACTGAGGGTAGAATTTCTACCAATCAGCCAATGTATCTGGGTTAATTTAAGCTTCATTTGTGTCAGCTTAGAGTCAATGTGGTGTTTCCATGTAAGCCGTCGGTCGAGGTGAATACCAAGATATTTCACATGTGAATGTTGAGGAACAACTTGATTGTTGATTCCAATGGGGGAACAAGTGTCTCTTCGTAGGGTAAATGTGACATGAACACACTTTTGTTCATTTACTTTTATTCTCCATAAGCTCAACCACAGCTCCAACAGATTAATATGTTGCTGAAGATAACGGGATGCCTCGTGAGGGTTTTCATGCATACTAAGGCAGGCTGTATCATCGGCAAATGTAGAGGTGAGGATATTACTGCTCAAAGGCATATCACAGGTATAAATCAAATACAAAACTGGCCCCAGTATACTCCCCTGAGGCACCCCAGATGAAATGGTTTCGGGCACACTCATGAAGTCTCCTTCCACGACAGTGAACTTCCGGGCAATAATGTAACTTTCCAAAAGATTTACAATGTTTATTGGTAGATATGTCTTCAATTTTAGAATTAGGCCTTCATGCCACACTTTATCAAATGCCTGAGAGACATCAATAAATAGGGAAGAACAATACTTTCTTTCTTCAAATGTTCTTCTTATGAAATGAACCAATCTATGACATTGTTCAATGGTGCTGTGCTGACTTCTAAAACCAAATTGATGGTCCGGTATGCATCCATTATCAGCTAGAATTGGGGACAATTTTGTCATGAGAAGTTTTTCAAAGAGCTTCGAAATTGTTGACAGCAAACTTATTGGCCTATATGACTCAGCCTTGGTAAGATCTTTACCCGCCTTTGGAATCATTTTGACCATGGCAAGTTTCCAGCTGTGTGGGTAATACTCCAGTCGTAAAATGCCATTAAAAATAAATAACAGGATTCTAATAGCAATACGAGGCAACTGCATCAGCATCTTGTTACTAATTCCATCAATACCCGGGGCCTTCTTTGGATTGGTTTCAGCAATTAGTTTTTGTACATCAAGCATCTTAAACTTTATAGGTCGAGGGGGTAGAGCAACTACGCTCGGCAAATCAACAGCACCAGTACATGTGTTTGGGGTAAATACGTCTTTTAAATGACCAGCTAATATGTTACCTTTTTCAGTATTAGTTCTTGCCCAACCTCCGGTAGAAGTGCGCAGGGGTGGTTTAGACTCAACGGGTGTTTTAAGCTTTTTAGCAGCGCGCCACAAGGAGTAATTAGATGCTGCAGTGACATCGAGACCTTCCAGGTAGTTCTTAAGAGAAGCAGATTTTTCAGCTGAAAGCAACTCTTGGAGTCGTTTAGTGCATTCTCTAAGTCTGATTTTATGTTGGGGCGATCTGTGCTGTTGCCATTCCCTTCTAGCTCTTCTTTTTTCACATACGAGACGTTCAATGTCCGCAGAATAAATTCTATTAAACCCAGTCTGCGGATGGGAGGTAGTGGCATGTTTAGCAGCCTGTTTAATATTCTCGGTAAGATTGGCAATGTTAAGTTCAATATCATCGGGAGTTCTAAGCCTGATGTTTTCCGTACAATGACTACTGAGATATTTTTTGAACCCCAGCCAGTTAACACGATGTATCATCTTCACATATGGGTCAGGTAAGTCACTTCTTAGTGGGCTACAAATTGTAACGATCGTGGGAGAGTGATCGGAGGAGAGATCATGTGAAGCTTCAACATGAATTAAATCCCTAGGGATATTTTTCATGACCCCAAAATCTATAACATCCGGAATTTTTTGTATGTCAGTAGGCCAGTAAGTGGGCTCCCCACTAGAAATGACATCCAAATCCATTTTTGAAATTGTGTTGAACAATGCTCGACCTCTAGGAGTAATAAGACGCGACCCCCAGAACGTATGCTTTGCATTGTAGTCTCCAGCTGCTACGAAACAAGGGCCAAGAGTTTTGTAAAAATCCTCGTATTGATCTTCACTGATTGAAAATCTGGGAGGGGAGTAAACTGATGAAAGCACAAGATTTGAACAAAAATTTTCGATGCAAATATTTGTTGCTTGTAGATGGTCTTCACAAGTGTTCTCAAGAATATAGTGCTTGAGTCTTGACTTTATTAGAATTGCTGATCCTCCACATGCTCTTCCTCTCGGGTCCTTTGTATCATATAAGGTGTAGCCACTCATTTTAAAAAGGCTTCTCGAAGTCAAATGAGTCTTAGATACCAACATTACATCAATATTCTTCACCGTGAGGAAGTGCTCTAGTTCGTTTCTATGTTGGCGAATGCCGTTAGCGTTCCAGAAACATAACTTTAACGTGTTCATGGCTTGTTAACTAATGCTAGAAGCAGAGTGTTCTGCATTCGCAGCATTTCTTGCATCATGCTAGTCATATTTGTCGTAAAGTTGCTTATAGTTTGCACCAGATTATCAATAGTAGCTTCAAGGCGATTGAAATTAAAGCTTGCATTTGCGTTTGTTGTATTGTTTGGTGGTGACACTTTTTGAACGGGAATAGAGTTGATCTTCACAGCGTCAGCATACGATACATGTGAAGTGATTGGTTGGGCCATTAGGGGATGAGTAGCGGAGTACGTATTTCCTGCTTGAGCTGGAGTTACTTTAGGCTTTTGGGTCATAGCTTGTTTCACAAAAGAGAATACAGGACATCCTCTGTAGTTAGCAGTGTGATTACCTCCACAATTACTGCACTTTTTTTCCTTCTGGTCCTTCGACTTATTGCAAATAGCAGTGTTGTGTAATTCACCGCACACAACACAAACAGACGGTAATTTGCAATAAGTTTTCGTATGGCCATATTCTTGACAATTATGGCACTGTACGGGTCCTGAGCGCTTGTGTGGTTCTTCGACTGTAATTTTCCGGTATAACAGATATTTTAAATTATAAATTGGATGGGTCTCATTTTTCTTCAATTTTATATCATTTGGCTCCAATTCAACGCGAAAGAGGGGTTGGGGGATCTTCTCCCTGTTTATTATGTTAGAGACATTCTTTACCTTAAATCCCTGGAGGGTGAGAGCATCTTTAATTTCCTCAGGAACTACATAAGAATCTATGCCTTTCAATACGATCTGTAGGCCTTTAGCACTCTTAAGCTGGAATGTGTAGAAACTTGTTTTATTTTTTTCGAATTCGTTAACCATTTTGCGGAAGTCTTTTTCATCATATATTTGAACTTTTGTTTCATCAATGTTACCACGTTTTATTGGAACAATGTGAAATGACTTTTCACCAATGGCCGAGATTAGTTTTTTAATAAGTGTGTTCGAGTTTTTTTGTCTCAGATAGATTGGTGGTGGTTTTGAAGTTTTTTTCGAAGATTCTTCGGGTTTATCGCTGTCATCTTGTAATATTTTAAACCGGTTTTGACGATTAGCTGAGGCGGCGTCGTTGTCTCTGGATATTTTCGGAACAGATGAGATTTTGGATGAATTTGGGCTTCGCCCGCGCTTTACTACCGTTACATATCTGTCCATTCCGACAGGCACTTTAGGTTTTTGAATATTATCGTCCATTGTGATAACTGGGTTAAGTGATGAACACGAGCCCAGAGCGGATAATGGCGCTGACTTAAATAACGATGAACTAGGCAATGGTAATATTACCGAATCACTACTTGGCATCGGAGTAAGCGAATTTGATCGCTTACGTAAAATTGGCTTTGCCGTTAGAAAAAGACTGTCATCCAATTTTTTCTTTTTATTGTTTGCATTAAGAGCTTCAGAACTCACAGTAAAATAGGCATTTCTGCCGTTAGAACTCACTTCACAATTTTTTGTTTTTGAGGTACTCATGCAGAGTATTCCTCAGTCACTTTGTTTGTGTTTTTTGTTTTTTTGTTGTTTCAGTTTATACGAAAAATATTATTAATGCAAGTAAAGCAAATTTAACAAAAACTGTACTTATTACGAATCAGTACTTATTACGAATATTTTTTTTTTTGTTTGTATACAATACAAATACAAACCAATGACATATACATATATTTATTTTTTGTGCTTTTTTATTTTGTTTTACTTTTTTTTGGAAAGCCGTTGTCATGTTCTTCAAAACAAGATATCAAACTCTTAAATCGGTTATGTAGTTCCGAAGATATTTACAAAAAATCTATGTTAATAATGATTCAATATCAAAATTTTAAAACTTTCGAAATGTTGCATTAGAAAATCCGAGTTTTCGGTATATTTACAAAATATTTACATCATTCGATAACACAAGATATTCCGCGCTTACTAAGGTGCAACATTGTACAATAAGTTAAAGATCTATACATATAAAACAGGATATACATATATATGTATATGTAACGTATGGAATCCAAAACTTTATTATAGGTATTCAATGGATTTTTATTTAAAGGCCGTAAATTTCGTTAAAAGCTCAATTTAAATCGTATGGTAATATAACTTTTGAGCTGTTTGCTTAAGGCCAGCAACGCGGACGGTGTCAGCTATATGTACATAAAAATTACGTGTGTTCGTGATCGCTAAACTCAAAAACTACTGGACCGATTTTGACCAAATTTTATATGGGCCGTGAGGAGTGTTTCTGTGTAGTTTGAAGTTCATCCGACAGATGGCCCAATATATTGTTTTTTGTGTTTTGCCCAATAGAGATTAGCGCGATAAGCCTATGCTGCGTTTTGCTGAAGGCGTTGGGTCCTTAATCAGCGTGTAGTGGGTTTAATTAGCCCGATACCGGTATTTGAACAATAATTGCTGTCGATTTAGTGCAAATTTGAAGGCAAAACAACGTTTGCCCGGGTCAGCTAGTAGAAATTTAAAAATAGAAGTTTAATACTTGACATTTCATGTTTTAGGTCTTCATTAATAAAATAAACATATTGTTTGAGTTTTCAATTTAAGAGTATGGCTTTGTTTTAATATGTTATTGTTTGTTGTTGGCTTAGCTAGGTATATGCCTGCATTTCATTGGCGCTAACCAAATCTTCATGCAGGCATATACCTAGCTAAGCCAACAACAAACAATAACATATTAAAATAGTTATTTTGGAGAATATCTCGAATAACAAATTTGATAGATATAGTATGGCTTTGTCTTAAATTTTAAAATAAATATCATATTTGAATTTGTTATTTTATTTTTAAATGTAATTTTTAGCATTAGAATTAAATCTTTTTACATGCAAATTTTTACAAAAAAAAAAAAAAAATCAATCTCGAATGAAATTATTAATATTTTTTATTACTTAAAAACTATAGATTATTAAATTTTATCTATTTTCGATAATAAAAAATTTGTTCACTTAAACAACAACAAAAAAATTTATTTCTTTTTCCGAAGTGTTTTTTTTTTGTATCAACGTTAAAATAACTTTAAAAACTCACGTTTGAATATAATTATATAACATGTAGTCACATTCAATTTTAATTTCTCAATATATGTATGTATAAAAACAGTCGAATTCGTATGAACGAACAACGTTTAAAAAAAGAAAATCGCTTAAAATAAAACACAAATTCCTAAACTTTGCTTTTCAATAACTTAAAAGCACTTTACTTCGCTTAAAAGAAAATCCGTGTAAACGAAGCAGATATAGATAATAAAAATGATATTAAATCACATTTTATGGAACCAATAAAATTTCAAATTAGAAAATAAATTTCAATTACAAATCGGTCTATATGGATTTTATTTTCAGCATGTATCACAGTTTCTATTTTTTCGGTTCAATGAATAATTTTCAAAGTGCTGAGTTCGTTTAAGCGAAACGGCTTTGTCCCAGAGTCGGTTTAAATAAAAATTTCAATTAAACGAAAGACAACTACTGAAATTTTCCCATTTTCGTTTAACTGAATTCGACTGTATATATGTGCCACATGTTATATAAATTGATATAAATAGTTGACTTACTACTACATATAAAATGTCGTATACATTTAGGTGTTGGCTGTTGTTATTGATTGAAAAACAATTTAAAAAAAATATGAATGAAAAAAATTAACGAACAATATTCATTACCAACCTTCAATCATAATTTAACAAAATATAAGTATATTTACGTCAACAAAAAAAAAAAAAGCTCGTGTGTTATTCTTTGTATATGGAAAAAGCCATAAAGTATGTACAAAAATATACACGACAAAAAAGTACTTAGCCGCAATGGTTATGAACACCAATACCATTTTGAAAAAGTACTTAAAAGGCATAAGATGTACTCTAGATAAATGAAATAGTACTTTTTCAAAAATTTTTAAAAATGTGTTAAATATGTTCTTAAAAATCATTTTATAAATATTCAATAAAAAAATATTATTAATTGAAAAAACTAAATAATTTAACTAAATAAAAACGTATTGAAAATGTGCACAACGAAATTCTAGGGTAATATACCTTTCATATATTTTTGATTTGACAAAATGCTTTTATTTGATTTAAAAAGTACTAAAATAGTACTGAATCCAATTCGGTAGGAATCTGAAATAGTTCTAAATAATAATAATAATAATAATAATAATAATAATAATAATAAATAATATACTATAAAAGGAATTTTCTTTAAAATATATTAAAAAACAAATATTAAACATTTCGTTTTAATTATTGAAATGTACTAAAATTATAATTAAGTACCTTATTCTTTAATATTTTCAAAACTTTGTTCAAAGGGCAGTACTAAAATTGTACTAAGTAATCCCCTGACTAGTTTTTTTTATAGAACACCAAAGCAATACTAACTGTACTTTAGTAAAAATTTAATATAGTATTTAATGCGCAATTAATTAGAATACAGAAAATCTCATTTATATCTTAATTTTGTTTGTTTTGTTCATCTATTTATTAAAGTTTATGGATTCGTTATTCTTAAAGACCATAAAAAGCAACACAAAACACACGTACATACAATTAACCATCAAATAATTTAAGAATAAAATAATAATACGTTTAACAATATTGGAATTTAGAGCAAAATCAATACTCGCATGTTGATAAAATTATGAAAAAAATCGTGTTAAAATAAATTATATGAATGCACAGCGTATAGAAAATTACGCCGAGGACGTGATGGAACATGGAAAGATATAATCACTAGCAAAGAAGTCAAATCATACATATATGTAAAGGGTGTTTTTTATAGAGGTATAGAACTTTAAGTTGCAATAAAACAACGATGGATTGTTCGATTGACATGAATTTTATTTATCCGAAAGATAATCTTGTGGCATTACATTTTAAATATGATTTGTGGCATATGACCGCCACGGCTGGCGCGGATGTAGTCCAATCTGAACGTCCAATTTTCGATGAATTTTTCCAACATTTGTGGCCGTATATCGGCAATAACACGGCGAATGTTGTCTTCCAAATGGTCAAGCGTTTGTGGCAGAAAGTAGTCTAACCGTAATTCCACATGGAATACATACTCCTATATTTGTTTAACAGTGTTATGTTATCCGCTTAACAGAGCCCTGTAATCTCAATTGGTTTGTGTCTAGGGTTTTAAATTTCGAAATTTATCATCGCACACATTATGCATAGAGAACAAAATTTTAAAAAAATATATATTTTTTAAACCAAAAAACAAAATAATTTAATATGTTTATGAAATTTTAAAGAAAACACTTCACTTTTGTACTCTTTCAACAAAACCATTAAAATATTTCATCAATACCTCGACTCTCGGTCGCATCAGATGTCATATTGTCAAGATAATAATTATAAAAATAATAATAATAATAATAATAATAAAAATAATAATAATAATAATAATAACTACTCCATTACTGCTTTGCGTGCTCCTTCCTAATAAGTTCACACTTATTAAAGAAACAAAGATCCAAATTTCGTACTCCATTTAGGTGATGCGTTACGTTATTTCACTATACGAGTAAATTATTGTCCCTCTTAGCAAGAAACAATTGCTATGAAATAGGCCAACACTACAACTTGGTAATGTACAAAATAAGCCCTACGTTTTTTCCTTTCAAAGGACGAAGAATTTTTCACTTTTATTTCTAAAGGAAAGTGTCATAAGTTGTACCAAAAAAAAAAAACTGAGATAAAGGGTGGTTTTTTTAACAACTTTCTTTTTGGAAACACTGTTTTTGACAGCTCAACTTTTTCGTGTAACATGTTACAGTTCAGTTTGGACTATAATTTAACCATGAATCGACTTATAAACGAACAGCACTTGTAGATTATTGAATTTTATTATCAAAATCCATACTCGTCCACATTTTTATCGGAAAATTGTGCCCATTTCTGGTTGAATGGAGAATCGGGACCAAAAAAAAATTGCCATATTTGGTGTGAAGAGCAGACAGAAACAATGCATTCAAAAAAATGCAGTGTTTGGTTTGGATTATGCAACGGTGGCATCATTGCGGCATACTTTTTCAAAGACGATGAAGGCAGGAATGTTACTGTGAATGGCAAGCGCAACCGAGCGATTATTACAATTTTTTGTGGTTTCAACACAACACACGAAACAATGTCCCAGTTGAGAGGCGAGTTCGATGAACAGTTTATTTCACGTTTGGGGCCCTTCAATTGGCCGCCTAGATTGTGCGATTTAACGCCTTTAGACTATTTTTTATTGGGTTATGTTAAGGCTCATGTCTATAGGGGCAAGCCTGCAACGGTTGACGCCTGGAAGCCTATATTTATTCGTGAGATACCAGCCGAACCAGAGTATGAACCATTTGAGGCGTAGCCGTAGTCAACATTTACATGAAATCATCTTTACACATTAAATTTAATATGGATCATTTCATCCATTCAAATAAAAATTTCATACATTTCTCTAATCATTATATTATTTGTAATCAAATCCGAGGGCTCTTAAAAAATCACCCTTTACATAGAACTTCATGGTAATGTTTGTGATTCTTTAGACTATAAATTATATATGTATTTGCAAAAAATTAACCGAAAAGCAAACTTTTTGTAATATCTAGAAAAATAAAATCCAATTACATATACAATATTTATTTCATCAGTGTTTTTAAGAAAGAAAAAATAATAATAATAACAATGAATAAATATGAATAAAATTTTATTCAACACCACAAACCAAAAATGCCATTAAAACAACTCATGCAAATTTAAACTATATGAAAGCTTGAGTTACATTTTTTATGCAATATAATTCGTTTCGTGCAAAAGAAATAAATGACAGCATAAATGACTTTAGGGAGACTAAAGGTTTCTTTTGCGTTAAAATACAAAGTCATTCGTTACATCATAACAAGTGAAAAATCAAAATGTAGATTCATTTTCATTTACAGAAAATCTTTTAAGAAAAATCTTTGAACGACTTCTTCAGTTGTATTTAATTTAACGCCATCAGCTGTGGTATAATAGCCAAGGTTATACTGAATGATGACCCTTAAAAATATGCTATGAATAAATACAATACTTTTTTATAATTTATTTACGACAGTGAGAGGAAATTATGCAATTAAATAAATGGACGAAGTGTAACAGATCAAAAGAAAGCAGTGAGATGATATCAAGATGAATGTTTGAAAGCACCCGATTTTTGTATGGTTAAGTAAAACAAAAGTTATGTAAAAAGGGTCTTCAACGAACTAAAATGGATAAGGCCTTGTTGAAAAGGCTATTAGGGAAAAGATATAATAAATTAATTTGTAACTTGACCTAATGGAGATAAATAGATAAGGATTTTTCTTAAAATTCCAAACATTTTTTTAGATTAAAACAAAGTCACAAACCCTGTTTATGGAATAATACATTGAACTTAAGGGTATTTGTATCTTTTGTTTTTATTTCCTAGTAGGTATGTTTTTGTATTCACTTTTCTTTAATAAATTATGTTCTTCAAATAGGTTTAACTACCGAATATTGACAAACAAAAGAAATCTTGTTAAACCTTTGCTTTATGCTATTCCTTTTGATAAAACTTTGCAAGGATAAAAGTCTAAAAGTTTGCCATAATAATTTTCTTAAGGAGGCCAAAAAATCATTCTTAAGTAACATAATGAAGCACTAAGTAAGAGCCTGATAAGTAAAATTGCTGATAATCTGCTAACATTTAGATAAACAGCAATAATGGGAATTCAATTAAATATAATGAAATCCTATAAGCATGGGTGGCATGGTTTTAGGCGTAATTAACTTAAACTTTGTACTGCCTTTTTACAAAACATTTTACAAAATGAAATTTAAGTTTACGAAAAAAATTTTGAAATTGTATTGAAAATTTTAAGTTAATATCGTTTTTATTTATTTACACTAAAAATTAAATAGATAAAAGTATATGGGGGGGGAATTTCCCAACCAAAGTATACAAAGGCTTGTGTTCGAACTTTGAAGTCTATTAACTGATGTAGCTGATAAGATGAGACTGATGTTTAAATAGTCCCAAATTTTGCAATTTATTTAATTTTGTATTTCAGCAGGAACAACTTCATTCATATACTCTCTTTTCAGTTAATTTTTGGAAACAATTTAGGCATTTTCTCCTCCTAAACGACCCATTTAATTTTCATACAAATTAAGCACTTGTTATGTTACGCGTACATCAGCAATTAGGAACCATTTTATATTGTACAGCATCATTTTAGGCAAAAAATAAAATACAACAGCCTTCATTTAGTTGAAATATAAAAAAAGAAACCTTTCTAATACATTATCCTACGACCAACAAATACTAATTTGTATTACACATTAACTTTATAATTTTATGAGTTTTGTCCTTGTAACTTTTGCTTTTTTAGACATTATTCTTGCAAAAACAGACTAAAAGTAAAGTGTTTCATTGCTGCATAATTTATGCAGAATTCTTTAAAAGTGTCTACTCTGGAAAAAAACTCGTTAAGTGATAAACATATAATGTTTACTTTATGTGTTATTTGCACTAACTTACAAACATTTAAAGCATCTTTTTACTATTCCTGTCATGTCAAACCTAAGTTACACGCACTCGAACTCGCACTCGCACACACACAAACACACACTTGCGAAAAGGCGACTACTCACTTTTCACGTACTTGCATTTAAAAACACATTATGTTTTTTTTTTCAGACAAGTGTTATTTTTTTACAAAATGTTAAGAAAGATGAGCTTAAAGTTTCTACACAAAAAGTTCAATAATGTAATTATGGTTGGAAAAATATGCTTAAAATTAAATTTTGTATTTATATTTTGTCAAAATGTTCACCTACAATTTCTAGAATGGATGAAGACGACTTTTTTTTGTTAATTTTGATAAGTTATAAAAAATTATAAAACTATAAATAAAAATGTGTTTTGCCGCCTTAAAGTTGGCAATAATTTTTGAAATCACCTCTACATACATAAAACTATTATATAACAATGGAAGAAATTAAAACAATTTAAACAATATCCATCAAATTCTCAATTCGAGATATTCTCCAAAACAATTATAAAATTTTTTATTTAATTGTTATGCAGGCATACTCCCATAAAGACAATAAATAGAAAAAAATTTAATAATTAGAACAAATATTACGTTTGGAAGATTTAAAAAATTAACGAATTTTGCTCATAAATTAATTTCAGTTCAAAGGATTATTTAGATTATAAATATATTAATGGTGCAGCTATAAAGTAGGCAACACAATTTATAATCATCTATGCACACACTTAAAAATTAAAACGAATTAGTCAAATTCACAAAGAGCCACATAAAATTTCTAAAAAGAAATGGCCATATGTATTGTGCACACAATATTTTTTAACTTCCCAATATCGATGTCGATCGAAGTGTATTGAAAATTCTATGCCCCAACTATTCAGAAAAATTTTTACGATGATTTCCACATGGAAGTATGCGTGTGTTCGAAAGCCTCTCATAAATTGTGAACGTGTGAATTGAGATTAACAAAATCTGAAGCACTCTGAAGATTTTGTATGTAGTGATACGAGTATATAAATCGATTCAGCAAAAAAATTTTGATTTATCGAAAAATTTGGACAAAATATTTTTTTTATTTTTTTAGAAAACTCCGAATATTCTTTTCATAGTATCATTTACTTTATCAAGCTTAGAAAATTGCTTTGATTGTAGTAATTTTGACCAAAATTTATTTCTTCTTTCCAGAGATATCCTTTTTGAAAATTTTCATAAGCTGTTAACCTTTTTTGTAATAACTCCGAATATTCTCCGAAAAGTCGTTTCAGTCATTCTTTGGTTTTTAAATTTTGTTTAATTTTCCAAGCATTGTTTTTTCTTTTAATTTTTACGGAAATACTTCTCAAATCTAGCGTAATACAAAAAGTTGCAGGGATGGAACAATATTTTTTCTATAATTTTTTTGTTCTGAAAGCTTATCACACCAAAAATTTTGGATGGACTTTTATAAAATATAAACCTTGAAAAACTGTGCACTAAGTAGAGCTGCTTAATTAGGAATTAGGGAAAATATCTTATTTCCAATAAAAACACATAGAAACAAAGCGAAAATATGTTATTTCAAAAATTTAAATAAAAAGCTCGTAGCAATCTTGAAAAAATAACCCGGAGCATCGGCATAAATCTGTAAGAATCGTATATTTTAGTTAAAGGCAGTGTAGGATAAAGAGCAAAGCACTATGGATGCCCAAAGGAGAATTATTTAAAGCCTTCTTTATATATGCCATAATTTTAAAACTTTTAAACAGGAATCCTCAAAGTGTACTTTGCAATATAATTTAATTAATCTCCTTGAGCCAGAATTCTAGCAACACTATGAAATAATATAATAAACACAATGTAAACATGTATGTAAATAGCATATTTCAAGTTAAATTTATCAAAATATTAATAGACACTTACTTTGACTAATTAACAGTAACAAGAGTAATTAATCGTTCTGAAGCATGAGGTATTTGACAAATAGATACACGTATCAAAGTAAAACATTTACAGTTTAAACTAGAGATGTAGACTACTGTAATAGGGGAGTTCCAGATATTGAAAATTATGTATTTTTTAAAGCTCTTTGTACTATTCAAATATAGAATATTATTTTTGTGACCTCCATAAGATTTATTTAATTCGTAATTAAATCAAAATTATTTGTTGAACGATAAATTAAATAGTAGAAATTAGTTGGAGAGAGGATACCATGGGGGTTACTCTCTATTGCGATGCGTATGCGATGTGCAAGAAAAATAGTGCATAATCGGATAATTGATACCCTTTATTGAGTTTACGCGCGTCTGATTTTTCGACTTTCTCAAATCTGGCGTCAATGCACTCTGTAATTGTCAAAATCGTTCGTTAAAACCAAATATCTTGCGCTAACAAAACATCAAACGCATCGAACTAGCTTACGCATCGCAATATAGAGTAACCCCCCAGGGTTATAAAACTTCTAATTGGTTCTACTTGGTGAATCCAGACTGATCCTTATCAATTACACTTCAAGTCGACTCACAAACCTCCACGTGGCGATCCCTGGGCGATGTTATTGACACTCCTCAAACACCGGCGAATTGTGAGAGGCGTCTGTTCTCCTAGTTGGGGCGGCTGTAAGTGGACGTCTGATCTTATACTTAGCAATTCGCTATATAAAATATGTTTTACACTTAGACGGTCTAGTGGCTTAGATGGCATCCCCATCATCAGACTAGGATGCAGTAGACTAATCATTTGCTCATCCGAAATAGAATGATTAACGAAATCTCAAACAACATAAATGAAGGACCTATGCTTCCTATAGGATCGATGGCAAATATATATATATATATATATATATATATATATATATATATATATATATATATATATATATATATATATATATATATATATATATATATATATATATATATATATATATATATATATATATATATATATATATATATATATATATATATATATATATATATATATATATATATATATATATATATATATATATATATATATATATATATATATATATATATATATATATATATATATATATATATATATATATATATATATATATATATATATATATATATATATATATATATATATATATATATATATATATATATATATAGTTGGAGAGTATAATTTACCACAATTCTACTACTGAATTTATTTTAAAATCAACAGATTAACACCAAAGTATTTCATAAATAAATACTATAGAGATAATGTTTTGCTAAGCAGTTCACTTCCAACAAATTTCGCCGTAAAACATTCTTCAGTTTTTCCTATTAAATATTTACAACAATGTCTTTAGTACTAAAGTGTCCTGATTAAAATAAAATAATATTTTTCAGTCTGAGTTTCATTTAATTATTCTTATTATTTTTTTTTTTTTTTTTTTTTTTTTGTAATGCACTAACTAGTTTGCTACATATATACTTATTAACGCAATCTACTTGTTACCATCAGCACTAACAAAAAAACCCTAAAATATGCTGTAGGAATTAAAAAAATAAAATACCCATTCATCCTATTCATCAAATGGGCGACCATGTTAAAAAAATGTATTATTTACTGATGTGTTTTGAAAATGAAACCAGTTTATATTTTCCATATTTTGGTCCTTAATCACTGTCCTTGTCGTTAATCACTGTTCCTTGTACGTTAATATTAGTAACGTATGAAATTGGCAATACAGATATGAGGTCTTAATGTTGTTGGTCATAAGCTTTTGAAAATGTTTGAAACTTGAAATAAGGAAAGAATTTATACCATTTAAAAAAATGCAAATTGTATATAAAAATTTCAAAAAAAAATTTAGAAAAAAGTTTTATAAAAATTTAATTGTTACATGCTGCCTGTCAGGCAATTAATTTATAAAAAGTTAATTTCATATATTTAATAATAACACTGAATTTAATATAATGATCCACAGCTCAACAAAATCAATCCACCAACGATGAAAAAATCGCAGTTGTGAGATGTGTAACCTCTTCCTTTTTTTTGGACGTCGGTTAAAAATTTAGTTTTCCTTTTTATTTCAACTCTTTAAAAACAGCCAATTTAAATAACATACCGCTAGTTAAAGTCCCCACAAGATCTCTGTCCTTATGTACACTTAGACATGGGTGATTTTTAGTCCTTAAGGACACACGAGTTGCTCTTCACATTAATAAAATAACTCAACGTAAGTCTCTGTCCAGATGTTGTTCATAAATCTCTATTTTATAATACACGGGATATTGTGTTGTATATTATAAAACCATTGAAAATAAATTTTATTTTAATAAATCAAACCATGTAACCTTTTTATTAGTAATACTCATACATCACATTTCAATGAAATTAAACTCTGCACGAGACAACATAAATTTTGCCATTCAGTCTTTATTTTAAGAGCCTCGTCCACAAATATTTTACGGTGTTTTATTATACAAAAAATTTAAAACAATCCTCGCTGCTTTATTTTGTTTCAAATCTTCCTAAAACCAACATCGTCTGGAGAGTCCTGTGAATTAAATTTATTTTTTTTTCTCTCTTTATGGCGCGTTTAAGAAGATGTAGCAACAAGCAGCTCTTTAATGAAATTTCATAAATTCGTTAACTTTTGTTATAAACTTAACCGCACATTTCCTTTTTACAGCCGAATTAAGGTACAATTAGTCTTTACTTTCTGTTCTGTTCCGAATCAGCTGATTGTTTTCTGTTAAATGGAGAATGTGTGTATATGATTAGTTTTTAATTTGCCGTTATGTTCCGTTCCGGACTATTCTGCTGAAAACTGAATTTTACTTAGAGTTCTAAGTGACAGCAAGAAACAGCTGCTTGTTTCAGGGAACCAAGCCGATCGGGCCAAACAATTTTACAATTAGTAATAAGAATTTATTGGAATAAATTTGTTTAAAGTAAATAAATATTCATATTTATTTCATATTGTTTAAAAACATATAAAATAAATTGTTTTAATTAATATTTGGTTTAATTAATATTGATCTACAGATCTATATTTTGATTGTTGATAGCGCCTTCATTGCAAAAATAATTTTCCAGTTGATCTCTCAAATGGACAGGAGTATCTGAAGACCTACGTAGCTGTGTTGTAATTGATCTTAGTGGACGACTACCATTTGCACCAATTTCTGCACGCCATTCTCCTTCATGTACAGTGCCATTTGCTTCACGGTCTATAAAATTTGCTGGACAATACCAGCGTTTCTGGTCGTTTAGCATAATGAAATTGTGCAAAGCTATGCATGCTAATACAATGGCCTCACAGTTGTCAGGTGACCATTCTAGAGTAGTTAAAAGTACTCTCCAACGGGCAGCTAAAATACCAAAGGTATTTTCTATTACCCTTCTTGTAATTGAAGAACATTGATCCTGAATTCGGAGGACATTTCAAAGCTATGTGATTGCCATCAATTGCTCCCACGCAATTTGGAATATCCCATTTATGTTGGAATTCTTTTTCGATATCAACGTATTGAGCGGTTGTCGGTTCACTTACATAAATAGGAGATAGCAAACGCCACAATACATCACACGTCTCCAGTATGATGTTTCGAACTGGAGTTTTACCCAATTTGTGGCTCCAAGCAATCGACTGAATGGAACCTCCATGTCCTAAATACCTGTAAGACATACATATGTGCTTATGTAATTAAATTTTATTGGATGTAAAACTTACAGTAGTGTTATAGAAAGCCTCTCATCGGGTAATATGCGTTGTCCAGACATTCTTGGAGAACTCTTAACTATTGATAACAATAGCTCATACACATTATTAGTCATTCGGGTATGAAGAAAGAAATGTTCGTCATCAATATCCTAAATTTTTTGAAAAACTTTTCAATGATAGCCAAATGATGACCAATCCCTATTGATAGGTCGGGCGTACCATCTTCGGTGGCTTTGAGTTTTCCTCATTTTTATATTGTTGTACATTTTGCACAAGTTTAAAAAGCTTGTTGCAACAAACACGTCATCAATATCCGAATCTGAGTAGCTATTGTCCATTTTGCACGTTTATATTTATTATAATTTACTTTAAATTACTTTACAATTGCGCGCGGTTTTAATTTTATTCTTTGTTGTCAGAAACAGCTGATACGTTTTTACGGAACTTCTAACTACAAAAATTTAAAAGCAGAACGGCACAGAACGGAACAGAAAGTAAAAGTCAATACTAATGAGGCCTTTACAATTGAGCAAGAATTTCATTAAGAATATTTAGTTTTCGCCGTAATTTGTTAGGGAAAACCAAAAACTATGCAACATTTTAAACGTAAACAAATTCAGCCTAATTTTATGCTACAAATTTCTAGTTATTAATTTAATTTTGATGCATATGAGTACATACTTTATTTTATTATTTTATTTAATTCATAGAGGCAAGATTGAAACCTGACAAATGATTTTAGTATAAATTTATATTTACAATAATTCATAATTTTCAACATCGAAATTAACAATAAGTGGTAATGCTTTTCAAATAATTGAATCTAAATGAAGGCATCGTGACTAATGAATATTATTTGTCAATGACTTCTTCAGATTCGGTAACCACGCCATAAGGCTGGGTCTCCTCTACAAGGACTTTATCAAGGCTATAAGGAGGAAGAAGAGAAAGAAAGAGTTAGTCACGTTCTGTGTTTAATGTCTTGCATCAGGGAAACACCGTCTTCACTTACGTGGTTATATGTACGTCAACCAAGCAGTTGTTTAAAATAAACTCCTTCCTTCACTGGGAGCAGCGGTAAGAACCACACAATGGCAGCGAAACTACTACTCCTTCACCACCTTTCTATTCACATTGCTCTGTCGCCCTTCTATTTATACCCTCTTTATCACCCTCACCGTGGCTATTTCTCTATTATTACTTCTCATCAAGTTTTTCTTAAGAAAAAATTCTAGTAGTTTCTTTTGCCTTCGAGCGATTGCGGAAAATAAATCTGTTCGAGAAGAGCATTTAATGTCAATAAGTGGTGGAACTGCTATTTATTTGTGCTTTCTGCTCTATGAAAGTTATTGAAACTTTTTTTGAGTATTCCCCTGTAATATGTAGGGAATAAAGTTTGGGGAATGAGCATGGTTTTACAATTTCCTCTTTTAATGCATTCATAATACCACCGTTTTTCCCTTTTTTTCATGATAGGAGAAAATGAAAAAACTCGCACTGAATTTTTGTTTATGATTAGGATGAAAGGAATCATTTAGCTTTTGATCCAGTTGAGCAGAATCAAAATTCTACTCTCTTCCCACCAGCAGCTTGTGGACCTAACCCATCATAACCTTTACATGTTATGTCTTTATCTTCTTATATTCAGCCTATATCTTTCCGGCGTCTTGGCTATGTCCTCCTTATGTCTTCTTTGTTTTGTCTATGTTGTATTTGTTCTTAAGTATGTCTTGTCTATGTCTTTTCTATGTCTTGTCTTTGCATGTCTATGTCTTATGCATATCTTGTCTATGTCTCTTCTGTGTCCTCTTTATGTCTTATATGTCCTGCCTAGGTTTTGTCTATGTCTTGTATATATCTGACCTATGTTTATGCCTGGTCTATGTTTTGTCCGTATCATCTCTGTCTTGCCTGTGCCTATTCTATGTCTTTTCTATATCCTCTCTATGGCTTGCCCGTTTTGTCTACGTTTTGCCTGTTTTGTCTCTTTTGTGTCTTGTCTGTGTCATATCTATGTCTATGTTTTGTTTATGTTTTGCTTATGTCTATTATACGTGATTAAATCCTAAGTATGTCTCTTCTATGTATTTTCTGTTCTCTTTATGCCTCATATATCTTATATATGTTTTGTTTGTGTCTCATCTATGCCGTTTCTATATCCTGTCTTTATCAAGTGTATATTTTAATATGTCTTGTTTATTTCTGGTCTATGTTTTGTCTATGTCTGTACCATTTCTATGCCTTTTGTATACCTTGTCCATGTTTTGTCTATATATTCTTTATGCCTGATCTATATTTTGTCTATAAGTTGCATATGGCTAGTCCGTACCTTGCTTAAGCTTTGCCTATCTTTTGTGAATGTTTTATGTATGTATGTCTTGTCTATGTCTTGAGTATGTGTCTTCTATGTCTTTTTTTATGTCTTACCTGTGTTGCCTATATCTAGTCTATGATTTTTCTATGCCTGCTCTATATTTTGTCCATATTTTGTCTTGCCTAATGTCTTTTCTACGCCTTGTTCATGTCCAGTTTATGTCTTGTGTGTGCCTTTTTGAAGACCTCTCTATGTCTTCTCTGTTTCATATATATTTTATTTGTCAGTTGCTATGTATGTCTTGTCTGTGTCGTGTCTATATGTTTTTAATGTTTGCCTATGTCTTGTGTACGCCTTGTCTAAATTTTGAGAATGTCGCTTCTATTTTGGTTGTGTCTTGGCCATGTGTTGTATATATCAGGGCTGTGTTTCGTCTGCTTATTGTTTATGTCTGGTCTATGTTTTGTCTATAGTATATCTAGTGCCTTCATAGGCTAGTAGCTAGAGTACTAGACTGGTAGTCCGAAGGTCGCAGGTTCGATTCCTGCCGAAGACTATGTGTGTTTCTGCAGACAAGCCAAGTAGCTTCGTAGTTTATGTTTGTTAACTTTGATTAAAAAAAAGTCTTGTCTGTATCTTATATATATCTTGTCTATATCTGGTCTATGTCTGCCCATACCTAGCTAAAGTATTGTCTTTGTTTTTTGTATATCTTGTCTATATCTGGTCCGAACGTTGCTTGTGTATGACTTGGTGGGCTTGTCTGATAGGACGTTGTCGTTCTTTGTTGAAAGTTTAACATTTAACAAAAAAAAAGTAAATAAAAATGATATATTCCTCCCAAAGTTTACATTTCACATATTCTTTTCGTTCATTTATTCAATAAATAATGATTTTATCTGATGGAATATCGACTAGGCAAACACGTTGTATCAGTGTGTGTGTGTCAGTGCATTTATGTACTGAAAATGATATGTTTATTCTGTTCGAAGAAAAACAAAAAAAACACAAAACTGATAAATCAATACAGAAAAAACACCTTTAAAAAATCGATTGGCTGAAGCTTAAACGAAAACGGGATACACCAAAAAAAAAAAAATAAGTTTCAAATATCTACAGCAATGCTACACGTAAACGCCTTGGGAATTATGTACATATGTATGTAAAAATTTTGCGTGTTATTGGAAACGTTACTGAATTTTTGAAACTGTTGCTTTAGCTTTTCATATTTATTCACCTAAAAATATGCTGAATAAAAGATATAATAAAAAATAAGTGTGAAACAATACAAGCACGTTAAGCAAATATTCAACTAGAAAATCAATAAAATGGTATGTGTTACATGGAATTTGTTATGCAGGTGCACGTGTATGTGACAATATTGAAAACGAATGATATTTTCTAATTTTTTCTATACTGAGTTCAAGCACATGATAATAATGATAATATTAACAATGGTAAAAAGCAAAAATTGTTTAGGAGAAATGGGCAGCATATGTGACAATTCAAACCTCATTGAATGGGAGCACAATTGCAAGAACTATAGTATAATTTGACGACTTAATGAACAAAAACAATCATACTTGAAGAACACTTTTATTTCCAGCCAATGAATATTCAACTTTAATCGAATTTCTGTTCAAGTGTTAGTAATTCGGCCTCAAAATTGACAACGTCAAGTCGAGTTGGGAATGGCAAAGGAATTTATAACACAGTTATACGAATTTGACTTGTAAATGGGTAATAATAATTAAGGAATGTAATGTGTGTAATATGAAATGTTTTATTCAAGCAGTTTATTTGATTTCATTTTCCTAATACAAAAAGCAGAAAGATGGTTTTTTTTAATCCAAAATGTTCCTGGGTGAATTTTTTTTTTATATTTGTTGCTGTGTTTCGTATAAATTGGACGTAAAGATTTCAGGCAAGTAATTGCTAATTTAAAAGGATGTGTAATTAAGACTAAGATATAATTAAGAAAATTCTATGAGTTTTTCATACACATTTTTGCAGTGTTTCAGATATCGTCTTTTCCCTCGCCCCCTTAAAACTCATACAAAGAAATAAAATTAAGAAAAATAATTAAAAATGAAATAAATAAATTAATAGAAAAAAAAACAAAATTCAACAAAAATTTTCAAAATGTGCAATTTTACTAAAAAAATATGTATTTATGATTTTTTTCAAACTTAAAATAACAATTTAAGATTTTTTGCAATTTTGATTTTTACTAAATTTGTTGTTGTTGTTGTTGAGTCTGATACTACTTACGATTCTGCAATTATAGCTCTGCAAAGTTGGACACAACGGAAATTTTGTGAAAAATTAGCAGCATCAGGCACTTCATACATTTGGAGCTCGTCTGCAGATTTAAAGCGTTGGACTTACTCTCTTCAAATAACTAACTTGAGTGACATATTTCAAAAGATTATTCCATATTGGAATGGAAATAAAAAATGCAAGTGACCCATTTATTATAAATGGATTTAAGACCTATCTCAAAAGAGAAAAGAAAAATTTTCAAAAATTAAAAAAAAATTAAAAATTTCACGAATGCTCTTTTATTGCAGAAACCAATTTTCAATGTCTGGCCTAAAATGATCAATAATTTTTTTATGTTGATTGTCAAATCAATTTTTATTGAAGATTCAATTAATAATAATAACAAATCGAAATAAAAATAGAAACAAAAACACACCAAAAAAATATTTAAAACAGCTGAATTAAGCAGTGCAGCTGCTTTAATTACAAATTGTTCATTTACTTTCTTCAATGGAAAGTTATTTTAAAAATTTCTCCCAATACGTCTACTATTTTTTATAAAAATAAAAAAAATTTAGAGCACTTAAGTGACGTTCAAAGAGTTTTATTTTTATTTAATTTTATTTAAAATCTAATCGACTTCGTTCGAGTTAATTTTATGTTGTTTCCTCTTATTTTCCCAAAATAGAGGAAAACATTTTCCACAGAATGGTTACACTTTTTTCACATTAGGCAAATATTTGTTTTATGGCAAATGTTTTGTTATTCAAAAATCAAATCTTTTTTATTTGCCATAAAAAATAATCACACTACGGCAATGAAATATTTTAAGATTTTTTGTCAAATGGATATACAATGTATGTAAGGTACGGTCTTAAAGGTTTTCTTAATAGCGCAATATATGGAGGAAGTAAAGAGGAGTTGTCAATCACTAAATATAATTTTTTTAAAGACAATTAAGAAAATCGTCCGCCGATAAATCAGTGAAATGGGACCTTCTTGGATTAGAAATTAAAATGATGAACCAACTTGGACTGACAGATTTTAAATGCTTATAATTTTTGTATTTTTTATTATTATTATTTTTTTCTTTTGTTGCAGATAATATAGAATTTTATAAAATTTTATAATGTCATCACACTTAGTGGAAGAACGTTTAAAAATTTTAGAATTTTATTATGTTTCCGGACGATCAATTCTTACAACGCAAAGAATACTGCAGAGGCTCCCACTGTAAACATGATAAGAAGCTCAATAACCCGTTTGGGGTACAGAGAATCCGAGAGCATTGCATCAGCGACAATTACACCCTGTCAGATGCACTGTTTGGTGTGCAATCATGGCTGATAAAGTTATTGGTCCATATTTCTTCCAATATGAACTTAATGAGCCAGAAACCGTCTCTGGGGTGGTATACCGGACCATGTTGGAAAATTTTTTACGTCCGATAGTTCTCAATAATCGTAACATATGGTTCCAGCAAGATGGAGCTACAGCTCATACCGCAAGAGCCACAATGGCATAAGCATTTCAAATCAGTCAGTCCAAGTTGGCCCACCCTGTATATACCAATTACGACGCCATTTTATGAAATTGAATATGACCCCTCAATGGAACATCCAGCAGTTCTTTCAAATATATACGAGAACGTATTTTAATAAATTCGTTTCGCAATATTTTGCAAACCAGAAGGAAGAGTGAACAAATATTTGGCACTAATAATCGCTAACCCAGAGACATCACTGGCACCAAGTTTCATCAAATGGTTGGTTGGTTTTAACGCGGCCTCAAATTTACTTGCTCTTATTTGTTGTCAATATTATAGTTTAAAAAAAAATTAATATTGAAAATTTATTCTTTTGGGAAATTTGCGCCAACTAATTGTTAAAACAATTAGTTTTGAAATAAGAGAATAAAAAAGAATAAATTAATAAACTTAATTTGTTTTTTTAAGCTTAAGGCCTTTTTTATTTAACTTTTTTTAATCTCTTCAGGATAGTTGTTTATTTTTTTCCATAAAAGATACCTTAAGCTTAAAAAATAAATTAAGTTTATTCATTAAAATAAATCGGTAGAAAAAAATAGAACGTATACAAAAGAAGAAATTCTCAATATTAAGTATTTACAATAAAGTGTTGCATATTTTAAGGCCATTAATATTTTTAAATTTCTGCAAAAAATTTCGTTGCTATATTTAACATTTTTTCCATAATTTAGAAACTTTTCAAACAAAAATGAAACGTAAACAGCCCTTGATATGCATAAGCAGCAAAGAATTTATATGCTATTGCCGTGAAAATCCATAAATCAACTGCCAAAAAGAGCAAATTTGGGTGACATTAGAAATAAAATAAATTTGTTTTATTTTAAAAAATTGAGTGATAAATTAAGCGACATTTTAACTGAAAATATTTCGCTTTGTTTTTTTGATTAATTTTGCTTTTAAAGTTACAAAAAATAAATGTTGGGTTGCAACGATTTATTGTTCATAAATCGTTTTTCATATTTTAAAGCATATTTAAAGCATAATTTTCAAGGAGACTAATTTTTATACTAAACTATTTACTTTTTATATGATCCTAGAGCATTTCTCATTTAAATAATTAAACTTTCTTCACATGCTTACGACATTGTAGTGTACTATTAGGCGTTAACACATTAAGAAATAGCCAAATAATTTAGCCCAACTACAGCCAATTCACCTTTAGAGTTAAAATGTTAATTAATCAAATATTCTCTTATAAATCAATGACATTATTACTCTTCATAATGACGCAGACAAAAGAAAAAGAAATACTGATAGACTTTTAATATTCATTATGTATACAGTAGACTAAAAAATTAAGCACACAGCAACATTTTTGAAAGAATTTAGCAAAATCTGTATTCATTTTAGTAAAAGTATTAAAGGAAAACCTATATTTAATATAAATCTAGAGCTTTTCCTTTGTTCTTGTTTAAAATATTTGCAACTTTATTGTAAATTCCTGAAAATATTGCTAACAATGGTTTAACTGCAACGCAAAACTAAGGAAAAACTTTTTTTAAATTGTGAATAAGCCTGAAATTTACAGCCAAAAAAAATTTACATACAAAGGTAAGCGATGTAGAGAGAAATTTTGTTTAGAAGTGACACCAAAAGCATCGATTATATCGAGAAATATCCTTTAATCTTCGAAGATGTTTAGCTAAGCAAGGTCTATATCCTTTCTATTCCAAGGATAAACCACTTGTAAACAAAGGATGCAGATTAATAAAGCTAAAATCGATCGTATTGTGCGGCTGGTGGCACCGTCTGTCTTGTTGAAATCACATATCGTCCAGTTTATAAACTTCAATTGCAAGCAAAAAAAAAAAAAAAGATTATCTGAATTCACGTTACCCGGTTTTTCAGCATCGTTTTCGAACAAATACTAGTACATCCCAGTGACACCTCCAGACCATAATCCGCACCAACCAGTCGTTTTTTCCGGTTAGAATGGCTTTTCCACAATGTCTAGTGGGTTCTCAAAGCCCCATATGCTTTAAATTTACTTGTTGACGCAACCACCGAGTGAGAAATGAGTTGCATCGCTGAAAAAAGTTTTGTGCTCTAGAACCCAACCAGTATATCTACGATGTTATGAATAGTCAGCCGGCTTTAACTGTTGTGTGAACTGGAGTTTAGATGGATGGAGGTGGATAAGCAAATTTAAAGTACACCATAATGATCCGTAAGATAGACCCAATTGCAGAGAAAGACAAATTCAAATTATCCGCCACACTTTCACTAAGAGAAGCAATATTTTCTGCAGTGCTCACATTGCGATGATGCACAAGCCTCGCCACATTTGTAACGCTTCCAGTCTCTTCAAATTTCTTTATAATCTTGACAATTATTTGCATAGTAGGTACATTATGACGACCATAGTCACCCCATAATGTTCGAAAAGTCGCCATATTTTAACCATAATTTTTGTGGTACATTTTAACTATTTTTGGTTAAACGATCCATATTCGTAAATGGCAAACCTTTTACTCAATAAATAATATTTTAAAATTGACATCATATATAACAGCCGATAGCCTTTTTAAACCGGTAGTTTCAAAACAATTAAATGGATAACCCGATATTTTCGACGGGGTTTCAGTTTTTGAAAGTTAATGTTTTTATTGTTGCAGCAGCGTTTCGAGATGCAAATTTCACGTGTTGCATCAATATCTTTTGTATTGTTCTTGCTAAATATTTTGTAATGTTCTTGCTTAAGGTCTACCTTTTTCTGATTTAATGCAGATGTTTCATTGTTCGCTACACCAAATTTTTTTAAACTCTAATGAACTCTAAAACCTTTAGATGGGGAGAACATCCCTATAAATTTTAATATTAAGTATTTGAAAAAAGATTTAATTTTTTTTTGCATGTTATTTTATATAATCATTAATACATAAATTGTATATATGTCGCAAGAAAAATAAAATAAACTCATGTTGAGTGTAATTGTTTGCTGTGTTGTTTGTATAGAAACATTCTAAGCCTACTATGATTATGTATTTTATAACAATCATATGCGATAGAGAATTCTCATATGGTATCTGATTTGTTTCACATAAACATACGAGGTTGAATGTTTTCAAACTGCTTGAAGTTCACTAACGATTTGGTTTAGCAACCAATGAAATGTCGGCATATAAACGGCTAAAGCCAAAACAAACAATAAAAATTTTTGTACCTCTAATTGTTGCGGAGAATATTCTAAAAGATTTTAATATACAGCAAATTATATTTAGTTTCTTTTTTGGTTCTGAAGCTTTCATTTATAAAAACACATATTAAAGTAGTCGAACTTTCGGGCCTTAGTTTTGCGGCCTACACGGAGGAAAATGCTACTATCAATTATCAATATCGTTGCTTTTTATTGCACGCGATAAAGCAGATCCAAAAAAGATTTTGAAGTAGAGGATCGCATATAAGTCTCCTTTTGTCCTGTTGTTGCTCGATGTGGGCAATAAACACTTTTGAAAGTAATCCTTTCCAACGACCGATTTAAATGCTCCAAAGATGATGAAGGAACTTAGTGAAAACCATTAAATAACTATAATTAATAATATATACTCTATGATTTTTATTTTTTTAATATATCTTATTATTTAAAACCAAGCTCTCCGCTATTACAGAGAAATGCTTCCCATTCGCAATAAAATTTGATTTTCTCATCTGGCTAATATTGCTATTTAATATAGAGTTATTCCATTTTGTTAACATACTTCTAATCTATATCTGGCAAGAAAAATTATAATAGTAAAAAATTGGGATGGAGCAGTTGGTTTACCATTTATGTTCTTCAACATTTGCCTGTCATAATTTCTTTTAAGAATGTCGCTGTTAGAATTTCAAATTTAATTTAAAATAAAAGGATAAGTAATAAAAAATTTTGCCATGGTGATTATTTTTAATAAGAAATATGAAGCAGTCTAAATTTCATATACACGTGTAGTATATTTAATCAAACACGTCAACAACCACACACACTCGTATATTATTACACTAAGTTGTGGGTCACATGACCCCATTTAAATTAAAGTGAAAAGTGTGTTGGAGAAGCATGGAAGTGTATCATTTGGTAATTGCCTTGACATTGTAATAGAAATAAAGACCCATAACCAAAATTTATAATATGTGTGGGTTAGAAATTTCTAATGCAAAAGTAAAGCATACCAATAGGCTGAGTTTAATTTCTTTATTTAAGAAACCGTAAAAATGTTGTTTATAAACAAACAATCGAATGCCATCAAACCTCAATGAAATTAACAAATTCGTAGAGTCAAGGGAACATGTAATTTGTTACGAACCCCACAAAATTGCAAAATAAGAACTTGAAATTTATTTAAGGAAAATCTTAATAAATAGCTAGAATGGCAATATAAGAAAATTTCATTTAAAATAGTCAGATATTATTCACGAAGGATAGCAAAATAAGACTATTCTTAAAATTTAAAGCATACTTTTGGGATGCTTTCTATATATTTTAAAAAGCCGCCAAACTTTGTCTATAAAATAACAATAGACATTTGTATAATTAAAGAAATTCTTTTGCAGTAAAAAATTTGGTTTCAAGAATAATAAAATAAGACTAAGAATAGTAAAACAAGACTATTCCCCAAAAATAAAGCATACTTTTGGGTATCATTTGATATCTCATATCAATGCTTTTTGCAATAAAATTTGATTTAGAATACTGTAAAATTGGAAAAACAGAGAATAATATTGTTTATCCGAATCTAAAATTACGCTTTAAAAATAAAAACTGAACAAATATATTACACTCACATAAAACACTGATTTTGATATGCACATTTTATAAATTATTTGAATTGATATTTCTTTGAGTGTCTCCGAGTTACTAAATAGTTTTTCAATCAGGCGTAAGCCAGTTGGGGCGAACCACTCGATATTTGTAACTAACTTACATCACCTCTGAAGTGAGATATCTATACCTGCAGTCGATAATTGTGGATGCTACGTTGGAACCACACACTGTCCATAGCCATGCCTCCCAGATTGAGACACAATAAGTTTTTATTATTGACCTATAGCTCTTATCGCTGAAGCCGATGACTTCAATCAATCATGGTCTGACCAAGGATGCTATCGCTGCATAATCTTTATAAAACGTTTTGGATGTTTCGCCACTTGGTGAACCGTGTGACTCTTAACAACATCATAGTCGTCCACAAATAGGCCACGCTAAACATAATAATAAATATTACAACATGAAGATTTATCAAGCAAGCCGATTTGCCAACAACGACTGTCCTTAAAAAAACATATTATATTCAATATTTTTACTTCTTTTATATTTTGAATTTTATTTTTCTGAGTGTAACTTATACAACTATCGCTTATATATCAAAATAATTCTTACTGAAACAACAAAATACTTGCAAAGCCATTACAAATTTTGTGCTGCTATTTTATGATTTTAAAAAGATTCCTTATTGATAGGAAACATGACAGCCTTAAAGTATGCCATACTTAGTTCACATTCAATGATATCGTTCAATATACTAAAATAGAGAGAGACGCTGAACTATAGCAAGTCATATGGATAACATTGTAGGAAATGCAAGGAAGGCAAGAACAAAACAAAACTAAGACAATATAAAAAAGTTTTTAAGGCTTAAAGAACCTGAAAGTATGCAATTTAAAAAATTCATAATAAATTTTTATATTGCTAAAGGTTATGCTATGAATATTTGTTCAATAAATTTTTATATACAACAAACTACAAAAGAAGGAACAAAAGAATTATTATAAATATATAAGAGCATATAATGGATACCTGCAGTGGCTGATATTTTCAAGACAATTTTAACAACATTTGTATTGTTGTAGAATTATTTTATATATATTTTTTTGGTATAACTCAAACATAATATTTGAAGTTTGTTTACATTTGCCTGGCCATAGCACGCTTTAGGTTTTTTAAAAACATATCCGAATTGAGAACATTAAAAACTTATTGTTTGCACAAAATAACAGAAGAAATTAAAAATCGTTTATTAAAGTTTCAAGTACAATTTTAACAACATTTGTATTATTGTAGAATTATTTTATACATATATTTTTTTTTTTATAACTCAAACATAATAGTTAATTTTTTTTTACATTTGCCTGGCCATAGCACGCTTTTAGGTTTTTAAAATCATATCCGAATTGAGAACATTAAAAACTTTGCACAAAATAACAGAAGAAATTAAAGTTATTATTAAAGTTTCAAGTATCAGCCCTGTCAAACTTAGAATACTTTAAGGCATAGTAATGTATATCATTAGGCTGTATAAAACAAATAAGACAATTCAAGAATACCGTAAGCAAACTTTTCATACCAATAATTTTCAACTTTCATGCGTTGCTTACATTTAGATTTATAAATTATAAATGCTTTAAGCATATAAACACATATGTAAGTGTGTATAAAAAATATTTTTAATTTGGCGCGTCAGGACGTAAAATAAATTCCTAATAAACTTTCCTGCTAAGTCTTTCAGAAAAGCATTAGTAATAGAGAAAATGAAAAAATTCGTTTTTCAGGCATGTGTTAAAATGATTATGAATATAAAATTTTGTTGCCTTAAATAAGGCACACAAAGTATGCACATTTTTAGGCTTCCAAAGTTAAGAGTTAATTAGCAGTAATTAAGGCATTAAAAGTAAATGAAACACCATATCAATACACATAAATATGTATGTAGTAGTAATAATGAAAAAAAGTACAAAATGTGGTTGAAGTTAATTAAAATAATCAATAAAGTGTTCTAATTAGTTTTTATTTATTCATTATAATAAAATAATAAATTTAGTTTTAACGTAGGCTCTAATTGCTTTTGCCAACTAATTTGCTTTATGGGTTATTTTTCATTTTAAATTCATAGGTCCTTTAGCCTTTAAGAAATTGGTTTGCTTTTCAACAAACTAAAGTTCAACATTTGGGATCTGATTTCGCTGCTGCTTATTGCTGTTAGCAATAATTATTGCATAGCCTTAGGCTTAAACAACACAATAAAATTTTTATTGCATTAACACAGTTGGCAACAACACAATGAGGACTTTTCGTAATATTCGTCTATGTATTTTAATCACCCTTATTCTATTTGGCGTTGTCGACACCAATAAATCGGCAACTGGGGGACCGATGTCGACAGCAATTATATATTATTTATAGGCTATTACTATAACTAAAGCTCACAAAATGGCAAGTGGCCGCCAATAACATTCGATTAGTGTCCAAAACGAGTACGAAACTGACTACCGACTACGACAATGAAAAAAATTTAAATAATTTGGTAAGCATAAGATTGAAAATTCCAATGTAAATTTCATTCAATTCAATCATACTCGCAAAAACTTATAACGTCTAAAACTGAAAATAAAAAATTATTGGTTATATTTAAAAAAAAAAGGGTAGGTGTCATAATTTTTTAGGAAAAAATTTTTTTTCGCACTAACCGCAAAAAAATTCGAACTAAAGCCATTACGTTTATCTATCCAGCTCAAAAGAAATCAAATCGATATCTGGAAAACTAAGCAAGTTATGACCGGAATGATACAGTAGTAGTACTGGTTACCTTTTTGGTCATAAATTGCTTAGTTTTCAAGATATCGACTTGATTTATGTTGACCTACCCCCTTGTTTTTTTTTAATATGAAAAAAATTTTTTTAAACAATACGTTTATCTTTTCAACGGTCATAACTTGCTTAGTTTTCAAGATATCGAAATTATTTTTGCGGGTAGTGCGAACAATTTTTTTTTTCCTTTTAAACAAAAATATATTACCATTGAATTGTCACACACTGTATTTGTTGTTATGTTGCGACAATAGAAATTTCTTAAGGTCAGGATTATCGCTCGTTTGTATGATGACTGGTTGAAAGCAAAACCAACAATTGCATAATTATGGGGGTCCAGCACACATAGATTTCACACCGAAATTTTTTATTAAATGAACCAAAAATTATTTTAGATATAAAATTTCATTCATTTAGTTAAGGAGGTACAATAAAGATTAAGTTTGATTATATTTATTATATATTAAGTATTTTTATATTTTAGTTTATTATTGCAATAAGCAAAAGTTTTTTTTTATGAGAAATTAAGAAAGCAGCCGCAATAAGTCTGCTGAATGCATTGAAATAGGGAGGGTAGAGGGGGGAATAGATGGGAAAAAAAGCTGGACTGGCATTATCACCAGTACAAGTAGCTAAAAATGGTGCCCTCAAAGTTATACATACATGAAGTTATTTTAATACCAACTTGTAATTACAAACAAGCATACGAAGTGTTATTAGCATGAGTACATTTATCGTTCCATTTTATATAACCTTTAACTGTCAACCGCAGTGGGATATTTAAATCAAGTCATAATTTTGGGACATCCTTTTCAAGGAAATTTTATTCTTGATAAAAAGAAAATACTTGTAGCAACAGCTGTCAAAAGTATTACGAAATAAACCCATTAACTTTAAAAAACTGCAGTACACAGTTCTACGCATACAAAACAAAAAAGCACAAGTGAAGTTAATGCAAATCAATCAATAACAACGGAATTCACAATAAAATAATACTGATAAAAAAATTTTACCAATACACTTAAAAAAATTTAATTAGAAAAATGTACTCAGAAGTACTGAGGCGATTAACAATATGTACTACTTAAAGTGTTACTTCTTTGGGAAAATGATAGTGTAGAAACGACAGGTGGTGAAATTAAAAGAGAGAGAGAGAAAGAGAGAGAGAAAGAGAGAGAGAGAGAAAGAGAGAGAGAGAGAGGGAGATTAATACTTTTTACAAATCTGCTATTGAACGCTTTTACATATTTTATACTATGTTGCAGCGCCCCTGGTGTTAAGTAGACGCATTAACTTTCTTAAGCTTCATTGTGTAACCATTTTATTGATTGTTTTACCTTCACCGACGATTCGACCTCAGAATTTTTCACTAATATCAAGCTTGATTTGACATGAATTTGCGGAGCAATACAAAAAAAAAATTCGGAGCGTAAAGAAAAATCAAAATCAATTTGTGAAGAATATTCAGAGTGCAGTTTACACAACCCGGATAGACAACTCGTCTGAAAAATAAATACAGGAATCACTTAAAAGTTTGAACGCATCTAATATGAATTTTTGAGACAGACATTCAACTCTGCTTAGGTTATGTAAAGCGTACATAAAAATATCTTTCTCGAAAATTTTCGAGACGATATCTTTCGAAAATATCAAACGAATTTAACACACATACGTGCACAGCCATATGGAAATTTTAAATATTTTTTTGCTGGAAATTAAAAATATTATATAAAAAAATTCCTATTTTCTAGAAGAGTTTGTTGAAATTTAATAACATTTTTTAGGCAAATTTAGAATTTTTCGTAATTTTTTTGAAGTTTCATGATTTCAATTTAAACAAAAATTAATTACTCCAATTAAAGTAAATTTTCCTTAATTCTAATTCACACATTTTTTCAATTCGTCTAAGTACATTAATTTTTTATTGGTGGAAGGGGGAAGAATGCTACAGGAGCGGGAGGCATGTCGATTCCCCATATGAACTTGAATAATCTGCTGTCTAATCCCTAATGCTATTATGCCATTAGAGAAGTTTATTTTAAGAAAAATTTCTGATTTTATGGATGAATGCTTTTAAAATGTAAAGTTTTACAAACTTGGTGTACAAAGGCTAATATCAAGCTTTAAAAAATTAAGCCAATAGATTTTAAATGAAATTCAAAACAACTGATTCTCTTGCAGGATGTGACAGATATGCAGTTGTACGTTCAAATTACAATACTTCAATAAATTCTCGGTACACGGATTGCCGCCTATAGAAAAAGTAAAAGGATTTTTTTAATTTTGTTTATTCTAAACATAAGAACAATCGGATAACAAAAGCTTGTAAAATTTATTCCAAGTGGAAAAATTGGAAATCCTTCTTCCGCAATGAAATTTAGACCCAGCAAATAAAAAATAGCAGTCCTTCTTTAAGAACCACATTTTCCTTGATTCCAATAGAACATTTTTTCACTTCTTCGGAAGTTAAGTTTATAAAATCTATATTTTACTTTTACTAAAGTTCCTTTTATATTTTAGGAAAAACTTATCCTTATTAAATTAACACGAAAACTTTATTTTCCTTCAACTTACATTAGAGATCGTTCTCTCATAAGACGGGCGTAATTTTATATTAGAAAGAAAACGCGAGAAAGTCTCTATTTCTTAACATATTCAAGATCATTTCAATCCAGTGTATAGGCATCAAATAAAAAAAAAATCCTACAATGACAAGGATATGACGAAATTATTTTAAATGATCCGCATTTGCTTTGCTTTCGTATCACTATATCTGCATTTTCATGACTTTTTTGCAAACTCCATTTTTTTAATAAATAGAAATAATTAAGGATCTACAGATCGTGACATCGTAAGAAAGGTTTTTGTAAGTTTATTTCAATTTCGTGTTCTGATGCTCATTGGGCTTCCAATAATTATGCCCTACAAATTCCTACAAATCGTAATATATAGTTTCACAATCTCAGCACGAATGATCTTTTCATAAGTGGGTAGCATTAATATATCACTTTAATTATGGGCTTGATTTTGTAGCATCCTTGGCCCTTGCTGTGGCTTTTATTTGCAATACAACAATTAATTCAATTGGAAACAGATCATCATGGTATAAATTAAGAGCAAAACCAAAACTATTTGAAGAATCTATTGCCGAATATTTGTGACATCAATATTCTCCATTACCATCACCATTTCAAAATGAATTTCGCAAAGGATTCTCTTCAACAACAGCAAATATGAAAACCTCTCTCATCATATTAGAGACATTATTGGGAGTCCTCACAGTGTAGTCCTGTTCTCCGAATTCTATTTGATGTAAGCGGATGATGTCATCTTGTACCCATTTTTTTTTCTCTTTTAATAAATATTTTCTCTTTTTTTAATTTTTATTATTCTTAATGTTTTTCTTAATGTGTTATTATTTCTATTATTAATAATAACTACAAAACGAATGAAAATGTTTAGGTTTTTTCAAACACCATAAGCCCTGATGGGATAATTCACTGGTTAAAATGGCACAACAGGGCTGGCTGCTATAGCCATAATATCTTGCCATGGTTAAGCTGTAAAACGAACCCCAAGTATGGTCATCTTTGGCTGCTGATCCTTAAGAAATTACTAAAACCATAAACATTTAATCTATTATTAATTATATTTAATCTGATTTAAGTCCTGAAGATATACTTTATTTTTTATACTTGAATTATTGCCATAAGTGTATACATTACTTTAACATTTTATTAGTCCCTCGCGGTAAGTGGGCACTAATATTTTTTATTGAAACTCAACAGCTTTTATAAATCAAATTTAATTCCTCTTTCTGGTAAATTCATACTAAAACTAAATAAATGCTATCCTAAAGGTATACTTTACTTTAAAAAATTAATCCTTCTCCCCAAGGTATGCAGTAAAAGTTTGTATAAGTTTATATAAGTAAGAGGTCCGAATTGTTAACAAATTAATTAAAAGTATTTCTTAAGAGAAACATTATCTTAAGAAATACTTTTAATTATTACTTTGTTAACAGTTCGGACCTCTTACTTTTGATTTATTTTTTTCTGCTCACTGTGCAGACAATTTCAGCGAATCAGAAAAAACGTGTAAAAGATTTTTTGTTCTTTCACACCAAAATATAGAAATATTAGTTTTGGGGCAGAGATATTACTTTACAACGCTTTTCATTTTATGAAAGTAAAAATCTACACCTTTAACAGATAAGACGACAGGACAAAAATACTGAACGGAGAAGAGAAGGAGATGTAAGAGAGCTTACGCGTTAAAATTTTGCTAAAACATTTTCAAAAGAAAAGAGAATTATGCCCTTAAAGTATGCTTTTAATAATAAATTATAAATACGTTGGGGATGGATGAATAAAGCAATAATAAAAACAATCAGCAAAAATTTTCATTTAAAATTATCATATTTTTTATTATGCCAATAATTTTTGTCCAATAAATTCGGCTTTTTAATAAAAATTCTAACGCAGTGATATTATGGTTGTTTTTTGTTCACAAGATGTGATTTATTTTTTGCTTGCATTTACGTAAAAGGAATTGTATTTAATTTTCAAGAATGTTATTTTACATTTATTTCCTTAACATGCGTGGATTTTGTAGCTTTAATGAAGGAACTCGTAAATATTTACAATTCAAATACGAAAATTGGCATTTTTATTTGTAAGTATTCGTCACCTACAGATACCGTGTTAACATTTGCGAACGCCTTACACACATAAGCAAAAGAGAGCCCTAGTTGTATAGAACCTTAGACGAGGTTTTAGACAAGAAATTTCTTTTGAAGAATAAACACTAACCTATACTTATGTAAATGTAATACCAGCATGAAAAGGAATTAAAGTTTAGCATACTTTTAGGTGTTTGTTTGAAAAGCATAATTTCAATGAACAAAAAATTCAATTCGAGAAGACGAAATAAGGGAAGATAACCTTTTAAAGACCTTTAATGTTTAAACCAATATAAATTATATATATATATATATATATATATATATATATATATATATATATATATATATATATATATATATATATATATAAATATATAAATTTTCAAAAATTTTATTCTAATTAAATATCAAACAGATTTTTCAACTTTAAACTTGAAAACATGTAACTAAAATGTTTACTCTTTCAGTAAAAAAGTTATTAAGTCCCCTTTCACACACATCAGGTTTTCTTGATCAAGTTTCAATTCAGCTGTGAGAAAGATAGAGAAGGTATTACATACGTTCTCTATCATTCTCACAGCTGAATTGAAACTTGATCAAGAAAACCTGATGTGTGTGAAAGGGGACTAACATGTGTAAAAATAACATCATCACTTTTGTATACACCTGCCGATATGCAACATTTTATATTGTGTGCGTACGTGCTGCTGTGATAGATTATGAAAACACAAAAATTCTATTTAAGACTTAACTCTGAAATTTTAATTGGTAATTGTATGGTTTTAATCAAAACTCATAAATGAGCAGAAAGTGTTCGTTTTTCACCCACACCTAAAGTGGGCCAGCAAATCGGAATATACATGTATTGATGATTAAAACTAAACAGTGAAATTTCGGTATATAAACAATCGATAAAAGCTCTTATATATTGAAAAATTAATATCTTATTTTGCAAAGAGGTAAACAAACAACATCAAAGGTTTTGATGTATAAAAATATATATGTATTGCTTTGAGAAGATAAAACGTCTATAACTTTCTCCTCAAATTGAAAACTATTCGTAAGCCGCTTCAATGAAATTCTAATCGTTTTAATTTGAGCGAACTGACCTTCGTAGACTAGTAGGTAGTGTACTAGACTCGTAGTGCGAAGGTCCCAGGTTCGAATCCTGCCGCAGAACTCTGGCAGTTTGCGTTTGATAAATAAAGGGAGCGCACAACAAGCCTTCACTGGCTTAAGTGTATGTCGTATGACATGGGCTATCACACCCCTCCAATCAACCTAACCTAATTTGAGCGAAAAAATGGAAGAATACCAAGAAATTTACCTTGCACATATATACTAAAATTATTATATATTTATTTATTAAATTCTTAAATATTCGTACTTGAAATAGCAAAATCATTTTATTCGTATTGCAAATATATAATTTATCTATACTTAAATTCTTCCACTAACAACATTTTTTTGTTTAATTTACAGCCGAAATGCCACTAATACTTCGGATGCATTTAATATTTATATATTCACAAAATCTTTTTCAACCTCCGTTCGGGAAACCTTCAGACATATCCTTGTCACAAGCCAAACCATTTTATTTATTATACGTTATTATTATAATATATTCGTACATTCACTTTTTTATGAAATAAAATTCTAATGCTGTAGGACAACAACAAATAAATATTTCTTCTTCAATAAATTCTTTATATTTCTAAAACTCGTAAGGATATCTCCGGTCGAATAGTATGCTTCACTATATCACTGACAATATCAATGAAAAAAAATTATCAAAAAATTTTGAAGTAATTTGATTCTACCTATATCACAAATAATTGGTAGGTATTTAATATGTATATATTCATTAAAAAAATTTCATATTCCGGAATACAGTTGACACTCCTATAACGCGGTAGATACGTTTCAAAAAAGTCCCATATTGAAAACGCGTTATATGAAGCATAAAGATAGTTCAAAAAAGGGAAGTATATTTTATTAAGTAGAACAATCATTCAAGTTAATTAAAACAAAACAAAAAATAAAATATGAATTAGATTTTTTTAAATCGCATTTTTACGTTGCAGAAGCAACGTTTTAAATGATGCTTTCTTCGTTAATAAAAACCTTGTTATAGGAAGGATACATATAGTTTTTGTTTCAAAATATATTAATCATTCTAAATTTTAATTTCTCCTTAAAAACCCTTCAGTCATTTGCTTTTCACAAATTGAAGTTATCAGAAATCAAAACGATTCTATAGAGTTCCAGTTTATTTTTACATTTAGATTTACCATTATTTTCTTCACTATATGCTCTAGTATTGAAAATAAAAATTAATTTCAAGCATCATCGACCCAAAAGTATGCTTCACTTTTCCATTAACAATACTTTTAAAGTTGTTGTTCTGTCTACATATACGAAAATATATTGTATTTGTTTAATTTGTATATATTCATTAAAAAATTCATATTCCGAAATACTTTTGGTTTAAAAATATATTATTCTTTTTCAATTTATATTTATTTAATATTCTACTCAAACACACCTCAATTCTTTTCATAAATTAAAGTTATCAGAAATCAAAACTATTCCATAGAATTTTAGTTTATTAGCGTGGAATTCGTATATACTACCATTAATTTCTTCAATAAAAGCTTCAGCATAGATCAAATGGATTTTACATATTTCAGCCCAAAAGTATTCTGCACTTTTTTCAGTAATGAATGTTATATGTTATTTGCTACTAACTACATCACTAATACTTTATATATGTATATTTAAGATGCATAGATTAATAAAAGTTTTTCATATTTGAAAATACTTTTTGATTGAAGATATATCTCTATTGTTTTTTTATCCTTTCACAAATTAAATTATCAGAAATGAAGACGATTCAATTAATTAACGTACAAGTCGCAAATTTTGTGCGTTTACCATTATTTGCTTTTTCCAAAGACACTTTCTGTCTAAAAGTAGGAAATTCCCCTAAAAATATGCTACACTTTCTGGATTGGATTTTCTTTTCAAACCCATCAACCAACTGCTTTTCACATACACACAATAGAATTTAATTAAGTATTTTTCATTGTTAGAATTTAAGTAGGTACAGTGTTTTACTGTCTTTAATGTGGAATTCATATGGTGCTTAAAAAGTTCACGAATGATTTGGCACCGTATATGAATATTTAAATGACGTTTTTTTTTTTTTTTTTTTTTGTTAAATATAAAAGTTAAAACTCTGGAAACAATATACTAAGTACTTTTAAAATTTATAAAAATGTCGTTTGCTTTAGAATACGATTCGGTTGTTTTCCATAATTTTTTTTTTTAATAGGAGTCTCAGCAGCAGTTGGCCATACCTTGTCACAAACAATTTAAAATTGTTTATTCAGCCTTATTTTGTTTGGCGAAATTCGCCTACGACTTCAACGTTTAGTACTAGATTAAAGAAAAATGTTGCTCGGTATCTTTAGTCTATTACAAACTGTCGAATTTGCAGTCGAAAATCGCCAAACACGATAAGGGGGATTGCTTTATTGAAGCACATGGTTTAGCTTTGGCTTCTTTTATGTTTTTTGTTTTTTTTCCCATAAGTACATATTTTTTTTTGCGCAAAGTAATCAATCGTAAAATTATATATACAATATTTTCCGCACGTTTGAGGGCGGAAAAATCTGTTTCAAACATATTTTTAAGAAGATTTCAACAAAGAAATCAAACTAAAAGTGACCCCCGGCAAAATCGATTACTATGAAGTTACTTCATTATCATAAATATTCTAGTGATGAAATGCTGTAAAAATTTCAAATTCGTTTATAAAGAGAAGCAAAAGTTTAGCTTTTTTTGCATATTTTAAGGAGAACTTATGCAAATGTTTATCTTATTTTAAATCACGTTTCAGAAACATTTAAGAAAACAACAATAAATTCACACGCGCACGTTAAGCCCAACAAGTATAGAAAAAGGAAAAAAGTATGAAAAAAATATTCCAAAATATTTATTAAATTTGAAGCTAAAATTTACATCAACAAAACAACCCTAAAAGAAGACAGAAAAAGGTATATGAAAAGCTGCAACGGTCTTGGATATTACAATTTTTAAAATCACCTCATGAAATATTTCAACAATATATTAACGCTTGACTAAGTTTGTATTCGCTATTGATTTTTGACCTAAATAAATAAACCAAAAGTCATAAACAATACTTCAAGAATATAAGTTTATTAAGTCTTGATAAAGAAATTAGGACAAGTTTTTAGCACCAATATTATGAGAATATTAAAGTTAAGGAAAAACAAAGATATCGAAATCAGCAAGTAATCAGGAAAATTTATCCGTAGCATATTTCAAGGCGGAATAACAAACTGTTTAGAAAATATGCAGCCAAAAGGCAAAGGTTTTAATATAAACATGGGAACGGTCATGTAGCAGTAAAATTCCACCAAAGTTTTCTTGACTTTGAAAAGAAAAAGTAAATTTTAACACAATTCTGTTGAGAAAAGTAAAGAAAAAGTAATGAACAATTTTCAAAAACTTTACCTGAGATTTAATGAAATATCAAAAGACCCAAATCTAACACGCAACAAAAATCGAAATAAATTTTAATTAATTTAAAAAGGAAACTCATGTCCCACAATATGAGCTGTAAACTTAAAAATTCTTAAAGAAAAAATATTCACAAGAAATTACCTGCCTGCTTCTCTAAATGCGAATGGTAATTTCGTTCGAACATTTATATTGAAAATGACAATAAAAGGCTCAAATTTGTTTTTGATTTCAATATACATAAATGTATTTTTTTTTTATTTTTTCGTTGTGTCTCTGAAAGATATTTTTTTTTCATTTAAATGAAAAAAATATTAAATAAATTCACAAAAAAATTTTTTAAATTAAAAAAAAAACATGAAAGTTCCATAACAAAAATTCATTTACTGAAAAGACCAAAAACTACTTTATAGAAAATATAAATTTCGCAAAGTAATTTAAAATTCGCCACATTAAACAAAATTTCACAAGATAGTGAGTGAAGTGGAAAAAAAATATTTTCATATTGCAATGAAACTCAAATGTCACAAAAAGCGTATTTTTTACAAAAGAAATATATAAAGGGTTGCTCAATTACCGCGGATTGATGTTTAAATGTTATAAAACAAGCTGTGTGTGAGATATTAACAAAATGATATATCTATCTGAAGTTCCACGTATGCCACTTTGTGTGGAAAATAACATTATTAGATCTGAGTACATAAATATTCAATGACTTTAGCGCATAGATCCAACTGAATCGATTGTGTCCTATTTTCGTAAATCTGCGTCATCAGTAAACTCTACTAGACAAAGTGCAGTAATATCAAGTCCCACAATCTATGTGTCTGATGCATGTAACCTCTGCGAGAGATTATAATACATTGTGTGGCATGTATTACCATCCTGCTAGAACCACATATCGCCTACGTCCGTATCATCAAATTAGATTCAAAAGCGATTGGTTCATCGTTTTGCAACGTTCGACGTTAATAACGATACCCTCACCAACGTTGTTTAAAAAAAAGAAAAGTAGGGACCACTGACGCCGTCTATGTAAAATCCTCACCAAAGAATAACTCTTTGTGGAATTTTTTTTAACCTGCCGGCTGTCGTGCGGATTGGTGCCGTCCTATACATGGCAATTTCGCTTGTTAACATACTAGCAATGTCCTCGTCGCTAAAACTGATATTCGATCAAAATTAGAGTATTCTTCCAAACGCTTTTTTGATAATACGTTCTATCATTTGCAATGTGCTACTTAATCGTGCAACTTGTATTAGTGATGTGGCATCAATGACAGAATAATAAAGAGGACATAAAGCAGATATCAACAGATACCAAAACAACATTTCCGCTACAGGCCACCATCATCTACCGGCACTAATTAAACAAACCGATATTTTATAAGAACAAAACTTTTCTTAAAAAAAATAAATATTCTCTGAAAAAGGAAATTATAAAAAGACAATAATTTTTAAGCAAATATAAAACCTCAGCAAAAAAATAGCTTAAAAAATTTCTACAAATTGTGCTTCGGCAAAAAATTTATAATTTCGTTCAAAAATTTCAATAATAAAAGTTTTAAAATTCACGCAGATGAATTAAAGTTGGTAGAAAGAAATGAAATTAAACAAAAAAACGAAAGTAGAAAAGAAAATCGGTCTTTAATTACGCAAGTCGAAATTAAAAAAAAATGTAATTCACCTTCATTTAAAATAAATTACAAAATTTCACACAAAAAAAATAAATAACAAAACATCTAAATTTCCAGCAAAAACATTTAAATGGAAATTAACATATAAAATAAAAGTTCAAAAAAAACTTTACAACGATAATATAATCAAAGTTTTAAAACTTTTTAATAAAATCTTCACCTAAGATTGTAATTCCACCAGAAACCCAAAAATTCCTAACAATGAGGATATTCACAACATAGATTTAAAGAAATATTATTTTTGACTTTTGCTACTGTTAACTTAGACTTTTAAAAATATTAGTATACTTTTAGGCTTTAAATTTAAGAATTTCTAAAAACCAGTTTCTTTATTATATGCAAAAAAAAAATATTGTTACCAAAGCAATGTAAATAAAAATATTTAAGCAACTTTAAGGCATCGTAAGAAGTTAGAATTCTACATCAATTTTATGTAGCCTATGCTAAGGTGCCTAAAAAATAATAGATAATGTTTTTGTAATGATAAATTTTACATTTTAAGGTCATTGGAAAAATATTTGCTTGTAATGCAATTTATTCAAAATTTGGGGTGGAGGCCAGCACATGAAACAAGAGAAAATATTATTTACGAAGAGAAAGAGGGAACATGGAGGAACGGAAAAATTTTAGGAAAGACTACACATTTCATTAACAGTCACCAGTCAAAGTGTATGCATAAAACAATAAAAGAAAGCCAAATGATGATGAGGAGGGGTAAAGGTTAGAGGCACAAGTTGTGCACGTTGTTGAGCTGATGATAATGATGATGTGTTAATGACTTTTAACTATTATCCGTAGTTGGGGCTAAACGTGTGTCATCAAACTGTGCTAATATTGCCATCACCTTGATGAAGGTGTGGCCGTCTGTCTTTTATTATATGCCACACCAACTATCACACAGTCTTTGCCTAAGCTGCTTTAGGCTTGTTTGCTGGTTGCTTTGCCGCCAAAGAGCGTATGATTTACAAGGGTGGTGGGCTTTTGTAGGATATAAGCCTTTTGATACGAACCCTTAAACATTAAAATCGATTGAGTTTTCCTATATGTATTTGTTTTCATTGTTGTCTTTAAAGGCTCGTTTTTCATTTTTCTTTTGGTGTTTGCTTTAAATGTGAAAAAGCAGAGAAAGCTACAATTAGACCACAGTTTGACGCACGCACCTTGGACATTATTAATTTTTTTTTATATTCTTCGATGCGTGAGTGCGTGATACGAGGAATTACAATCTCCTTGTTTGATTTTTTCTTTTTCGTCAAGATTTCTTTTATTAATGTGTTTAGTGTTTGATTTTATGATTATTTTTACTTAAAGAGATTTGTTTGTTGCTGCAGTAACCATGTTGTAAAAATTCATACAAATTTCCTTTTATTATATTTAGCAACTGGGTTCTAATTAATGATATCTTTGCTTCCCAGGGTTTCTTCCTTCTTGCCACACTGTATCGAGTAGCAGTTTATATGAGTGACTGCTACGTCATTGTAGAAACCCAAAAAAACAATGCCTTGTAATAGATGATGTCACTTAATGGTAAGAGAAAACCGACAAACAACAATTCATATCAATGTCTAAATATACTAAAACCGAGATTTATTTTTATACCTACATATTATTTTCTTCTTCATGTTTATAACCATTTGGCTTTGTAAAAGTCGCGCTGCCAACGGAAATCAATGCTAGAAACTGGCAGGATATTTAAGGTAACAGCACAGTTTGCCATATTTGTTATATTCAAAACATTTCGCAATAAGTTTGTAAAGCATTAATCATTCTTATAAAATAATCGAAATTGTTGATACCCCAATAATTAAAAACGCCTTAAAACATGCCACACAAATCAAGCCACTGAAATATAAAAAAAAAATCATGGGGGTTTATTAGTTTGCGAATGCTTAAGCCGATTTATATTTTGCTCTTATTTTCGCTTTTCGTGGGTATAGAGGAATTTACAAAACATTAATCAAACGTTTTCATATAATAATCAATATAAACGAAATATCAATTGAAAAACGCCCCAAAATATGTCACATAAATTAAATATCGAAGAACAGGAAATTCGCTTATTACAATTTGTTAACTTATGAACGATTAATAACATTCGTTTCAGTGGAAATTCTACAATCGTCTTGCTGGAGGCTGAAATTCTTTTACATAATTTTTATTTTTTTTTTATTTTATTTTGATTTCTTTATTTTCACAATTTTATTTTATTCTGGGGTAAAGCAGATCTGACTAAATAAATAACTCAAACAGCTAAAAGCCCCCAAATATGCTACACAAAATCAATTTTGAACAAAGATTAATGTATTGGTTTGTGGGGAATCAATTTGGCCAGAAGCTAAAAAATTTGTACATATTCAAAGATATTTACTACAGGTTTGTTCCCTTCTGGTATAGAAATAGGTCGATGTAATAAAAGAACGCCTGAAAATGTGCCAAACAAATCAAATATTGAATTATGAAAATTTAATTTCAATTTATGATTTTAAAATTAATAGATTCGACATAATGAGTGTTCCGCAACAAATTTCCATGATTTTAACATGCATTATAAATTTAAGGAAAATGGAAAGCTACTGATTTCACCACGATTTACGAAAATTTACTTTTTTTTATCAAATTTTGACATACTCGTATTGAGATCACAATGATGTTTAATGTTTTAAACGTGGAAACTGACTGAGTCCATGTCATAGAAACTAAAGGTTTTTCTAACAAAATATTTTGCATTAATCGTATCACAAACACTGACTTGTTGTCGATCAATAGTCAAACTTCCATCGCCTACGAGATTCGCCGTCAAAACCACGCTGCAAACAGACTATCTTCGACAAAAAAGATCGGTAGAGGCAGAGTAGCGACGACGTGAACTCACCTGGCCACAAATCAATCATATGGGTTAAAGCATTCCCCTAACACAAACTTTCCAACACTACTTTCAAAACACAACAATCAATATTACGGAGATTTTCCGTATCCTCTAATTTTGTTAGTTTTACTGTTTTATGCAACGTAATCAGTTCTTAATCAGTTTCGTTTAGTTCGCTCCATAGCCAGAGTTGTCGAAATTTTTCGAAAAAGTATTTTTATTTCAACTCCGAAAATTCTCCTTAATATGGTTTTTTAGATGCAAAAACTTTTCGAAAATTTTCGAAAATTATTCTCAAATTAGTCTGATATTAGCACAAAGTTCCAATGTTGGCCCTCAAACTCTTATAACTAAATTTCGATACTAGTTTATTATCAAAAGATAAGGGTATAGAGAAACTACCAGGACTATATGAGCCTTGGGGGTTACTCTCTATTGGAATGCATAAGAAAAATGGTACTTAATCGGATAATTGCTACCCTTTATTGCGTTTACGCATTTTCCTTTCGCATCCAATTTTTTCACTTTCGCAAATCTGGCATCAGTATACTCTGTAATACAAAAGAGTATGTTAAAATTCTTCGGTAAAACTAAATGTCTTCCGCTAACAAAATATCAAACGCGTCGAACCACGTACGTACGCAATAGAGAGTAACCCCCCTGGGATAGCATCTTTTTTCAAGGCTGACTAAGAGATCTTTCTGCTATCGCTGGAAAGTTTATATCCTCAGGATTTATTATGATATTGTGTTTGCAATGAAGGCTAAAGAAAATAAATTTTAATTGAAAAATCGCGATAAAAATTGGTTTTTCGATCTCAACTTACTTTGTTTAACAATAAATATTTCCCAACGAATCCGAGCATTGGTGTTAACTGTCCTTAATGCCTTAACAGAATTTTAGATTTTTTTTCTTGCGTGTTCAACAACAAATTGAAGAATATAAAAAGTGTTTTAATACTTCGTAAATTGAATATATTTTGTGTTTATTTGTTTCCTTTTCAGATATTTTTGTTTGCATGTTTGCATAATCGATTTGAACCTCTAGAGTCTAATAGCATAGCTTTTTTTTTTTTTTTATATATATTCTGTCTAAATGTATGAGTTTGCTACTTTTTGCACTCATACAGGAATATATTTCCCCCAGTGTTTAATAAAAATTGAAGAAGACAAAAATAAATATTCATATTTTTTGGCCTTTACTCTCATCTATTGGAGTTGAGTTATATACACGTAAATCAAAAATATAATAATAATGACGAAGAAAAAATAACTTGCATTTTTCATAATAGAAAATTGCACACTCACACTACAGATTATATAATAAAGATTAGATAGTTCATTACTTCCGAGCACTAGGGCGCCCTTAAAAGGTCATTATGGCAAAATTTTGCTGAGTGGGTTTTCTTTACATAATATTTAATTCTTCTTTTTTTAAATATATTTTTGGCAACCATGATTTCTTTTTGGTATTTATTTATTAAGTCTTCAACAATTTCAACAGCATCAACAACAAATCCAGCCTGCCTTTAGGCGCTTTTAGCGAACCATATGAGCCTAATGTAAAAAACTTTTCTCCTTTTTATTTAAATTCATATATCTGCGCTAAACTTTCAAGCAAACAAGCAAAAGCAGGTTAGATTTGATTTTAAGCTTATGTAAAATAAGTTCATATGCCTAAAAGGATATTTGGAAAACATTCCATAACATTCTTCTCATGCCACTTGCCTTTTCTGTTATTCTGTATATTAAAATACATTTATGTAAAACATCCAAAGGCATACCTTTAGGCAACTATCTTATTGTTAAAGCAGTTAGTTATATTTGTCCTGTTTACTTCCGCCTCACCTCATTCACACAATTGTTATTGAAAGTGTAATTATTCTATTTGATTGCATATAAAAACTACCATATATACCAACATTTAAGTAACAATTAATTTGCCAAGACTATACACCTATTGTTATTTCAGTTTATTTTTAAATAGCATACTTGTAGGCTGGGTGTATGTTTATTGAAATTCCTAGAATTTTATTGCTGTTCGTTTTATTCTGATTCTTTCATTTTAATTATAAGAGCAAACAATTTCAATGAAATTTTGCAATTATTTGTGTAGCATAGCTTTAGGCTGCTGATGGATTTTCAGCCGCAAAGCGTATTGGAAAAGGTTTTGAATTTATATGTTTTAATCTTGGTTGAGATTGTTATCAATTATAATACAATAAATAGTTTTAGTCAAGTTCAAGTTATTTTGTATGTGCGTGTGGCTGCACTAACTAATCAAAACAACATTTTGGGCATTTTGAAAATATTTGCTTCCCTCATAATTATGAATATAAATCGATAGGACTTTCGAATATAGGATTTTCTAATAATGAATTCTGACTGCAACCGCTCGAGAGATATCGTTGTAACAAAAAAAAAGCAAAAAAAAATTGTTTTACTGGTCACGCTCCCTGCTCAGGAAAAGTCATCAATATCATGAATTTTTCTGATATCCATTAGCGTGGCATTATGTTAGTTGTTGTTGAATTCTTTAAGTGATTAAGGCATAAAACTGGTCATTGAACATTACCGGCAGCGAATGATACTCTTCTATCGTAATCTACATGAAAGCGCCCTCCTTCGGTAATATTAGCAGAATCATCGCAGAACTAAAACAATTTACAAAATTGCTACACAATGCAGCTTAAGAAAGTTAAGGCATCTACGTCATACCAGAGGCGCTGAATCATTGATTAAAGAAAATTATAAAAACAACCAAAAGCAGAGTCGTAAAGATTAAGTTTTCTCTCTCTCTATCTCTCAATCGCTCATTACAGTGTTACTTAGTGTTACTTCTTTAAAAATAAAAAATAAAAAATAGGTATATGAAAATGGAATAAAAAAAATCATTATAATAATGTGTGTTCTATTAGAACCATTATAATATTAGATAAAGGAAGTCTGCGTCAGCACTGGAAGAAAGTTGAGTAGCTTGTTCATGCCGTATACATATGTATGTATGAAGAAATTTAATGATTCCTCCAGCCGGGCCTTTCGAACTTTGACAAGTGATAGCCGCGCCATATGAAGCTATATCTGCCGAATTGGCTGTTAATCGTTGAGTCTGTTTTTATCAATATGTATGATCTGTTCGGGAAATATTCCGCCCATTTCTGTATGAATGGATATGTCAACGAACAAAATAATCAAATTTGCAACAATAATAGACCGTATGAGAGTCAAAAGCATCCAATATATCCCGAAAATCATTGTTTATTGTGGATTTTCGGTCATAGGTCCATACTTCTTTGAGAACGACGTTGGCCATACCATTACCGTCAACGGCAAATACTCGCTGATTAATGACTTCTTTTGGCCTGAATTGGATGTTGGTTCCACAGGACTTTGCTACGTATCACACAGCTCATGTAGTTTTGGACGTGAACTGGCTCATGATGTAAACTAGCCACTGAGTATCATGTTACTTAAACCCATTAGACTTTTTCTTGTGAAGTTTTTTTAAATGCAAGTCTTTAAGAATAAGCAAAAGCGACCATCAAAGCCATCGATAAAATTTAACCTGATTTATGCGTCAGAGTCATGGAAAATTCGACTTTTCAGATGCGCGCCGCCCAGCGAAGTCGCGGCGGTTATACTCCATACATAATGGCATCGACAGGCCTTTTTAAGTAAATAAAAAATTCAATATCTCGCACACACTTTGTATTATTTTATTAAGTTAAAGACATGAAGCGCTTAATGAAAGACCCTTTATTTAAAGATGATTGCATATCTATTTATCACTTCTATGTATGCATATATGTACTCGTTGGTATGTGTAGTGTATGTACATAAGTATGTTGTTATTACACTCATTTATCTGCAATAATAAAAAATTCGTAAGCGAATTTTGTAGCACAGTGTGACCATATGCATTTAAAATAGAAGAAAGTGTTTTAATAGCAACGAAAAGCAATTTAATGGACAAGTATACGAGTATTATTATTGAAAATATGAAAATAAGTAAAAAGGAAACAATTTTTCTCTTTACTGGCAAAAAGTTAACAAAAACACTTAAACATATAAAAGAGGAACGGTCACTCTGCTTTAATTTATTCGTCGTTCATCAGCATATGGCAAAGAAATAAATCCATGACGAATTTCGTCCAAAGTATTGACGATATGCATTGCATTCGTATATAATAAATTTATGTGTTTTATTTTCCAGGACCAAAATTCACAACGAAAAATATTTCGATCGTCCAAGCATTAGTTCTGCACTGAAAAATTTTTACGGTATAAGCGAACAATATCGGCAAGAAGTGTCTCATTCTTAATTAATCATCAACTTATTGACTTTCACTTTTCGACCAATAGATCATTACTTGTGTGATAAATCGAACACACATGAATTTTTGCTTGTGGCAAAAATTCCACTCACATCAATGTGAGTTTTTTATAGTTTTTTTTGTTGTTTGTTTTTTTTTTTTAGATTAAGCACTAAAAAATTAAGAAAAGCAAATTGTTGGTTTTAAAAGCTAAAATACGGCGTGTAACATGCAATAAAACTTTATCGGGCATGTTCTTTCAACTGACAATCACGAATTATTTAAGACGTTTAAAGTATAATTTTAGGGATTTATTTTCTAGAATATAAATTTTTTAATGCAGAACTGGAAGAACTTTTTGGTCAAAAAAAAAATAATTATAATTTTGCAATACATGTTACAATTAGGGGGAAAGAATAACCTAGGGATATGCTATTACACTAAGATCCTAAAAGTATGATAAATAAAACATTACTTTTTTATGCATACAAAAATCAAAAATGTTTGTTGTGGCTTTAGCTCTACATATGCCGACATTTCATTGGTTGCTAAAACCAAATCGTCAGTGAAGTTTAAGCAGTTTGATAACATTCAACCTCGTATCTTTATGCCATACAAAACAAATACAATATGAGAATTTCAATATTGCATATGAATTATAACAAATACATAATCATAGTAGGCTTAGAATGTTTTTATACAAACAACACAACAAACAATTATACTCAAAATGACTCTATTTTATTTTTTTTAAACTTCACTGACGATTTGGTTTTAGCAACCAATGAAATGTCGGCATATGAAGAGCTAAAGCCACAACAAACATTTTTGATTTTTGTATGCATTTTAGCAAAAGCTCTAATTGTTTCTAACGATTAGTTGGGGAGAATATCCCAAATAATAAATTTCAATATTAAGTATTACTTTTTTATTGAACATATTTATTATTATTTATGATTGTTTTTTATAACTTCGTTTATGTTCTGATATGAACAGATATTAAAAAAAATTTATATCAAAAGGCATGAGAGCTTAAAAAATATTAAATTCATTCATCTTGTAAAGTAAATAATAGAAAACAATACTACACTCCATCTTTCTTAAATTAAATTTGTTATTATATCTCTTATATCTCATGTAAGGTAGAATAAATATTTTTTAAACTTATGGCTACGCTTACTTCATCATATATTTATGCAGATTGAAGGCATATTAAACCTAAAAGTATACTTTCCATACAAAAGTGGCCAAAATCAATAGCAACATTTTCTGAAATATTTGGCCACAATACAACTTTAACAGAAAAACTTAAAAAATAGAAAATACACATTTTACAATGTTAGATTTTTTGGAAAAAGTACTATCAATATTCCTACAACGCAAAAATAATGTAAATTAATTTTCTCCAAGACTTACAAAAATTCATTATACATTAGTGCCAATTTTTTCCAAACAACTTGTTTTACATTGTAAAATAACTTTAGATATGCTTTAAGTGAACAACTCTATTTTACAAAATGCTTTCAAAAGAAGCATAGGAAAAATGGAATTAGCAAAGGGATAACATAAGGATTCCAATTTTAGCTTATTTAAGATACACAAAATAAAAGCTACACAAATTTAACACCTAAAAATATGCAATATTAGAAGGATTTTTTAATTTTATCTCTCTAGGCCATAAATTCATGACCCTGTTTCAAAGATTTCATAACAAAAGGAAGTCTGTTAACAGGCTGGTGATAATAGTTTTCCAATAGCACGAATAACATAAGTAAAATATTTTTAACACAAACACACACGAAATAATTACATAAATATACTTAAACCCCAAAATTATGCAACATATTATAGAGAAACATTATTTTGTTTACTTTGTTATAGCATTGCTTTGTCGTATTTATAAAAACAATAAATAGTAGATTTCTTTCAAACAACTTTTGTGATTTAACAACAGCCTTCAGGTATACTTTAAATATTTAATGACCAAAGTTAAGGAATAAATTTATAGAGAGTATGTAAACCATATTACTAAAGATTATTAAAAAATTCTTGTTTAAACACATAATATGCGCTTTAAATACTTAATACCCGAAAGTATGCAAGGAACATTGCTCATAATTTTTTAAAGAACGATTGTCATTCATGGCTTTATCGAAAAAATTCGGTTATGTTTCACATTCTTTTCAGTTTATATAAATAGTCAACAGCTTCGCATTTAATTAATAGGGGCGGAAAATACCTAACACCATAAAATATGCAATATTATATGGAAATTCTTTTAATGGAACAATTAAATTAAATTAAACACAAAAAAATAATAATAAAATTGTAAGTAAATTATCTTTCACATGGCTCTTAGAAATGTTAAAAGCCTTTCAGTATACTTTCTCCAATTGTTATAAAAAAATAACTACGAGTACTTCCTATTCCGCTAGTAAAGAAAAACCAACACCACAGTAAACGCTTTCAGTTGCTATTTCATTATTTTAGCCTTTGTGTATGTGTTGCACTACGAAGGTATGCTTTAAAAAATTTTGGAAAAAAATATTTAAAAATAAATAAATTAATTAAATTTAAACAAGAGAATAACAGAAAGCAATATCGCACAAAGTGATAATGGAAATATTTTCAGTTTCTCTAGAAAACAAACTAAATAAAATTTTTTTTCAATTCCACTCCAGAATTTTTAAATGAAAATAACTAAGGAAATAACCTTTTGATTTCTAAAAAAATTTAATTTTCAAAGATTCGATTTAAAAACCATGTATAATGACATTTTTGTGACGTCCCTAATGCTCAAACATAATGCTGAATTTAAATTTGTAAGTCAATTTGCTTTTTATTCTAAAATAGAAATAAATCCTACAAAAAAAATTAAACTTAATTTAAAATGAACTGGCCTTCGTAGACTCGTAGTGCGAAGGCCGCAGGTTCGAATCCTGCCGCAGAACTCTGGCAGTTTGTGTTTGATAATTAAAGGGAGCGCACAACAAGCCTTCACTGGCTTAAATGTATGTCGTATGACATGGGCTATCACACCCCTCCAATCAACCTAACCTAACCTAATTTAAAATGATATTTTCAATATATTTAAATTAAAGAGATAATAATATATATTCGGCATACTTTTACAAGAAGCCAATTAGTTTTCGCTTTGTTGGTTTTGTGTGTTGAAACAGTTTTTGCCATGAGACTTTCACATACTTTAAGGCGTTAACTTAAAGTATGTGGAGTTCTCATGGCAAAACTGGTTTACAAAAAAATATTTGTTAAAAAAGCGATATAAGGACCTTGGGAATAAATCAAAATGTTAGTGAAAGTAAACATTTACATTCTATGATTTATTTAAAAAGTGCTAAAATCCTTTTGAAGGATTATTTATTTTAAAAAGACATGAAAAAAATATTGAACTAAAATTGTTTAGTTCAATGAAACATTCCAATTGGAGAGAAAATTTCAATTGGAAAGATTTCCAACAGAAAAAAATTCAATTGATGAAATGTTCAACGGGAAAATACAAGGGCGTGTCAATGTGTGCGTGACTTTTTGATAGCAGCCAACAGCGTGATTTGAGGAGAAAAGGGAAAAAGTGAATTTCGTGTGCTCATTAAGCATTACTTTTTTGCGGTAAAAAGCACTCAAACAAACCAATGTTAAGCTGTGAAAATTCTGCTCAATAAATTTCAGTGGTAAAAAAGTGGTTTTTAGTGAATGTCGTTATAGCCGTACAAGCACTGAAGAACGTTTGGACGTCCAGTTGAGCTTTCTACTCTCGAAACAATTGAAAGAATTCTGTCCGATCGATGATTGAAAAAGCAAGAGATTGTGGAACCCATTGGCATATCACATGATTCAGTATTTTCAATTTTCCATGATCACTTGGGTAAGAGAAAGCTTGCCGCGAGATGAGAGCCGAGTTTGCTCACCATCGACCACAACTGCAATCTTTTTTTCCACTAATATTTATTTATTGTATCTTCAACAACTGCAATCGTGCGACAAATTTGTAGGAGTGTTTGGCCTTGCTAAACCACAACATGAACGAGTTTTTGCTCTGTTTCGTTACCGTGTACGAAACCGCAACACCAGACAAGCCCACTGTGGGCTTGACAGCCAATAAATTCAATATTGACTACATTAAAAATTTTAAAACAACCAATGGCAAGTATTATGCCAACTTATTGGGCCGATTTAATAAGGATTTGATTATTTGGCCAAAAAAAATATTTTCTGTTCAGTTTTTATGCCAAAATTCCATGCCAAAATTGCTCCCTCATCCGCCTTATTCTCCGAATTTAGCCCAAGTGACTATTCCTTGTTTCCAAACCTGAAGAAATGGCTCGTTGGAAAGAGATTTTGTATTTATACCACTTATATCCGTCCGAACATGGAACACAACTCTCATGTGTGGGCCGATGCTTCAAAGTCTATTTTGAAGTTGCCTGGCTTAGAGACTCATCGGTGACCGTAGTGTAGCTAAATCTATTGACTCTATGGAGCATCGACGCAATGTCGGATTTGTTTCGCTGTTTGATTGTTACCACAATGGAATGTGCTCTAATGACATCAGATAATTTGCTCCCGCGATCCGCTCTAATTTGAAAAAAAAACACGTTCTACATTAGGAGCACATCCATTTGTAGTCGATATGACAGTGAATCGCAGTACGCATTACAGAGAAAATTCATTGTTCAGTCAAGCAAGTCTTTTTTGTCTTCAAATCGAATCTTCACAAACACTACTCCCTCTCTATCCTCTGTCCCATAATATATTTTCAATAATGCATTGCATTGTATCAATGGCTGGATTCGTACACATAAATTGTTTGCTTGAGTTTAGTATTTTGTAATTTTTTGCGAGTGGTACAATTGCAATGTTGCGTTTAAAACTATTCGTCACCTCGCCCCCCCCAAAGCCTTACATTCGATCCGCATCTGAGCAGCTTTAAAGAAAATTCACTGGAACTTTTTATATCCATTTTAAGCTTCAGTGTGTTATATCGCTTTCTCAATAGCTAAACCACAATTAATTTATTGCTTTCCTTAAATCGACAGTTTACGAAAAATGAAAAGTTTCTTATACTCTGCACATTGTATCCTTTCTCATTTTCTTTTTATAATTTCCATATAATTATTTCAAGCATGCAAGCATTATTAATACAATAATTTAAGTTCATGTCATCATCATCAAGTTGTGCCTCAACTTTAACCACTTGTGTGCAGTTTTATAACTACATACTGATATGATTCATTTGCCTGACACCCTTGCACTCTTGTTAACTCCGGCAACGAGGAAACGACTTTATAAGTCATCTCTTCAAAATTCCTTTGCTATATGCTGCACTTTATTTCATTTTTTTCGTTTTATTCTTATTCTGCTTTTTTCTACTCTTCATTTGGTTTAAAGTGCAAGTAATCAGCAAAGAAAGGAAATGAAATAAGAAAAACGAATAGAAAACAGAAAAGAACCACGAATAAAAAATTTTGCTTCATGGGTTTATAAAAATTTAAATGACTTGCTGGCGTTTCTTTCAGTGGGTAGTAGGAGTATCAACTGTAAATAGATTTTACCTTGTGGTTTTAAAAGCTAAAATGAATTGGAGAGAAACGAGTCAATTGGAAATTTAAGGCAAAAGTTTCTTATATCTCTTGTTACCACTATAACTATGGCTAAGACATTTTAGCAAAAAAAAGTCAACTGTAAATAATCGATGACCATTATCGCTGTTGTAACAATATCCAACCACCAGCTCTGGATGGAGGCGAACCAGCAGCCTCTTACAACGGATATAGTGAGAGGAATTTTTTTTTTATTAATTAACAAACACAAACTGCGAAGCTACTTGGCTTATCTGCAGAGACACCCGGAGTCTGCGGCAGGAGTCGAAACTGCGACCTTCGGACTACCAGTCTAGTACACTAGCTACTAGTCTACGAAGGCACTCAATGGATTTGGATAGGTCACACAATCCGTAAACCAGACAATGACATTGCCAAGAAATGCCTAGATTGGAATCCGCAGGGAAGCAGATAAATCGGGAGACCAGGGCATACCTGTAAACGACAATTGACAACAGAACATTCGAGATTGGAACCATTGAGATTATTGGAACTACCTTATTACAGCCTCTTACAACGGATATAGTGAGAGGAAATGGATTAGGATAGCTCACACAATCCGTAAACCAGACGAGATTGGAAGCATAGAGCCAGCTCTGGATGGAGGCAAACCAGCAGCCTATTACAACCGATATAGTGGAGGAAATGGATTTGGATAGGTCACACAATCCGTAAACCAGACGATGACATTTCCAACAAATGCCTAGATTGGAATCCGCAGGGAAGCAGATAAATCGGGAGACCAGGGCATACCTGTTAGCGGCAATTGACAACAGAACTTTCGAGATTGAGATTATTGGAACTACCTTGTTATGGCTTTATGATCCCTCCAGGAGGGAAGGGATCATGTATATACATATATATCGCTTATGTTTTTAACAAAATAAGCCTTAACGAAATAATCTAACCTTTGTCCATAACAAGCTCGAAGTCCCACCGGCACAGCAGACTAGGATTGTAAAATTGGCTGCCAACTTGCAAAACTGTACATTTCCTACCAGTTCGTCATGGAAAACATAAACGTTTTCCTAAAAAAACTTGTACCCAGACGTCAAAGGCCACAGCATGAAAAGGAAGAATTGGATGGGTTAACTGTGGTATTACTGTCTTTCTTTACTTTTTTTAGAGGAACAGGAAGTGTTTGTTAATTATGATTTTGCAATTAATAATCACACAAGACGAGCTGAATAGCCCGGAAAAATTAATAGTTGCTATTAGAAACACAAACGCTTCGTATGTCAAAATCAGGATGTCGTTATTAAAAACCCAGCAGGGACTGTATGAATAAATAAGGACGAGAAAAAAAATCAAAAACGGAAAAAGTGGGAGTCAAGTATCTTGTGTTGGAAACCTGTGTTACATATTATCGATTGCATGTTTCTTTATAGTTTATTTTTCTTTCTACTCAAGCAATGCTGCCACTTAAATAAATAAGTTTTTAGTTCAATACTTTTGTTTGTGTGCCTTTAATACGAGTAATCCTTCAAAAAGGATTTTAGCATTTTTTATATTTCATAGAAATTCTTCTATTCGTAAGTGTTGGTTTTTAAATAAATTATTTTTTTTGTGTACGAGGGTGGCTCAATTATTTCGTGACCTATTGAATTTACCGTCTCTTAACTGAAAATGCAAAACTGCTTCTGTCAAGAAGCATCTATCAATTGATTTCGTTCAAAATTTGAATTTGTGTTTGACTGCCATTGAAAGCAGGCTACCGCGTGATTTGAGGAGGAAATCGAAAAAAGTGAATATCGTGTGCTCATTACCCATTATTTTTGCAGAAAAAAACCATCACTCAAACAAAAACTAAGTTTAACAAATATTTCGGTGATTCTTCTTCATCAATTTCACTGGTAAAAAGAAATTGGTTTTTAGTCAATGTCGTTGTGGCCGTATAAGCACGGAAGATGCCGAACGTTTTGGACGCTTAGTTTAGGTCTCTACACCCGAAACAATTGAAAAAATTCATGATATGGTGTCGATCGATAGAGGATTGAAAGTGCGAGAGGTTGTGGGAGCCATAGGCATAGCACATGGTGTGATTTTGGATGAGTTTTTGCTCCGTTTCATAACCGTGGACCAAACAGCACTCGGTTTCTGGGGGTGGATGGGCGCCGAAGATAATCAAGGTGGGTTTGTAAGCCAATAAAATCATGGCGACAGTTTTTTTCTGATGTAAGAGGTAAAATCCGCATTAACTACCTGCAAAGATTAAAACAATCAATGGCGATTATTATGTCGACTTATTGGGTTGATTTAATGAGGATTTGAAAAAAAACTACTGTATTTGACCAAAAAAAAAGTTTTTTTTTTCACAAGGACAATGCAAGAGTGCAAGCACGCACAGTTTCCATGGCAAAATTCCATCGAATTAGGCTACGACTTACAATCTCATCCACCCTATTCTCTGGATTTAGCCCAGAGCCACGATCTCTAGTTTCCAAATCTAAAGAGTTGACATGGCAATGAAGCCATCTCACAAACGAATACTTATTTTGATGACTTCAACAAATCTTATTTTTTAAGGGATAAAAAATGGTGTAACATTGGACATTGTTTATTGTCTTAAGATGAAAAATAAAAAAAATTTTAACCAAAAACCTGTGATTCATACAAAAAATCACGGAATAATTGACCCGCCCTCGTATAATAGTTTTAAGGCATAAGTTAAAACTTCTCTTAACACACAAAACCAATAGAGCAGATATTGACCCGCTTCTCCTTAAAGTATGCAAAAAATATAAAGATATTTCTTTAATTTAAATATTTTCAAAATATCATTTCAATAAAGGCGGGTGCCGCGAAAAGTTATTGCATTAATTCATTTTTATTTTAATGTTTTTTTTTTTTTGAATTTTGTTAAGCAAGTTTCATAATCTAACGTAATAATATTGGAAATTTTTCTTATCGAAATTTTAGAAGATTAGATTCGATTAGCTTATGGCCTCTAACTGGTTTCAATACGTGTCTCGTCTATAGACTGATAATCTATCATTTAGATTTATGTTTGTCCGTTTATTAAGTGCCACAAATTTATATTTTGATGTAAATATTTGTAATGCACTTCTATGTGTAACATGTTCATCATTTAAGCGTTTAACTTGTATTTAATCATGCGTGTCATCATTTTATGTCGTTTTCTCTTTCTTCTATTTATCTATGGACCTGCCCAAAGTGTAAACTTACACATAGAGTAAACATACACTGAAATGTGAATGTCACTGGATATATAAACTACATAGATGTACGTATGTATGTATGAATAGATGTGTGTGTAGGTATTTCCTGTTCTTTTTAGGTTTTCTTTCTACCACAAAATGTTGTCATTTCTGTCAGGTGCAGAGTACATTATGCACAAATATGATATTTCGAATATTTGCCACAAATAAAAGGACGAAGCAGCCAGAGTAGAAAGAATGGAGAAAGTGATGTGATGATGATGAATCAAATACACAATAACATCTAACAACAACAACTAGTGTACATACACACATACATACATCACATTATCATTGTCATCCATGCTTTATGATTATTGAAGTTATCGGCTCCATTGACTCAACTGAATAAATTTTACAAAGTTATAAATTGTGGAAGAAAACGTCTATTGTTTTTTTTTTGGAGTTTGTTGTATTTCTCTTAGCGGTCTCCAATAAAAATACTTACAATCAGCAAATAATAGATGTATTTGTAATCAAATCTATACTCGTACACATGCTTTCATGTTCAGTTTTTTGAAGGAGTAACAGCCTGTAAAAGATTACCCAGCTTTTCAATAAAGTCCACCTTTAAGCTCCATACAATTTGTCCAAACTTTCTCCAATTTTTTTTACTCCTTTCAAAAAATAAGATTTGTCGAGGCCATCAAAATAAGTATTTGTTTGTGGGTTGATTTCGTCGGTGGACTCAAATCTCTTTTTTCGCCGAGCTATTTCTTCAGTTTTGGTAACCAGAAATAGTCACTGGGAGCTAAATTCAGAGAATAAATCGGATGAAGGAGTAATTTGTAGCCTAATTCATGGAATTTTTCCATGGAAACTGCACGTGTGTACATCCTTGGTGAAAAAGAATTCTCAAATCCTCATTAAATCGACCCTCAATGTTGGCAAAATAAATCGCCATTGATACCCTTTTGAAGGTAGTCAATATGGATTATACTGCGTGCATCCCACAACTTTATTGGCTAACAAACTCACCTTGGCCTTTTTTGGCTTTGGTATATTAGTGGACTTATTGTAAAATTCTATAACAATTACTTTTGTATGACATTTCAATCAAACATATCATCTTCAAAGGGATTTTTTTAGCCCCTTCTCACCAAAGGGAATAAAAATGTCCCATACATCGAAGAGTTAGATGGTTAAAGTGTAGAGTTAGAGGGTTAAAATGTTCAATGAAAATGTTCATAGTGCTGTTTTACATAAAATTACTAAACACACCTCATGCGTAATGTAAGTGTTACAATTGGTGCTAAAATTGCGAATAAGTACGAAATTAACCCTTAAACACATTATAGGTTTTATTAATATAATATTCAAGCTTAAAGTATTTTATCGTTTAACAATTTTGTTAAAAAATAATCGATATTTCGATACTCATTGAGTATCATCTTCAGGACAATTCTGTTTTTTAAAAAGGTAAAAAATATGGATATATTATAGGTTTTATATTATTTCGTGTTGAATATCAAACTAATTCCGGTATTTTGAGAAACATTTCCGACCGCTACATCGCTGTTAAGGTTTTTTTCCCCCTCTACAAGAAATGGCACTAATAGGACCCATATCGAAAAAAAGTTAGGGGAATGAAAGCTGATTCACTAGACATATATAACAATTTGCAAAAGGGGTGCAACGAAAACTCCCCCTTTATGCAAAGCTGGTTCCCTCTACCAAATATAAGCTGGTCCCCTCTACAAGGACCAATCATCAAGACTTTCTCATTAAAAAAATTGATTTTGTAAAGGACAAGGATCTCAGTCAACATCAACTTAAGAAATAAATATTTATTTTCTAAATGTTTGTTTTCTACAAAGAGGACAACTTTTTCAGAAATAAATTTCAAAAAATAACAACAACATATATAAAATAGAAAAGTGGAACAAGAATTTATTCATTGTCACGTTCTATAAGTAAATAACACAAATGCAAACACTTCTAACTTCCATACACATACACACACTAATATAAAATGGTGGCAATGTAAATAGGACAGTCATAAAATACATAAGCAAAGAGCTTTTAAGACACAATTTACTTTATCAGTTCAATTAAGGATAAATTTTTTGGAAAAAGAAAGATAACAAAAAAGGTGAACAAGTTTTCCTGGTCTTGGTTTTTTTTTTAGAGAAATAATTTGAAAGCTTTTCTCTATATGTAAGTAGTCAGTGGCAATGAATTCCTGTTGATTTCTTTTACTTGTAACCTTAAGAAAACATTTTACTACATTTTATCTTCAGGTGTCTTTAGCAGTAGATATGAATTGTTATAAATAGATTATAGACCAAAGAAATTATAAAAGTCAATGTTGAAATTCAAAAAGATTTTTATCTGAGAAACTGTCATTTAAACCATCACCAAATCAAATATATGACACTTTGAATAGACGAAAATAAAGCGGTGATAAAACGCCCCACCTTCAATATGATATCTAAGAAACTATAATTAAATACATTAATGATTTGATACTTTAAATAACCAAAAAGATATCAGTGATAAAGAGCCCTACGTTTAAATGTCATGACATCTGACAAACTGTCATTAAATCCATCAATAATGTGACAATTTAAATAGATGAAATTATATCAATGATAAAAAGCCCTGCGTTTGAATAGATGAAAATATATCAATGATACAAAGTCCTTAAGGCCAGACCTTATGACATCTGAAAAACTGTCATTAAATTCACCAATAATGTAATACCTGAGTAACTGAAAATATATTAGTGATAAATAGTCCTACGTTCAAATGTCATGGTATCTGAGAATCTATTATTAAGTACATTAATGATGTGACACTTTAAATAGACAAAATGATACCAGTGATAAAAACCCCTACGTTTAAATTTCATGACATCTGAGAAACTATCATTAAATCCATCAACAATAAGACACTTTAAATCGACGAAAATATATCAATGATAAAAAGTTCGTAGGCATATATCTTACGATATTTGATCAACTATTATTAACTTCATTAAAGACACAAGTATATCAGTGATAAAGAACCCTAAGTTTAAATGTCATGACATCTGAGAAACTGTCATTAAATCCATCAACAATGTGACACTTTAAATAGAAAAAAATATATCAATGATAAAAAGTTCGTAGGTATATATCTTACGATATTTGAACAACTATCATTAACTCCATTAACGACACAAGTGTATCAGTGATAAAGAGCCCTACGTTTAAATTTCATGACATCTGACAAACTGTCATTAAATCCATCAATAATGTGACACTTTAAATAGATGAAATTATATCAATGATAAAAAGCCCTGCGTTTTAATAGATGAAAATATATCAATGATACAAAGTCCTTAAGGCCAGACCTAAGGGCTGGGGCACATAGAATCCGTCATCCGTCATCCTTCGACTTTTTCAACTGACGTTAACGCAATGACGGATGAGGTTGGCACAATGAGTACTTTGTTAACGTGTAGAAAATCAGTTGTTTTTTTACATGTTTGCAACATTTTTTTTTATTAAAGAGTAAAAATTTTCTATTGATTTTGAGGAAATTACGGAGTTTATTTTAATTATAATTTTGCTTTATAAAGCTCAGGCTGTCTTGATATAATGGATAAAAGTCGCAGATTTTTGGTCAGACCCAAAAAATCAACTGTTAATTAAAACAAAAAATCAACTGATAGTTGTCAAAGTACTCAACGTACGTCAAAAGTTAAAAGTTGTCCAACTTTCATACGTTGCGTTGAAGGAGACGTACTGTATGTAACCAAGCTCATAACAAAACCTGTATTTTAACTTAGCTGTCAGTTGAAAAAGTCGAAGGATGACGGATGACGGATTCTATGTGCCCCAGCCTTTATGACATCTGAAAACTGTCATTAAATTCATCAACAATGTAATACCTGAACAGCTGAAAATATATTAGTGATAAATAGTCCTACGTTCAAATGTCATGGTATATGAGAATCTCTTATTAAGTACATTAATGATGTGACACTTTAAATAGACAAAATGATACCAGTGATAAAAACCCCTACGTTTAAATGGCATGACATCTGAGAAACTATCACTAAATCCATCAACAATAAGACACTTTAAATCGACGAAAATATATCAATGATAAAAAGTTCGTAGGCATATATCTTACGATATTTGAAGAACTATCATTAACTCCATTAACGACACAAGTATATCAGTGATAAAGAGTCCTACTTTTAATTGTCATGACATCTAAAAAACTGTCATTAAATCCATCAACAATGTGACACTTTAAATAGACAAAAATATATCAAGGATACAAAATTCTTAAGCCAAAAACTTATGATATCTGAAAGTCTATCATTAAGTCCATCAAAAATGTGGCATTTTAAATAGATAAAATGTATCAGTGGTAAAAATCCCTACGTTCAAAAATCATGACATCTGACAAGCTATCATTAAGTCCATCAACAATACGTTACCTAAAATATAAACTTTGCCAGGACAAATAGTATTATCTGTTGATTCTCTAATATAGTTCACTATGATCTAAGATATTTCAGACTTGTCTAACGTATGCTACAATATTTCTTACTTAATCGTATATTATTATAATAAAATATATAAAACAACACCTTAACACAAATCAATTACAGCTAAAAAATAATTTGCATTTCAAAATAATTATTTAAATTAAAAAAAAAAAATACGAAAATCTACCGGAAATTGGTTTGTGAATGTCAATGTTGCACACTAAAATAGTTCAGTGAAAATCATTGCGAAATTTGTGTGTTAGACCTGCTAAAATATTACGCCACATCATATTAGATTCTTTAGTTCAGTTGTTCATATTGTTTCGATTTTTCGGTAATTTCCGTTTTAAAATATATAAAAAGTGTGCTTTTTGGCAAATTGCCGCTTTAATTTTCCATGCAAAACAGCCAAGTCTAAAAGCAACATACTTACATATTTAGGCAAAAAAAAAAATGGAGTGGGTATGTATGGCACACATACAGACAGAACGCGAAAGCAAAATGACAATGCAGTAAACTGCGAAAAGTAGTGTTGTTGTTGCTGTTGTTTACAAATAAATTACCTAAAAAGAGAACAAAAGAAAGAAAATTAGAATAAAAAAATCAATCAAGATAAATTTAAAATATGCATGTGATTTATTTATTGCTGGGTCTATTTAGCATACTTATAGGCTTTTAACGAAATATAGATTAAAAATTAAACAGTAAATATTTTTCAACGAACTTTAATAGATTATATTGTAGATATAAAAAAATTATACAAAAATCTCATTAAAGCGCTAAAATAAGGAAAAGTCTATGATATATTTAAGTCGTAGGAGAAAGAACAAAAAGAAAATACATTAGACCCCAATACGCCAACCGTTAGACAAATCATAGTGAATATATAGACAAGGCAAGATATAAATTAGACACAGGCAAGACTAAGCCAACACATTGACTAAGAAACAGATAAGAAACAGACAAGACATAGACTTACATAAGCACTGGAGCATCGTAGCAACGTGGGATTGTTACGCTGTTTTATCGTTACTTCAATGGAATGTGCTCTAATGAGGTAAGGGAACATATTCCCGAGATCCGCTCTTACTTACGAGCAACACGTTCCTCATTAAGAGCACATCCATTTGTGGTCGATATAACAGCGAATCGCACTACGCATTACAGAAATAATTCGTTCTTTGATCGAACAGCTCGTATGTGGAACGAGCTTCCGGCAGATATTTTTCCTGCCATACTCAGCGTTGAGAGATTCAAATCGAATGTCCACAAGCACTACTCCCGCTATCCTCCTCACCCTATCCTATCTTCCTAGTTCCAGCACAATGCACTGCATAAATAGGGGTCATCCCCTGAGTACTGCTCCAATTACAAAAAAAAAAGACATAGACAGGACATAGACAATGCCTAGACAAGACGTAGACAAGACATAGACTGGACAGAATAAAGAATTGGAAGACATAAATAAAAATAGAAAATAGACAGACCAGAAATAGACAAGACAGAGATTATGCATACCCAAGACATAAACAAGAACTAGACAGGAGTTAGACAAAACATGGGTCAGACAAAGATAGAACGTAGAAAAGACATAGACACGACAAATCCAACACATTGACAAGAAACAGATGAAATATTGACAAGATACAGACAAGACATAAACTAAACGTGGACAAGACATATTCGTACATATATTACAAAAAGACAATATAGAATGAAGAAACATAAGACATAAGCAAAACATAAATAAACATGAAACAGAAAAGATAGCGATATTACATTTGCAAGACATAAATAATAAGAACTAGACAAGACTAAAACAAAACATAGACTAATATAGTCTATGTTAGTTTAGACTACGAGTATGTAGCATACAAAATTGGCATATTGCTATTAAAATGAATAAAAACTTGGAGCAACCTTCTTGGCATTGCGAAATAACGTAAAGAGGCTCTAGAGAAGTGGAATTTAAATTGTTTAATTGAATTTAAATGTCGTATATGCCCATTTTAATATAAATACGCAAATTTTCCGATTCTAGCCGTTGTATCATATTTCCTGAGAAACAATCAAATATGTTCTTTCCATATTGAGATTCTATCTTATGTTATGTCGCAACCCAGGGCAGGAGGTATCCTTAAACATTTTTATTTTGCGCATTTTAATAATCTTAATAGCAATATGCGCGTTTACTCTGTTCCATCCCTAAACAGTTAAATATGCTTAAGACATAATTGAGTTCTACTTCTTTATAACTTTTACGCGCTATGTCGCTACCCCATGTCGGTCCATTCCAAAGAGCTCACAGTGCGCATTTTCGTAGAGTAATGTTCGTATTTTCTATGCACTCGCAATCCACGCACTATACCATATTCTCTGCGAAACAATCGATTGTTTGTTACAATGTTAAGTTTGTTCCCTTATAGCTTTCGAAAGAACTATTGAAAGCTCAACCTCGTAGAGCTCCCATAATGCTCTGATCATGAAAATACTGCTAACAGTTTTGGAGACTTCTTTCAAGGACGTTTTGATTTTTGTTTAAACATTTTCTTTAGTTCTATCATAAATGGCCGTTTATGGCTCCTTCTACGTATGTGAATTCATCCTGCAATGAACCTGCTATAGCATCTTCCCTGGTAAACAACTGAATACGCTAATGACACTTATATTGACAATCATATGATATCGTCACAACAAGCAAAACAAATAAGATAAAGTTTACTTGACATATAAAAGTAAAGAAGCATAAAGTTGGATGAAGATTCACTTTTTTTTTATCGAAAAATTGTGTTCAGCGCGATGAAGCTCATTTCTGGTCGAATGGATACGTGAACAAACAAAATTGCCGTAGAGCAGCCAGTAGCATTGCATTCCGAAAACTGCACGATTTGGTGTGGATTATGGGCCGGTGGCATCATTGGACCGTACTTTTTTAAAGACCACGAAGGCAGGAAAGTTATTGTGAATGGCGAGCGCTGCCGTGCGATGATTACAAATTTTTTTGACATAAATAGAAGAGCTGGACTTGGCTGATATGTGGTTTCAACAAAGACGGTGCCACATGCCACACAGCACTCGAAATAATGACCCAATTGAGAGGCGAGTTCGGTCAACAGTTTATTTCACGTTCGGGGACGATCAATTGGCCGCCTAGATCATGCGATTTAGCACCTTTAGATTATTTTAAGGCTGATGTCTATAGAGACAAGCCCGTAAAATTGAACCCAGCGTATGAACCATTTGAGGCGTGGCCACGGTCAACATTTACATGAAATCATCTTTAAACATTGAATCATAGAAATCGTTCATATATTTCTCGATATTTCATGTATTTTTTTTTCAACCAAATTCAAAAGCTCTTAAGAAATCACCTTTTACATGTCATAGAAGTTATACAGACATACGAGTAGCATGATCTAGAAATAGGCGATATTATTGTGTGACATGCCTCTACATATAAAGTTATTGTACATGTTTCTGTTATGACTTAAAATTGGCCTTATTTGTAATATCTTTTTTAGGAAAAATGGAATCCTTATGGAAAAAAAGTTTCACATTTTCTAAATATACGAGTATATCCTATAAAGATGGTGGTTATGGAAAACAAAACAGTGAAATATAAGAACTTTTTTATTGTTTTTTTTTCTTCTAATGGGCATAAAAAATGCTATTAAAAATAATTCATATTTTTATTTATAGCAATAAATACACATTTTAAAATTTTGTAACAAAAGCTCAATAGATTTGAGTGGGAGTGGAAAGGAATGGCTAGCAAATTTGTTACTTTACGAGTATTAAAAACAATAAATCATAATAAACTGACGATAAACACAATAACAACAAAATGATAAACGAATTATTGGATTCGGAGACGAAAATAGAATTAAATAAAAAAGAATTTAGGCCGCAAGCACAAAAGAATTGAAAATGTAAATAAGTGTAAGAGTATTTATTACAGGTATTTCTTTATCTTATGACATTAACAAGGACATTAAGGATATAAAATTTTAGCTTTGAGGAAAATGACTAAAAGGTTTTGGCATTTGAAATGGTTTAATGAAATCATGTTCTAATACTATATAGTGATTAGGTTAGGTTAGGTTAGGTTGATTATAGGGGTGTGAAAACCCATGTCATACGACATACACTTAAGCCAGTGAAGGCTTCTTGTGCGCTCCCTTTATTTATCAAACACAAACTGCCAGAGTTCTGCGGCAGGATTCGAACCTGGGACCTTCGCACTACGAGTCTAGTACACTACCTACTAGTCTACGAAGGTCAGTTTATATAGTGATTAAATCAAAAATCTTTGTACTAAATTAAGTAACTTTACACTTGAGTCGTTCTTGTTTAGTAACATTCCTTTTAAATTTTTCTTTTTCGCAACGTTAAAAAAATACCAAGAAAGGCTACAAAATAAGAAGGCCAATCAAAAAAAAAAAAGACATAAAAATAAAAATATATAAATTTTTAATCGCCAAAAAGTATATTGGCTCAAGCAAATACTTTTTAATTTACGATACAGCTGTGCAACAAATTCCTTGAATTTTTCAGTACCTCTTCAAGTATACATACGTGTGCAATAAAAATAATGAAAAAATCCACTCACCGTAGATATTTTTATTGCTTATCGAGAAAAAAATATGCAAAACATAAATTCCAAGACATGAAAAATTCAAATCTCCGTTTGCCATTATTTGTAAACTGACCGGACATTTTTATGTGTAAGGATACGTGCATGTAAGTGGCTTTTTTTTTAAACTAACAATGTTGTATTTCATATTAAAATTATCTCTTTTTTAATATGCATTAATTTTTAGTGAAATTTGTTAAACTAAAGAAGAAATATTTTATAACTTGCTTTCTTCCTGGAGGGGATTGTGAAAACTATATACACATATTAATATTTACTCCTATAATAAGAGATATTTAAGAACCTTTAACGACTGTCATGTCTATATCACACATCTATGTCATATCTATGTATGTACAGTTTCGGAGAATGCACGCACAATTACTTACATAAAGTATATCCAACTTCAAAACTTTTACAAGGTTATGGGCATACCCTAGGCCTAGTTTCAGTTTCACTTTTTTTTCTTTTTTTTAATAGAAAAGAAGGGGCTAAGTTTAAAAGAGATGACTTTCCTTTGTTTGTGATGAGGCTATTCTCTTTTCCATGGAGAGGCGGTGGTCAGGGGGCTCAGTGGATAGATTTTTAGGAGGGGGTTGGAGCCACTTAATTTTTTTTTTTTTTTTTTTACTTGAACAACAAAACCGTGGTGAAATATTTTTTGTCCTCTGCCAGGGAGCGAACCTCGGTACTCGGTTTTGTATGCAAGAACTCTAACCACTACACCATGCCACCACCACCTATTTTGATGACCTCGACAAATCTCAGTTTTTCGAAGGTACAAAAAAATAGGAGACGCGTTGAACAAATTGTATAGAGCTCCAAGGATACGACACAGAATAATAAAATAATATTTTTTTCTCCAAAAACGTGTGTTTCATTTAAAAAGTTACGACACCCTCGTAGATAAACTAAACGCCCGTTTATGTACAAGGTACAGAAAATTCTTTCCGTCTATTTGTATTCAAAACAACAATAAAAAGTTCAAAATTGTTTTTGTTTCCAATGTAAATAGACGAAAGGAATTAATTGTATTTTCGTTATATGTACATTAACAGACAGTAAAATCTATTGTCAAACATACGGCTACACAAGTATTGAATGGTTCGCTCTGACTCGTAAGAAACAAACAGACTAACGTACGTAAATAAGCACATATGTAAGTGTGTATATACTTACGTGTATATAATTAATTCCTTTAATTCATTTTTTTTTCTTTTGCTGCCACAAGCTGATGAAATTATTAATTATTTCACGTATTTTTGTCCATTAAAAAGCTACACAACTTTTAAATTACCTCCATTCCTAAGTTTTATTATTATTATTATTATTATTATTATTATAATTTTTTTTTTTTTTTTTTTTTTTTTTTTGTTAAATGGATCAGAGGACAAAAAATTTACGGAAAACTTTGTAAATAGATAGAATATAACATTTTATAACAATATGGGTGAGCATTTAATTCGTGATTTATTTATATTAAAAATGGTTTTAATGTCATTGCACATACTCTTGCTGGAATTATTGATACAAGATTTTACAAAAGCATTAAGCAATTTAAGACAATCAAAAGGACACATTCCTGCAGGAAGCATCTTAAAATTTCCAACGTATGCTGTGAGGATACACTCGTACATATACTTACATATGTACAAAAATTTATAAATAGGAAACAGTATAACTAAAGGAATGAATATGTGTGTTGTGAGAGCCAGCAATTTACAAACGTGGCAGGAAGCACGTGTTTGTGGGAATTTTTTTTATACGTGTATTCTTTGCTTTTTTATTTTTAATTTTTTTTTTTTTTCCTATTTAAAATTTCCATGTTTTATGACACGTAAGAGCGTCATGTAGATTGTTTTAGGTGTAATTGAATAATAAAAGTTAAAAAAAGAATTAGACGTTTATTAGACTCATGAGGCTTTTTAAGTTGATTTTATTCCTTAAGATCGTTAAGTGTTAGTCAAACATTAGGCATTTGTTACAAAACCTTAGATAAGGAAAAGAATCGTGTGGGTAAATATTATGAGAGCTAATTACAGCATTTAAGTAAAGAAAACAACTGAAAATAAATGTTAAATACGTTTTAGAATTTCAGAATTCTTCTATAGTAACTGCAACAAAGCTCATCCTTCATTAACAAAACGAACGTATGTCGAAATAATGTCAATGTACGAGTATGATTTTTTTTAAATTATCACATGCGACTTTCAGTTTTTTTTTTCTACCGTAACCAAACCCCCCTTCCTTATCGAATCAAAGCCAAAGGAAAAATTAGGAGAATGTATGGCGCTATAAATGTGCGTTTACATTTCATCTGAATTGTCTTTCTGATTTTTCTTTATATATGGTATTTGATGTAATTAAAAATATAAGACACAATTAAAAAAAATTCACAAATACCAATCAAATTAAATGAAATTTTATAAATAGTCCAATTATCTCATTAACTTTACTTTCCACTAGATTTCATTCATTGAAAACGAAGGGTTTTAAAACGTTGTCTGTATTTGCAAATAAAAAATCTGGAAAAACAAAATATCTCATGCTATATTTTTTTAAAGCTCATTTAGCCAGGCAAATTTATCTTTAATAATATTTATTTTTTTTTATATTTTCGACATATTTACATATCAGGAATTACATTTCTCGTGAGGACTGTTCCACTTTTACCACAATTACGATCCGCCATCTTCGTGCGCAATGATTCATGTGGAAAACTGTTTTGCCTTTTATTTACGATAAGACTAAATATGTATGGGAAAATAATATGGTATGCGATATTGTTTGAAAAAACTTCTAACCATACATATTTATTTTTTACATTATTTATCCATTCATATCTGTATTACCTTCTCACACAAAACATAATGTCTTCATTTAGTTTTTTCATTAATCCTACACAAAATTCTACTTAAAATTCATTCTCTCTTCTAGGAATTTCGATCGCCAGTTTTACATTTTTGCTGTCTTTGACAGGATTTAGTTCGGTTTTCTTAATTTTTTTTTTTTTTGCTAATGCGATATAGTTTATTTATTTATTTATTTATTTATTTATTTGCAGCTAATATTTACAGCTGAGAAATTAAAACGATAACATACATATATTTTATAATAGTTACAAACAGTTATATATATAATTATTTGAGTTAAGATAGTTAATTAGATTCTTTTTGGTAATATTTACATTCTCAGACAAATCTATTTGACTGTAAAATTTATTAACTTCTGAGCAGATTCTTCTCATTGGATCAAAGTTCAGGAAATTCGTTCTATGGAACTTTAGGTGTAAAGGACTATATAATCTCAGTTGCCTTCCAGGGACGTTAATTTCGATTTGGTTCAGAAGATAGGTTGACTCAAGTTTTCCTTGAAATAAGTTTATGAAAAAAACAACATTGTATACAATTCTTCGACTTTTTAACGGTGGAATATTAATAAGTGCTAATCGACTTCTATATGGCGGCAAATGTTCAGCTGGATTCCATTGAAGAGATCTTAGAGCAAACAAAAGGAATTGGTTTTGAACAGATTCGATTTTCTTTACATATAAATTGTACTGCGGGTCCCATACCACGGATCCGTATTCGAGTATCGGTCTTACCAAGGATATGAAAAGAGCTTTGGTTATATACGGATCATTAAATTCTTTTGACCATCTTTTAATGAAAAATAAAACAGAATTAGCTTTATTTACGGCGAACGTTACATGCGTATTGAACGTTAGTTTCTTTTCGAAGTATATTCCAAGATCTAAGCATGAATCGACAGCAATAAGTCGAGCACCATTAATAAAATATGTCGTTGAAAGCGGAGAGTATCTTGTATATGTCATTAATTTACATTTGCTTATATTAAGATCCATATGGTTAATTTTACACCAATCATAAAAGTTATCTAAATCTGTTTGAAGATTCGTGGAGTCATCTTGTTTTGCAATATTTAAAAACAGTTTAACGTCGTCAGCATAGAGCAGTATATTACTGTATTGTATAACATTAGTAAGATCATTGATAAAGAGCAAAAATAAAATAGGCCCAATGTGACTACCTTGAGGAACACCAGAAGTTACTTTAATATATTGAGATTTTGAGTTGTTAAATATAACACGTTGTTTACGACCTTTTAAGTAGGATTCAATCCACTGCAGGAAATTTCCGTTAAATCCAATAGCATACAACTTTTCGATCAATAGCTCATGGTTCACTTTATCAAAAGCCTTACTGAAATCAGTATAAATAACATCAGTTTGTTGGCTGTTATAAAAGCTTGAGTTTACATATGTTGTGAATTCAATCAAATTTGTCAATGTAGATCTACCACTACAAAATCCGTGTTGCGCTGGAGAGATTATCGACGATATTTCGTGTTTAAGGCAGTCAGTTATTATTTTTTCAAACAGTTTAGGAATAGCATTTAATTTTGATATACCTCTGTAATTTGTTACGCTGTTACGGCTGCCTGATTTGTAAAAGGGAATTATATAAGATTCCTTCCAGCAACTAGGAAATAAACCATATTTCAGCGAGCAGTTGAATAAATACGTCAATGGTTTGACCAGTGATTCAGCACATTTTTTTAATATAACGCTCGGAATACCATCAGGACCAGGCTTATCGCAACTCTTTATTAATTTTATATTACTAAGGACTGTTGCCTCATCTAAGGAAGAGATATATATTGGAGAATTAGACGTAATATCGTATGGGTACGATGATTTTTTATACGTGATTGATGAAAATGTGGAGGCAAAGAATTCAGCAAAGCTATTAGCAATATCAGTATCATTATAGTATGAAGTACCATTATATTTTATTGTAGTAGGATATGAAGACACTTTCCGTTTTGATTTAACAAAATTATAAAACGTTTTAGGATTATTTTTAATGTTAGATTTCATTTTACACAAGTAACTCTCATAACATTTCTTGTTTTCAATATTGAAGTGACTACATGCGATTTTATATTGAAAACGGTCAAGAGGACTATTGCTTTTAATAAACTTTTTATGAAGTCTATTTCGCTTATTTTTGAGCCAAGACAACATACTGGTAAACCAGGGAGGGCGGTTACTATTAAATATTTTCATTAGTGGAGTAGTTGCTGCTATGCATTCCTTAAGCAGAGAATAAAATCTTTGAACAGCATGCTCGAAATCACTTCCGTCATTATTGAGTGATAGTGTATCATCCCATTTTATATCACACAATAGCTGATTAAGTAGAATAAAATTTGTACGTTTGAAACAGAAAAATTCACCTACGTTTCTTACTGATTTTTTCTTCGGAAACGGTGTGGTAAGAAGCAAAGTTGGGTGATGGCGATCTTCCGGACAGCAAAACGGGTCGGTTCGACAAACATCAAACATAGAAGGAGTATTTACAAAGATCAGATCCATTAATCTCTTATTATGATTGCATATATTATTTATCTGGTATATATTATACTCTGTAAGGCATATTAAAAAGTCTTGCGTCCAATCATTCGGAGTAACTGGGATAATATATTCAGTATCATCTGATGACAACCATAAAGCAGACGGAATGTTGAAATCACCCAGAACAATCAGTATATCTGCTGGTTTCAGTTTGTCTGCGACCGATTTGATTACCGTAGCATGCATTTCATAAATTTGAGATCCAGAGTTGGGAGGAATATAACAGCAGGTTAAAATTAGCGTTAAATTTAGAATTTTTGTGATATTCTTCCGACGGGGTTTGTTTGAACTTGGAACGATTTTCCGTCATCCCACGTCAAATTTGGTTTATGAACAGACCGGTTTCGGCTTTGTGCCATCTTCAGTGTTCTCGAATACTCGAGAACACTGAAGATGGCACAAAGCCGAAACCGGTCTGTTCATAAACCAAATTTGACGTGGGATGACGGAAAATCGTTCCAAATTTAAATTTAGAACTTGAACTGCAACAACAATAATCTCAATATTAAAGCAACTATCCATTATTACTTCTTCCGCCTGGTAAGAACTGGAAACTGCAATTAAAACTCCTCCACCTTGTTTGCCGATTCTATCACGCCTAAAAATTTGATATTTATCACACATAATTTCGGAATTACTTATATTATCATTAAGCCATGTCTCCGTAAGAGCAGCAATTTGAAATTCAGTATAAAAACTGTTAATAAACATGTCAGTTAGCTTGGTATTTATTCCGTTAACGTTCTGATATAATATGTTAAGAGTTTCGGACGACTTTAGTTTTTTGTGGTTTGGGTGTTAGAGGATGGGATACGTGCAAGCTTTTCTTCGTTATATAAAAATTCGCGTACAAAAGTATATTTCGGCCAAAATTTTCTATCTACGATAACATCGAACAATTCGGCGGGTACAATTATTTTAAAAGAGGCTCTTGCTGAGTTGATTTTAAATACGTTTACGTGTGAAGACTGGACCAAATTAGTTTTCGACTGAATGTAACCAATAATATCATCAACTGTGGTGTCGTGACAAAAACGAGTAGCAAAAATGGTTTTTTTTAGGTGGAATAGAGCGAAGTTCACGATGTAAAAGGTTTTGCGATGTAGAAGAATCAGAGTTTAAGTTATTAACAGGATCCATTGTTTTTTCAGAAAATATCCTACCGACATTATTATTGGGAGATACTGATGCGGCAACATCTGATTGAGGGAAAATATTATTATGTTCCATTAAATTTCCTGAAGATGGTGTTCCTCATATAGTTATTTGAGTAATTTGTTTAGTCTTATCAATTGGTGTGTTCGGTGTTATGGGAACAGATTGGGTCTTATTGACGTTAACGTCAACTTGTTTAGAAAGACGTTAACGCATGAGATAATTGATACGAGACCACAAGCTCTCATTTCCAAAATGATTCAGGACAAAATTTTAAAAATTCCACCATTGTTTTAAAAAGAATCCAACTGAGGGAACTGCCAGGATCCAACGATCCGCAGTAAATATTTGCTTGAATATATTCTTTAGACTCTTATCAATTATTTTTAAATAAACGATTCTACCCCTTTATTCACTCCTTATATTTTCTAATATTTCATATTTTCTCTTTTTTATTTTTATTATTGTTTTTAAGTTCTAACGCATTAGTCTCTCTGAGTATTTGGCCACAACATTGTGTGCAACGTATGGCTTGTAATCCTTTTTATTGTTATGGCTTCCTATTGACTAAAAACACAATTGATGCCACTATGCATTGGAACAGCTGGTTAACGAAATAACTTGTACATAAAAAAAAGTGTAGTGAGGAGCCATAAAATTATATTTATGGCGTATAGCAAGTTTAGGGACATTTTTGGCCTTAATATTCAATAAGCAATTTGCTTTTTTTTTCGAGTTTTCCATTGAAATATAGTTTGTATGTCACGATTAATAGATTTAAAATGATAAATTTAAAAGACAGATTACAAATTTTGTCTTAGTTAAGAAAATAAAATAGAAAAAATAATGAACGCAATGAAATCTATTGAATGATTGTGTTATAACGCAATCCATTTTAAAACCAAATTAAGGACAATTTATCATAGATTGCAGATGAAAATACAATCACGCCAGTTTTTCACCAAAGTACTAGATGTGATTGGGAGCCTTAGAAAAAGTATTTTTAATTTTCATTTTCAATGAATCTTAATGTATGTGAAGATGAATTTTAAATTAAAATTCATCTTCACATAATTAAACTAGCAAGGACACAAACCATATTCTTAGCAAAATTGGTTTAGCCGCATTTAATAAAGAAATTGGCAACAGGCCTGTGCCAATCATTGAACGTGTTGCAAAAGGCATTCAGTGATGACATGATAAGCCGCCATAACTTGACAAGAAGTGGACAGGGGCTGGTAGAAGATTATTGGAGATGATGAATGTGAACAGATCACAGAAAAATATCAACATATAAAGAAGCTCTGGAACAAATTAAGAATTAATTTTTTTTTAGAAAGATAAGACTTCTGACGATTATATTTAATATTTAAAATTGAAAACCGTTGCGACTATTAGTCTAATAATAATCATAAAATAATATTGGCCAAAGAAATGACTTCATTCGAAATAAATTAAATATACAAAAATTGGATACTGGCATGAGCTTCACAAAAATATGAAAATCAAAGCAAAGAAGTAGAAATATTAAGAAAAAGTAGCATGGACATGAACCCGGTGTGTGACTAGGGTGTTTTAACAACAACTTACACTTTCAAAGAAATCGTAGTGAGAACTTGATAAATGTTGGAGTAAATTATATTTTCATATCCTTTTTATCTACATAATTCATATATGCAAATAGTTAAATTTATACGCAACGATAGCCATAAAAAAAATAAATAAATAAATAAAATAATAAGTGACAGGCATGAAATGCATTTTAACTCTGATGATGGGGTGTAGGGTGTCCAAAAACGCATGTAGAGATCGAAACTAAAATGGAATTTGCCTCGTAATAGAAAAGCGGATCAAATTACAGCAAAGAAATTATTGTTTCAAGGTTTTTGACAATAAAAAATAAATTTCTTAGTAAATAACTTTTTTTGCTATCGTCTTGATAACGGATATAGAGTATTACCTGTGGACATTCGACTTGAACTTCTGAAATATGAAAGTGACATGAAAGTGTTTTACCGAGAAATTATTATACACATGAGTAGTTGGGCAAAAAAAAAACTAAGTTTCTCTGTTATATGAAGAGCGAATAGCTGGAACATTGACCAGAGAAATGGCAATGGTCTTAAGGTCTTAAGAAGGTATTTGTGAAAAAAACAATGGTTTTCGGGAATAAGTTCTCTTTTTTAGTAGAATACATTCCCTGATTTCAATAGGGCACCACACTCTGCGTCAATAGTTGGTTACACCGCTGTCACCGAAGAGTTTCTTCGCCTTCTTCGGGAAACTTTAAAATAATATTTGAATCACCGGCCCATACATGACAGTTGTATTTCATTTTTGGTTGGACATGTGTTTTGTGTATAGTAAGGAGTCCAGAGGGAGAGAGGTTGTCTTTTCAGTTTGTCCCACATCACACTAAAAACATCAAGACCTTCCAGTTGTTCACTAATTATAACATCCATAATAACAGATGGAAAAGAAGGGACTGTCAGCCGTTCATGCGTCAGCATGCAATATTGGGTCTTATGTATAAGCATCAACATTTATCCTATTCGCAAGACCCGATTCAGAGATTGTTATAAGATCGTGATCATATCATGTTTCACGGCCCCAATTTCCGATAGGCGTGGCCTCTAGTTGAGTGTATATGAATGGCAAATGCTGTTTTCAATCGCAAAACAGATAGTGTTAGAATTTTTACAGAGAAGGTCAACGAGAAAAACAAGAAAGAAGGAAATCTTGTGGTACCCCAAGCATTGATCTTGATCTCATATCGTTTGATATGAAATCTCACTTATAACAAATCGTATAGTGCGATACCCCAGAAGAGTCGAAATAAATCGAGAGAAGTAAGTGCAGCATTTACAAAAGTTTTAACATAAGTGCATCATGCTACACTCTATCAAAGGCCACCATAATCGCCAAAATGGCAAATATAATGACACCATTTCTCCGAGAGAATTTCCAGCAGGTCACATCTAAAGCATCTCATACGGAAACCATAACGTCGGGCGCCAGATTGTTGACAAACTGGAAATTAACCATAGGATGTTTTCCTATACGCATATTGCTTTGCAGTAAAGCTTTGCAATCCCCAAGATTGTAAAGCTACGTTTTGTTTCCAAATATATCAATGTTGTTATCGATACGCAGAGATCCATTAAAAATAAAAATTTGCCTTTTCTTTTGAACAGACCACGTATACCAAGTATTATATCATGTATCAACACGGTATAAATACTGTATTAATTCAATTTAGGAAGTCAGCCAAAATATCCATCACTTTTCATTACAAATTTGTTTAAATCACCTGACTGTTACTGTTCAAATTTTGTACAAAAATTACTACGATTATTTTCTAAATATTTGTCTATTAAACACTTACATATGTACATATGTACATATTTACCAGTTTCATAATTAAATTATTAATAAACACTCAAAATTATGCATATACATACATACATACATATGTACATATACATACATACGAGCATGTATGGGGCATTCCATTTAAATTTTAATCCCAACTAATTGCTACATACGTTTCTGTTCTCCCCAGATAAAATTTCTATTTGCAAAATTTTTCTTCCCCTCTATCAACGAAATAATTTAAGTGAAATTCATATAATTGGTTTACCGTTGTTGTTTTTATTGTTTATGATTAGAGATAAATTACATAATAATTAGCTACAACTACTACCATGTACAAGCACGAAAAGCGGTCATACATGGAAATAGTGTGTGTACAAACATATGTACATACTCATGCTCATACTGCTCGTACTCAACCACTCATTCCATCATGCAAACACTCAATCTGTGAAATGAGAGAATATAAATTAGCATGCAAAGCGGCCCTGGAGAATTTACACTACCCTGCAGTTCTGATGATTTTTCTTTAACTATTGCCATCGATATTATTAAATATAAGTATGAGTAAAATTCTCTGTTTATTATAAAAGAGATGTTCTATTGGAATTATATGAGAAAATTTGGATTATCCAGCAATTCTGGAAAAAAAATTTTCCTCAGTGTCGATGATACTAACATAAAAAATAACAACAAAGTTTTCAAATAAAGTAAAAATTCGCTATGATGTGGCTAAATATGGCTAAAGTTTCTCCCTGGCCATTTAAATATTTCTAAATCTGAATTTTATATAAGGTTAGGTTAGGTTGATTGGAGGGGTGTGAAAGCCCATGTCATATGACTTACACTTAAGCCAGTAAAGGCTTGTTGTGCGCTCCCTTGGGATTAACCATAACATATTGACCCAAAGGTCTAGAGAAACTCCGTGTCACTCACAAGGTTCCTTAATTTCCTCCAGCATATTCCCCGTAATCGAGTTATATCCGGTAAGGTGTCACCCTCAAGATATCGGGACCTTATATGTGAGAAGGCAGGGCATTGGCACAAATAGTGTTCCAATATTTCGCTCTCCTCCCTACATGTTCTGCATTCATCTCCTCCCGCTATTTCCATGCATTTAAGATGTGCCCGTAGTTGAGAGTACCCTGTGACGACTCCCATTATACTACTTAGCTCGGGCTTGCTAAGTCTTAGCAGCTCCCTCGTTCTTCTTTCGTCTGGATCTCCCCATAGAATTTTTGTGTCGATTCCCATGGTTCCGTTATTCCAGAGAGTTGAATGGGGTCTATGTGCCCAAGTCTTTAGCTCGAATTTAACTGCATCGAAAAGTTTCGCGCATTCCAAGCTTATAATTTTATATAAACTTTTGTAAAAAAAATAATCAACATGTTTAAATGAGAAATTTCACCACAAGTTTTGAATAGTACTGACCCTTGACTGCATTTTCCATATGATACGGATGAGTGACAACTAAGCATGCGATCAAATATGGCCAAATTTCCTCTCAGACCATTGAAAAAGTTTCTAGTTGACATATGAACTTATAAATTTATTTCCTGCTTTTAGGTACAACATATTTAAATTTAACAGCCTGTCGCAATATATCGAATGCTATCATTCGCTGGAATTTGAAACGAAAAACAGCCGACTTACGGCTCCTCAATAGTCCTTTTTATTAACTTATTTAGTAGTCGGTAATTCCTGCGTGAATAAATTCATAAAATGTGGTAGTTTATTAGCAGGACGAAAATCTTATGTTTTTTGCTTCGAATTCCAGCGAACGATAAAATTTGAGATCGTGGGGCATGCTGCAAGAGATAAATATTTCATGACGCAATACGTCAAAATATATTTAACTCGACATATTTATCTCCAGAGACTGAATTGTAAGTCCTTAATCATTTAATTATTTAAATGATTAAGCAAACATGCTGGTTTGATAATGATTTGAAAAGAGACTCTTTTTCAAACGACAAATGTTTGAAAATAACTTGAAAAACAGGGCTTTCTCAACAAAAAGTGCAAATTCAATTTCTGCTCAACTTACTTTAAAACGTAATTCTGAAATGTTTTTTAAGTGTGTATTACAATTTCGTGTGGAACATAAATGATACATAATTTTAAAAATTTTTTTAGACGTTTTTTTTTTTTTCAATTAGTTAACAGTGGGTATATAACGACGCCCAGCATCTTTTTAATAACTTAATAATAGTATAAAAAAGCGAATGTCTATATCAATGGATCGAGAACTAGAGACATCAAAATACCTCGGCAACAAAACTACAGCAGGTTCAACCGGCCAGCAAAGTACATTGCACGTAAAGATAAGTTTACTTGGCCAAATAATCTTGCACAAACAGCACAGAGAGCAGCAGAAATAAATAGAAGCGATGATTTCTTCACAAACATGAATAAACTACTTAACCACGCATGAGGAGGAAAATATTTAAGCAGCAATGATTACATCCAGAGATTAACAGCTGGATTTGTGCACCGACTATTACACACACCTACAAATGATGGCAGAAACTTGTAACAGCTATGCTGGATATCCTGACATCTTGGGAATCCTTGGGTGCTGTTGGCTGCGTTTGACTACAACGCAATTAATGACTGAGAACCTGGGTTCGATCCTTGTTCAGACAAAGTCATTAAGTCTGATTTACTTAGTGTGGCGTTGTGGTAATTGCTGTTGGACTGTTTAAGTGATGAAGGCATAACACTGGTCACTTAACAGTAACAGCGATTGCATACTCTTCTACGCTAATTTTTACTACATCAAGGTGCCCTCCTTCGTCGGTAATGTTTAGCAGAATCGTCGGCGAAGTAAAGCAATTAATAAAATGGCTACACACATACAGCTTAAGAGACTTAATGCGTCTACTTAACACCAGAGACGCTGCAACTCTGATATTAAAATAAAAATAATAAACAACGCCAAGTTGTAAAACAAAAATCAAGCTCTCTCCCTCTCTCTCTGTGTTCTCATTTCACCACCTGTCCTCTCTACCCTATCCCGTCCACAATAAAATAACAACTTAAGTAAGTCATAGGCATTAATTGCTTAAGTGTAACTTCTGTAAAAAAAACAATTGGTATATCATTAGAACTGTTAAAGGCCGATGTTTCTATCAATAACAAAATTATCATGCCACTAATCAAGGTAGGGTTGCCAGATTCAATATGAGCACTAACTTGACATTTAGTGCAAATGAGCTTGATTTTAAGAAGAGAACTGGACAAATCAAAACATTTGCTTCAATTTTTTTTAATTTATTAAAAATTCTTTATTTATTAAAAACAGAAATAAAGGCTGTTTACTTACAAAAAAAAAAAAAAAAAAAAAAAAAAAAAAAAAACAAGAATAACATAAAAAGTTCAACAATTCAGTCATTTCTTTACAGGAAAATTACATAAAATTCATTCAGTTCGTTACTTATAAATGTACGTTTGTATATTTTTAACATACATAGGTGTATGCACAGAAAGCGCCAAAAGAAATGTCTTTTATGTTTTAAACAATAAAAAAGCAACAAAAATAGAAAGTTATTTCTTAATATAGTTTAAAAGCGATAACAAAATTTATTTAGAAAATATAAAACTAAAAAACCTTTTATATTCTTTCCGTTCGAGTTCAATTCAATGAAAACTAAATTTGGAAAAAATGGACTTAGTTCGTACTAAATACAGTGATGAGTCAAATTATGTGTGTTGATACAGGGATAAAATTATATGTTGCCAACAATTAAACTTTACTGCCAAAAAACGAAATTTTTTAGATGTAACCAACTGCAAATTTTAATTTTGAAAATGTTCAATTTCAGCTTGACAAATATTGCTTGAGCTTGAAACTTGACATGCACTAAAATATCTTGACAATCAAGCTCATTCCCGGCCATCTGGCAAGCCTAAATCAAGGGCATATGGATAAAGGTACGGACAGCAACTAGAAGTCGCCATTTTCAGTTGTTTATTAGTGGTTTTCTGACAACTAAAATTGTTTGCTTGTGGAGTCGCACATCAACTGAGTTTTCGTCGCCATCCCTAGTCCATTCGTAACTCGCAGTTTAGATCTTCTAAGAAATTAAAAACATTTATTTACTACACTAACAATATTGGTGTTGCGGGTTCAATTCCCGTAAAAGAGAAGACAGGAAAAAAGAAATAAAGCATATTTTTTATTTTTCTGAGAATAAATATTTTCCTTAAATTTCCATATTTAATATTCACTTTTTAAGTCTTTGAAATGTCCACAAATTTCTTCAGTCATTCCGTTCTCCTTTTACTAATTTTGTGTTTGTGGTACAAAAAAAAATCAATTTAATGCTGATTTCAACTGGTATTTTTTTAATTTTTTTCTAGTCTTTATACTAAAAAAAATCCTTGATACTAGACTTTTCGCTGATGTCATATTTTTTGTGAGGTCAGATGAGGTGGAGGGTATTTTCATGGTGGGGCTGTAATTTTAAATGACTTTTCTGCGTTGATTTTATTGCTCATCAAAGATTTTTTATGGTAAATATAGAAAAGAAAAATGTTTTCCCTTCATTTCAACTACCGCACGTGTTTGCTTGCAACAATTTGTATTGGAAATAGCGGGGAACTGCTGCAGTTTGTTTTTAATGGAGCTTGTGTGCCATAAAAAAGCGCAGATGAAAATCTTTACTTAAGGGCACTTATATAAGCTTTATTTGCTTTCTACATGCAGGGAAATTAATTATAAAAATATATTTTAAAAAATTGACATTTTAAACGAGCATTTAAGGAGAATTCATTAGGTAATTATTCACGAAAGTTATTTAAGATTTCTTCCAAAGTTAAGAAAACACTACTATTAAGGAGAATATAACACGATTTACATTAATGTCCTCTATTTCTGCTAAATGTAGAAAATTAATTTGAATACAAAATGAGTATTTTTAAGAATATGCGAGTATAGAGGAATTAAATTGAATATTAAGGATTTATAACAAAAAAAATTATACTATTTCGTCCAGCGGACTGGACACTTTTTTCGTACTTCATTAGATTTCATGTGTGCAGTTTCATTGAAACATAAATATGCTGCACAGTGTTAAGAGTCGAAAATATTCGTAAAATTTACACCAAAAGAAAAATCAAGTCAAAAGTACTTAAATCGAGCCGAAGCAGGGAGAAAATTCGATAAACACGGATTTTATTGAGCCAAGTACAGAGCACGGGGATCGGTTTGATTAAAAAAAAGCTTAGTTCAAGAAAAATTAATAATTAAGACAGAAATGGCTTTGGACTGAATTTATTTATCTTGTAAAGCCATGGAAACGACTTGATTTAATGATTTTTAATATTTAATTTTGTTTAGGTTTGTTTAGTTTTTTTTATAGTGATCTTTAACGCCGGTCTCCCAATTCATCACACGCTTACATGAGGAGCTAAAAAATCCCCGAAAGAAATTTAGCAGCTGTCAGAATGAAATGTTTTTGTTTCGTAGACCCATGCCTATAAAATTATGCATGTTAATGAATTACAACCTTTACCAACTCACCTAAAAAAACATTTAAACATCGGCAGCATAAGGTCAATATACACATTTTCGAACTTAATTTAAGAATTCCAGGATGGACTTTAATCTCATTCGTACTTGAATTTTCAAGTACGATTTCAATCAAAAGTAAAAAGAAAAAACTAGAATTTTAAACCGATTTTTTCTTTCTGTGTACATTTATTTATATCAAGCTAAAATATTGTAAATAAATATGAAAAAGGACCTTAGCGTTTCATCCTTTTGTTAGCAATAGAGTGCGAGAAAGTAAACAATAATTTGGCAAAATTTTTAAGCAGAAAGTCAAATTTGTTTTGTATTAAAAAAATTATGATAATAATAATAATAAAAATATAATTTTGTAACTTAGAGATTTTTTTAAATAAAAGGTATTAACGAAAATTTCAAATATGATCAATCAGCTGTTGTACGGCTTTTTGTGCAGATAAGTGAAAAAATTCTGTTATCTTAAATGAAGTTATCTGCCTAAATATGCAGGTATTAAAACATTGTTAGCTGCCTACAAAAACAGCTAAAAGAAATTATTCTGCTATAGACAGGGTGGCCTAAAGAAACGAAGGGTTTCAAATGATTTATAATTTCATTATTTTTAAAACGATTTTTCTTTATTTTTCAGATTGTTTTAAAGAAGACGTGGGAAATTAAAAATGGAAAGCTTTATTTTTGAATAACGAATTGAATAGTAAGGCAAGACATGGAGCTGTTAAGAAATATTTTCGGCAAATGCATTATTTTCAGAGGCAGCGATTTTAATTGACTGCTGCGTTCGCCGGATTCAACCAATGCTGAATATTTCCTCTTAAGAGCATTTGTAAGAACACGTGTACGTGAATAAGCCACAGAGCATCTCCCATAAAAAAGTAATAATATACGAGAAGATACTCGAGCAATAGACCTGAAATTTTAAGAAAATTTGTGAAAAACCGTCGCAGAAACACAATTCAAACTGACCTGAAGCCAAACTGTTTTAAACTCCATGATTTTAGGCGTTTGAAGAACCGCCACTGAAGGTAATATTTTACTATTCAAAAATCCAGGACTGGATTTTAAATTCGTTTTAATTAACAGTCTAATGGTTCACTAAACAATTAATTACGACGAAGAAACGCAAGATCTGCCGAAATTATCGCCGCTATCCGTGAGAAGAGTGCGTAGTAGAACTCGAGGCAGTAGATCACAAGAGCTCGGCATTTCGCAGAACAAAATGAAAAGTGACGTGGATCTGCAGCCGTACGAAATTTAACTGGCCTAAGAGCTAAAGGTAAATGACCATAGACAACGACGTGTGTTCACTGCATGGTTCCTGATCCTAATTTTCATTACAAATCATATTCTGCGATTAGGCCCACTTCTGTAGGAATGGGTACGCCAACAAACAATATTGTCGAATTTAGGACGCTACCAATCCACATGAGATCCCAAAACGTCCAACGCACCCCGTAAAAGTCACTTGTTTGTGTGGACTTTGGGTTGGCGCGGTCATTGGTTAATATTTCTTGGATAACGACGTTGGCCAGGCGATCAGCGTCAACGGAGAGAACTACAGTTCGATGATTAACAACTTCTTTTGTCCTGAATTGGATGATATGGACACTAAAGACATTTGGAATTATGTGCCACACAGCTCATGCCACATTGGACATTCTACACGATCTACTTGAGAGCCTGGCTACCAAAAACACCAACGACAAAATCAGAATCAATTTAAGACAACATCGGTGTTAATTTTATGTACAGAATACAAACAAATATATGGACAGTAAACAACAACAGCCAATAGTGGCAGTGGTAATGGTTATTTACAACAAACGATAAAATATGCCGCCGCCAAATTAGACTGCCAATAACATTCGCAATTCTCGTTTTAATTTTAATGCTTGAAAACTTCACGACACAAGAGAAAATTCTAAATATCATTTCTGGTTGTGTTAAAAATAAAAATATCATGTCCATGAGGGTGTAGGAATAATTTGAATTTTCTATAATTTACAAAAACTGTAATTTTTTGTTGTCCTTTTTAAAGAGAAGAAGGAGGAAGAAGGGCATAATAATATAGAAAAAAATCACGCAGTCCCATAAGCGAGTTAATTTTTTTTTTAATTATGGTAATAAATAAATTTTGTTATATTAAACAACAAAATATTACCCTTATTTTGACACGCCGTTCATTACATCTTATTAAATGAGTTCTAGCATTAGATATAAGATTTAAAGAATTTTCAATAAATAAGAATTTAGATAATGGAATGAATTTAAAAGGAATTAAAACATTTCCAACATGCAGTTTATTTGAAAAAAAATATTGCTTTTATTTAATTTCTACTCGTGGAAAAACACACTTTTAACATCCTGTGACGGCAGAAGTTTGAGATTTTCTCATTTCAGCAAATTTTTATTGTTCAAAAAAAAAAATAGTAACAAAACAAAATTTAATCTTACTTTCGTTTCTTGTGGCTGCCTGTCGTTAATTTTGTATACCTCAATGCAAATCTGAATCCTGAAAGCTGTGTACAACACAACTGTTAATCCTTTTTACCAACAAGCAACAAAAAAAAAAGAAAAACACAACACAACAATATCAATGTTTATTTTCAATTTCTCTAAATCACTGAATTTTTTTTTTCTCAATAATATTGACACTTCAAAAACACGTAGATTTTTATTAATATACTTTTTCAATTTATTAAAATTGTTGCACCAAGTGTGCGATATTCACCTTTATACACAATTTGTATTTTATACCGATTATTTTTAATATGATTTTTTATATACATATATTTTTGTTGTTTTTTTATATTTTAGTTTTTTCTTAAATTCCTTAACAATTACAAAATTTATTTCTTAATAAAATAGATTTTCTTATGAGTGAATTAATTTGTTTAAATGTATGTATGAATAAGTGAAGTTTCGAAAAATTATTGCTGTAACCACCGCCAGGTATTACGGTTCGTAATGAACTAAATACGAAATTGCAAAATGCTCATCTTTTAAAAAATAAATTATACAGGATACAACAACACTTAAACAAGCAATGTTAAAAGGACAAACAAGCATTATGCAAAATGTTTTGAAAGGATATCTGGCAACAACAACAAAACAACGAAATGAAATGCAAAGCTTAAGGAAAAGAGCAAAAACGTTTCTCTTAAAAAAGAGCTTTTTTCCTCCAATTCAAATAAAAAGCAAATTGTGAATAAAGTCATATACATATTGGACTCAGTATGACCAAATTTAAGAAATTAACAGGATGAAAAATAACTAATACTCGAAATAGCAGTAAGAATTTAATTATTGATTCCTTTTGAAAACGCCACGCATCAGTAAAACTTTATTACTTTCAAGCCCCTATTTCTGGCAAAGCCTGTTATAGCTGAAGCTGAAATCCGTCGAGCTATAGTTAGAAAAGCACAAAGATCAAATTAATTTGCTTAAGCGATAGTTTAAAAGCTTCAGTTATCAAACAAGCTTTTTAAAAAAAGACCTTCAACTGAAAATACGATAAAATAAATTTAGACTGTTTGGCAACCAAATGATTTGAAACTAGACAATTTTTCAAATCTTAAAGCTTAATATTACAAGCTTAATATACCTATCACTAACAAATAAATAATCAAGCTTTTCTTTTAAATATGTAAGTAGTTTTAACGCATTAAAGCTGCCTAAAGGACCAGTTTTCAAGCTTGAAGCTGCCACTAACCTGTTAAAAAATAATTTCATTTATGATTATTGTTTCAAAGCTTTGAGATTAAAGAAAGATCCTGTTCATCCCTGGACATTTTTCGTGCTCAAGAAGAACTGAGATTTAAAAGAGGTACATACTTGCTTGTGCTCAAATTTTGACACTCGTAAGCTTCCACAAAACGTAAAGAAGAAACATAAAATTTGCTTCGTAAAAGCAAACATAGAATTGCCAAGGAACTTGAGCAACTGAACTTGATATCCTGGAAAAAACAAACACACCCAAGTAATTTGATGCTGCAAACTATATACATTAATAAGCAGAAAGCGATCATTAGTTCAATATGTAAAATTACTAAAACTGGGAATATTTCTTAATAACACAACACTCGAACATTTGGTTCATGTATCATTGTATTTTTCAAATTTGAAGAGCACTAAAAACAGTGTACAGCAGTACCAATATTGCTATCCCTGGTAGAAAATATTACTGAACTTATGAATAAAAAAAATATATATAAAAATTTCTTTAAATTTTTTAATTCGTCCCTTCAAATTTTAAAGTCATGTCAATTAAAAAACGCATCGTATCCTTTAAGACGAGATTTTCTCTTCTTAAAGATTAACGCCCCGATTATGGTTTACAACAGTTGTTACTTTAATGTTGTATTTTTAAAAATGCGATTATGGTTTACAACTGTTGTTGTATGTATGTGTTGTTCGCACTGTCAAAAATCAACAACAGCTCATTAGGTGTTGTTTTAAGTTGAAAATCGAAAATAGATTAAAAAATTTAAATATGCATATAAAATGTGTTTTGCAAAACATGCAGAACTGTAAAAAATAAAAATAAAATAAATAAATATAAAATTTTATAATAAAATAAATATTTCTTAGCAAAATTAAAAATAAAAAACAGATGCCAAAGCTGGTTGAGCTGATGAAAATTAATCCAGATTTTGGCCGAGGCAAGCTGCCATTTGGATATAACAAAATACAGCTCAAGACCATTTTACTGAACAAATAAATGGCTTGGGACAGCCAATTAAAAATATTAAAGAATGGCAGAGTTAGTTTTTGCAAAAGTGCTCAGTTTTTGTATCAAAAACGGTAAATTTTTATAAAACTATAAATGGTAATTAAAATATTGTAATAACGTTAAACACACTTATTCTATATATGGTAGTTCCAATGGATTTGAACTGCCTCGAGTTCTTTTGCGGATACGTGCCATTTGTGTCTGTTTTTTGTTGTTCTTTTATTTATTTCTAACAAAATGTACGCTTCTTTAATGTTTCATTAACAGTTTTTCACATGCAGGTATGTGTTTTTACGGAAATTTGTAATGCAAATGAAATGCAACACTGTGACATAAAGAACACCTAGATGTTGTAAACCATAATCAAAAAATAAATTAATGTTGTGTTGTAGCCGAAACAACACACCATTTAAGTGTATTAAACCATAATCGGGGCATAAAGCAAGCTCAATAGGAACAACAGCTTTCGAGCTTAAATTTTAAATCTAATTTTAAATTTTAAATCAATTTCAATAAGATCATTTAAGAATTTAAGCCAAAAATAAATAAAAGGAAAAACTTAGAAGGTACGCATTTAGGCAATAATCACATTAGTTTTGTTTCTAAGATTGAATAATGAAGTGGACTACTAAAGGGCTCTTCAACAAGGGAACGCAAACAGCAAAATGTTATACAATAAGCTGAGCAAGAAATAAATACATAATTTCAAAGGATTCTATCTAATAAAAAAGAAATTTCCTAAATTTATTAAAGAAAAATTCCTCAATATATGCTAAAAACATTAACCCATAACAATCAAATACAAAAATGTCATAAAATTTTAGTGAATACTTTTTCAAACCAATATCCTCTGTTGGAAATTAAGAGCAATATTTCTCATTTCGTTTAACTCTCTTGATTTTGATAGAGAAAATACAGTTTCTTAGGTTCTCGTCTCTGTTAATGTATGAAAGAAATAAAAACACACGTTTTTGTCTACCATTTTTCTTTCCGTTGTTTGTAAACAAATGAAACTTTTCATTCATAAAAGCTTTTCAAAGTGTTGTTGTTTTATTTCGATTTTTTTTACGAGTTATTTCTGTGAAACTAAAAATAAACACGACAACAGCACCGGCATCATTTTTTTGTTACTTTTTTTTGGCAAAAAAAAAATATATACACAATGACACACACACATACATTTGACACATGTGCGAGAGAAGCTTAACGACATGATGTAACATGTTTAAATAGAAAAGCGATTGATACTGTAGGAAAATTAACTTTTCATGTGACTGATGTGCTGAGTTATATGCTTACATACTTATGTATGTACATACATACATACTTATGTACATAAGTATATGTAAGTATATATGTACATATTCAAACTCACGTACATATGTACATGAGTATGTACATAAGAATGTATGAATGTACAAGTATGTATGTATCATCTATTTACACACATACTTACGTATGTATCATCCATGTATGTACATATGTACATACATACATATGTACATACAGTAGCCAGCAAAACTAAGGACACACCAGTATTTTTTTAATTTAATTTCGTTAAAACTTTGTGTTTAAAAATTAAAAACAAATTAAAATAGTTAAAAACAAAAAAGTATATTATTATACTTCAAGCTTATAAAAAAAATTAGGAACTTCATGTTATTAAATAAGAAAAATTAGGAAATTAATTGCGTTTTCTCACAATTCGACACAGCAAAAGTAAGGACACACCTGTAAAAACCACTTAAATTTATTATAAAATCTAACAAAATTTACCAAAATTTAACATTTTTAACATTTTGTTTGGTAGCCTTTACATTTCCACACAGCTTCTAAACGTTTTTTCAATGAGCTGACTAGTTTTTTTGTGATTTTAGAACGTAGGTTCTTCCATTCTTCTAAAAGCACCTCTTTGAGTTGCTGTTTATTTCGAATTTCAAGTTTTCATGAATTTTTTATAATAGAGAAATTGGAAAAATAGTATGTCATATTCGTTTTACGGTAAAAAAAAGTAGTTCAACGAAAAATAAAAGAAAACCGAGTAGAAAATAAGCTTGCAAGTGGTCGACAATCGGCTGGGCGAAAATGATAAACGGTACATTAAACGCATAGTTAAAAAAAATCCAACTACCAATGCTCTAAAAATAGCTGCAGAGATTGGAAAATATGAAAATATAAAAGTTTCACCCCATACTATGCGGCGGTGTTTAAAAAGTCAAGGTCTTTTATCATGTGTTCCAAGAAAGAAGCCACTCATAAAAAAAATCAACAGACAAAAGCACAATGACTTCACAAAAACTTTTATTAGTAAGCCTCAAGACTTTTGGGACAAAGTAAGTCAAAATATAACATATTTGGCTCTGATGGGCGTTATAAAGTTTGGCGCAGTGAAGGCTATGCTTTAAATCCTAAGAATATAATAAAGACCGAAAATATGGAGGTGTTATGATATGGGGCTCTATGTCCTATGCGGGTGTTGGAAATCTGGTTTTTATTGAAAATGCAATGAATCAGTATACTTACTAGGATATTTTAAAAAATAATTTCCAAGATTGTGCGTCAAAAATGGATCTATCTGATAGCTATTACTTCCAGCAAGATAACGACCCGAAGCATACGGCTCACAATATGAAAATGTGGCTTCTGTACAACACTCCACATATGTTTGTAACACCTCCACAATGTCGGGACCTCAACCCAATTGAGCACATATGGGAAATATTAAAGAAAAATTTACGAAAACTCGAAATTCGAAATAAACAGCAACTCAAAGAGGTGCTTTTAGAAGAATGGAAGAACCTACGTTCTAAAATCACAAAAAAACTGGTCAGCTCATTGAAAAAACGTTTAGAAGCTGTGTGGAAATGTAAAGGCTACCCAACAAAATGTTAAAAATGTGAAATTTTGGTAAATTTTTTTAGCTTTTATAATAAATTTAAGTGGTTTTTACAGGTGTGTCCTTACTTTTGCTGTGTCGAATTGTGAGAAAACGCAATTAATTTCCTAATTTTTCTTATTTAATAACATGAAGTTCCTAATTTTTTTTATAAGCTTGAAGTATAATAATATACTTTTTTGTTTTTAACTATTTTAATTTGTTTTTAATTTTTAAACACAAAGTTTTAACGAAATTAAATTAAAAAATACTGGTGTGTCCTTAGTTTTGCTGGCTACTGTACATGTATGTATCACCACAACTGCCCTCTACATAATAATTTACAACAGAATTTTTATTTGTATAGAAATTTGTTTTATGAACATTTGACGTGTATTTTATCAAGCCGTTGGCTAAATGTACATATGTATGTATGTACATATGTATGTATGTATGTACATAAGTATGTATTCAGAAAATTCCATTTTCTTTACTAACGATTGTTTGATAAAAATTTTGAAATTTTCAAAAATTAAGTTTTGTGCTGCCATAAAAATAATTCTGCTGGAATAACAATAGATGTATGTATGTATGTATGTACTTATATAAGTATATATTTAAATACTTTAGGAATACATAGTTTATATTATAATATTACTATTGCAGGTATTTTAAAATTTAACGGTTGTAATATAAGACGAGCCATCTATTGGTTAATTAAAGAGATGTTACTAACACCAACACACACCATCAAATAAACCCCAGCAAAAAAAATCTCTTAAAAACTCACTCACCTACATATGTTCTCTCAGTTTCTCCTAAAACCAACAACAAAATCAAAAACACAAACATACGACTGGCAGGCATGGAATATAATGACCCTAAAGTAGCACTAGAATTGCAACAGAGAAAGTACTTTTTCGATCATTTAAGTACCATTATTTAATATTGCTGATGAGAAAGTTGCTGACTAGTTCCTAAGTAACAGATTATAGGGCAAGTTATAGCAATAAAATTTTATGTTTAAATTTTTTTCTAGAATTTAATTTTTTTTTTTTTAATTGAAGTAATTTTGTCCAGGAATTTTGCTGGCATTTTTTAATTTATTTGATTTTTTGTGTATTATAGTTTCTATGTGTATCTTATTTATTTAATTATTTATTTTAAATGTTATTTGTATATTTATTTTATTTGTATATTTATTGTATTTTTATTTAATTTTTATTTATTGTATTTTTTATCTTAATTTTTTTATTTATTTATTTTATTTTATTTATTTAATATAATTATTTAGGTTATTTTATTTCTATTTGTTTTTTTTATAAAATAGAATGGGATGTCGGTACCTCTTTTATAAACCGAAAGAACAATATCTGGTATGTATGTACTTTTTGTATATACAAATGTCGGGTGCGACTACGCGGTAGGCGGCTCATTCGGAAGATATAAGTACGTATCGATCACGCTTTTCACCATTGCTGATACGGGCATCTCGCGATCTATTCGGCTTGATCTTGGTCGCCAAGTGTGGAGTTTGGTTTATCGATGAAATTATCTTTAGTAAAAATTGTATTTATAATCTATCAATGAGAATACAATATTTGAATAATTATACAAGTATACAAGTACTTACAAAAGTATGTTTTTCCAAAGATTGTGTTTTACTTAGTAAATTTTAGTTAATTTTTTTTTCTGATGATGCGACTCGCAGAATTATATATAAATAAAAAATTCTAGTGCTTTACTATATACTTCTTTAATTAAATTAAAAAGGGCCGAAGAAAATTACGTCTTGAATATATAATTGTATACTACCGAAATATTTATTGTTTACACTATATACCTTTTTTATGGAAAAAAATTATACAAAATTTTATAAATAAGGATTTATATATAATATAAATGTGACTGAAGAGTACCGAAATACGACTACTGATATAAAAATAAAAAGAAATACTAAGCTTATGTAATTAAAAGTTATTTGGTTGAAAATTTATTTCATTTATTTTGATTTATTTGGTTATTTTTTATATATTTTATTCAATTCGCTAATTTTGTAATTTTATATATATTCGATGCAGGAACGTTTGCAATGTTATAGAAAATAATGGGCGACATACTTCGTATTAAAATCATTTTAGTTCTTTTATAAATTAAACACTTATTTAATTGACGTTGACTTTTGTGCACCAGAAATATGCATTAAAAATACTAAATATTTGATTTTGTAAATAAGGCTAAAGCGAAAGGAGTAGCTTTAACTAAAATAAGGTTTGAATTAATTATACTTTTTGTTAAATACAATAAAAATTTTGTTTCAATTATTTTCTGACGAGACTGCCCTTCAAACGTTCTGGGCGCTAAATGACGTTGACTTTTGTCCATGTGTATTTTATATATTTTATTTATTTTCTATATTTTATTTATTGTATATGTTTTCTTTATTTTAATTTTGGTTAGTCATTTTACTAATAATATAACCAAATATTTATTAAAAGAAATAGTAATTTTGTTAATTTTATTTAATTTAGTTGTTCATTTCATAAATAAAATAAATAAACAATTTATTTTTACATGAGAAATTTTCGAGTAGAATGATTTACAAAAAAAAATTATTGCAATGAAAATTGAGTTTTCGTTTCGTTTTGCTGCATTTGCTATGGAAATTAATTATTTTTAGTGCTTCTGATAAGAAAAAGTACTTTTTCTAAGGGACATTTATTTGTTCATGTATCAAATGTTCTCAGAGAAAGGCTAACAGTATTGATGTATCCAACCCTGCTAAGATGACTTAAAAAAGATTAATAAATAATATATGAGTATTAAAAAACTAGATTTTACTCTTTATAAAAGTAATACAATAAAAAATTAATTACTTTTCTATATATTTGGCGGTTCATTTTAATTGCTAATCAAAAAATTATAATAATAATATAAAAAAATTACAACAAATCAACATTATGTATGAAAATACTGGAAACAAATAAAACTCGTAAACTTAATTAACCATAAATAATCAATATAATGATGCAGTAAAACTGACAGCCGGTTAGTGAGTCAGCCATATCAGATTGGGTAAGTATATGCGTTCAACTGCACCATATTTAAAAAATCTTTTGTGTGTAAGTTTCCATTTTTCTTGATGTGAAAAGAACATTTACGTGTATATTTAAAACGAAAGAAAACCAGCCGGCTGTGGCTGTGGCTGTGTTACATACAATAAGTTGGAAGAGTTTTGACTTTTTGGATGACTATAGAAACTTATTTGCGATGTTGGTGTGGTCTTGTAATGTGGGAGCAGAACCAACAACAAAATTACAAATCAAACCGCATTCACTGGCTTATATGGGAAGGTAGAATAATAAATTTTGTTATAAAACAAGCACCCTACTGTTGATCTTAAAGTGAACATTGAAATATAAAAATTGCTAAAGTAACCGCCACTTACGAGTATATGCAAATCAGTTTCTTTAAAGAATTCAGAAGTCATTTGGACTAATGTCATATCTTATGTGAATCTTTGGTAGAGAGGAACATGTCTTTTCGTACATTGAAACACTGGACCACAAACATTGTTGAATTACTAATTTATTCCGAAAGTTTTCAGATAATACTGCCAAATATTGCCATTGGTCGTAAACTTCAAGGTAGAGCACAAACAAATTCAAAACAATATCTGAAGAGGGAAAAATAAAGCATCGTATCCAATTGGACTGTATGAAATAAGTGTTTTGGCGGCAGTTTGTACCCAATAGTCACCTTTGGACACCATACAAAGAATTTATCAGTCAAAAACTAGGAATAAAAAAAGTTGTGTATGAAGTACAAATGAAAATTCTTCAATTTGTTAACCACAAAAGTCCTACTTTTTGTGCACAGCAGCGAACTTACTGCCTTTAGTTCTTCTTTAGAATTTCGTAGACAACCGAAATGTTATTTGCCAGTTTGATGTTTCCCTAGCGTAGCGAAATATTCACGGTTAATTTGGTTGCTAAATGCCTAAAAGTCGATCTTGAAGAGCCGCCATATCTGCCGACATGGAACGTTCGCATTAACGCGTAGACCGGTAATAATAAAAACGTTCTACTCTTATCACTTGGAAATGCTGATAAATTGGGTACATTAGTTTAGGTTGCTTAGACCGTCGACATTTTATTATAAACGACATACTTGGGCCCAGTTTGGTATCTTTGATTTGTCTGAATGTGGAATGCCAGGTCCCTTATATGGATGGATCGTTGTTGAACAAAACCCACTGCCGAACAAGAGAATTCGTTTCCTCAATTTTCCGATCCGATAGGTCTGCTAATGCGGCCGTAATTGGTCTGCCTATGTGAACTAGTCTCTTATTTGATAAAGCTGAGCAGTGGCAGAGAAGATATTCCGCTGTCTCTGCCTCCTTATCTTTCTGACCGCTTCAGCAAAATTCACTATTACATGACAGATTGAATCTTCTAGAGTATGTACCGGCCGTGCTTCTTCCTTGGGAAGCTTAAGTAAGTCTGATGATCACACATAATCATACTTGGGCCAGATTGCTCTCGCTACAACACAAGTTGCCTTCGATTCGAAGACCATCAAGTCTGAGCTTCCTCGTACAGTTTTTGCTGTATTAGTGACTTACAATTACGCCTACGTACCCTGGCCTTGTTCGCCATCTTATTTAATTGCCATCTTATTGGATATCTTAACATTTAAACATGTCCTGAGTAACTGGTCAACATCAACCTGTATTCATTGGGATATCCTTTACATATCATATGTGACTGTTGACCCCTTAACAGTCAGAGTAAATCTGATGCAGAAATCTAGGAATTGAGAATGGGTCCATATAAAACACCATTTAGAAAAGAAGCTCCCAAATAAACATAAAATAAAGGATGCGTGAAAAAAATATTAGTATCGTTTACTTTTCTAAGATAAAATGTAAACTTTTTGGGAATTTAGTGGTCTCTATTTAATAACCACAAACTTATTAGAAAAGATCACGCATTGCTGTAAGAATGTCTCCATCATTCCGTATGTTTTTGAATTTACCGCCTCTTAACTGAAAGGGCAATAATGCTCCTGTGAATAAGCTTCTGTCAGTTGACTTATATTAAGATTTAAAAAACCATTAAGGGATTGAAATCGCAAGAGATTTTGGAAGCCATAGACATACTACATGGCTCGGTGGGTATGAGAAAACTTTCCGCAAGTTGGTTGAGAGTGCCGCGTTGGCTCACTATCGAACACAAACGCAATCGTGTAACAACCTAGCAGGAGTGTTTGGTTTTGTTTAACCGCAATAGGGACGAGTTATTGCTTCGTTTTGTAATCGTGAACGAAACGTGGATCCTCCACAATATAGCAGAGACCAAATAGCAATAAAAACAGATTTATACAATTGGGTTTGTCAGCCAAGAGAGTCATGACAAGTGCTCTCCAAACATTCATGAGGAATTTAAAAAAAAAACCACCACATTCGGCCAAGAAAAAAGTTCTTTCCACGAGGACAATGCAAAGCTGCACACATGCGCAGTTTTCATGGCGAAATTCCATGAATTATGCTACGAATTGCTCCCTAATTCGATTTATTTTCTGAATTTAGCTCCGAGTTACTAATTCTTGTTTCCAAACCTGAAGAAATCTGCCTCAATGGAAATAGATTTTACTCCAACGATGAAATTATCTGGCAAATTAATACTTATTTTGATGACTTCGACAAATCGTATTTTTTGGAAGGGATAAAAATATTGGAGAAATGCTGACAAAAGTGCATAGAGCTAAAGGAAGACCATGTGGAAAAACAAAATAATTTTTTTATCCAAAAAGATGTGTTTCATTCAAAAAGTCACGGACTTATTGAGCCACTCTCGTAAGAGCGATATTGTTCATTTTTTATTTATTTATAATAAAATGTTATATTTTTATTAAGAAAAGAAAACGTCATAAAACGATAAAAAAAAATTAAGAGAAGCAGAGAAATTTTCTCGCTGGAAGATAATAAGAGGACATTACGCATAAATGGTGATGTGCAGGCATATCGCACTGTATAGAAAGGGTGCACCAGACGGGTCTGAGAAGAGCACATTAGTTAATGTTTTTGAAATAATTATAAGACTTTAAAAAATTTTATTTGAAAAACTGCTCAAGAATTTTTTCTAAAATAAACCCACTTGATTTTTTTTTTCTTTTTCGTTCTTAAATACATACATAATTTCAGAAATACAACTCAAGAGATCTTATAGACGTCACAAACACACAATGCCGGCATAAGTTAATTATTGGAAAACTCTTTATATACTTTAATATAAATACAATTTCAATTGTAAATTTGAAATTAATTGTAGTAGTTTGCCAAATTCGTTTAATTTGATTAGATATAATTTAAAAAAATTTACTAGTTTTTTATTTATTTATTTTGGGAATAACATTTAATAATGACGTTGATGACGCTGGTTGGCATCGTTGTTGGTGTTGTTGTTGTAGTGGTCACTGATGTCTGTGATGATTGTTTCACAGAGTGTTGAAATGACTCATTCTACTTATATTTCAAACTTGAATATAAACAAAATTTAATACTGGTATTAAAATACACACTATGCCCAGAAATTAAAAATTTCTATACAATTAAATGGCGTATATATGGCAGTAGTACGGGAACAAAAACGATGACGATGGCGCGGCCAGCGTTGCCAGAGTTCAAATATACTATAGCTGTTTTTTAAGGCAAACAATTTTTCTTTTAATGAAGAAAATTTTTCTGTTTCCTTTTAGAGAAATCTTTTTTGGTAAAATTTTCTCCATCATTTAACTTCCGAAAGAGAAAAGAGAATTTAGAGTAGTGATTAATAAAATTGGTATCCTGGCGTCTATTTCTCTCGATTTACATTATCAAAAATGAATATGGGCATTGCGAGAGGAATAGTTGAATGTAACACATATACAATTGTAAAATATTGTAGTATTAGTCTCCCTATGCCTGCATGTTTTAGTAGCATATTAGACTTCAAAGTCAAAATATTATTCCTAGCAGCTTCCACCATACAAGGATCGTTCTAAAGCCATATTCAGTAAAGGTGGATTCACCCATTCGTTCTGAACGCTTTTATTTATCTGCCTGTCCCACGATGTCATTCGACATGGATCGCTCGCATAAATACATTCAAACCAAAAACAACATTTTAAAATTTGTTGCTGTTTGGTGAGACAGGCAGTATATGTAGTTTGACGTCTTTATGTTTGAGAGAGAGAGAGAGAGAGAGAGAGAGAGAAAGGGAGTAAATTTTGTGCGGAACAATTTTAGTTTGAATTGGTTTAATTTTAATTTTCGTTCCGAACGAATTGAACTTAAGATTAATATCTATACAAATGCAAATTAATTTATAAACTTAATTTACTTTTTAAGCTTAGGGCCTTTTTAAATTTTTTAAATCGATATTTCGGTATTAATAAGGATATGGTACTCGATTAGTACCGAAATATCGATTTAAAAAATTAAAAGAAACCTTGAGCTTGATAAGTAAATTAAGTTTATAGATTAAAATAAAACGGTGAAAAAACTAGAACATATAATACAAATTAATCTGGCAAAATACTATTCTAATCACTGAAACTGTAGATAAATTTTAATATATCAATATATAAAAATCGATTACGGAGAGTAAACGAGCCAAACCAGTTAGCAGAAACAAACAAATAAGACGACTTTCAGTTAGTCAATGACATCCTTAAAATAATTTTTAGCAATTGCCAAGTCAACTGCGATTCAATTGTCATCCATAATCAGGCCAATCCGAATTTCACGAAAACCGAATTTCACACACATTTAATTTTCAATAATTTCCTATTCTAAGAAAGAGCGATGATAGAAGATTGGAAACGGGCTGCATGTATTTGCATTTCCCTTTCTCTCGATTTGTAAAAAAGAAATTGGTAAATAGAAGTTCTCTGTATTGAGGCGAATGCAGTAAAAGCACTCATCCATTTGCAATATTATTGCTCGATAATTGATATTGTACAATAAAATTGCCTGTGTGTATGCTGTGTCACCTACGCAACATATTAAACAAAATAAAAAGTTTTTTTGATTTACGTTGAGCAAAAACGGAATAATTTTTAATTTGTTGACAATATTGTGAATAGAATTAAGCGCTTTGAAACTTTCAATTTTAATACATAAAAGTGTGTAAGATATTTAAGAAAGAATTATTTGTTTGAAAGTCCTATCGAAATGTTAAAATTTCTTTGATTTGGCTCATAAATCAAGCTGAACTCGACCAATTGCATGGGTTATGTTGGCTTTAAGGGCTACCATGATTTGTGGCCTGTTCGCATAGACCTGCGGCTTATAAACACCCCACAAGAAAATGTCTAATGGGGTCGTATCGCATGATCCCGATGGCCACTTCACATCACCTCTACGTGGGATAACCACGCCCTCAAGTTGCTCGCGCAGAATATCCAAAGTGGCATGAGCTGTATGGCATGTAGCGTTGTCCTATTAAAACCACATATCGTTGGTGTCGATATCATCCAATACAGACCAAATGAAGTTGTTAATCATTAACCTATAGCGCTTGGCCAAGGTAGTTCTGAAAGAAATATAAGCCGCCGCCAGCCCGATATACATTCCGCACAGTGGCTTTTTCGGTGCTCTTGGACGTTCTTGGATCTCATGTGGATTGGTATCGTTTGTTGACGTAAAAATTTATACAGAAATGTAGAACGACTCTGGCGCTCGTAAAATGGGCGAATAGCGCGAAACGCATCCTGAAGAGAACAACCATTTTAGTAAAAGGAAATTTAATAATTTCAACGTGCTGTTGCACGCTGTATCCATTCATGGATACCTTAGAAGTCGCCATTTCAAAGCCCGTTACATTAATGATTTCCCATCAAAATAGAGGACAACGTTATTATCTTTGTTTTTTTACTATTATAACAATTATTTACGCATCACTCGTTTATGTATTTAAGTTTTCTTTTAATTTTACATGTTATATACATGTTTTATAATATTATTGTGCAACTTATAGAGTAGTATGGCTCAAAACGACAGTCAAATGGGCAATAAAGTATTCAATAATATTGTGTAGTCTAAGGGTAGCTTAAGCAGTATTTTTAAAATTTGGACGATTTTTTCAGTTTTTGATATAGCTGTAAAAAATATGGCAGCGCTGGCTACATCAAACAAACAGCGTGCGTCTCAGACACGTTTTAATGCCAAAAATAGTATAACGAACGGCTGCTTGCTTGACTGTATATTTAGTGAAGGAGACATGCATAAATTCAAATAAAAATAAACAACAAAAGTCAAATAAAAAGAAGAATATTAATAAAAACTAGAAGAATATTTTTAAATGAGTTAATCGATGCAAATGTGGCAAACGTACTATTGCGATTTTTGCTTTACAGTTTGCCGGAATGATGACGAAAAGTGTATAATGGATTTTGGATTAAAATTTTTATTTTTATTTATTTGCTAACATTTTTATTTTATTTAAATATATACATATTTAATATTTTTGCACTGATATTAATATTTTTTTATTTTAGTTAAATTCCGTTTCTTATTTTGTTCGTTTTTTTAAGTTCTCTGTTCCGAATAAAGTTGTGTCTATAATCCATTCTGTTGGCCTGTACTATTTATGCCATTTTTATGTAGTTTTTTAATTACATATTAGTTACTTTTAATTCGTTTACTTTTTATCACAACTTTGCTTAAAACAGTATAAGTATAATTAACAAATAAAAAAAGTTAAAAAAAATGTGTAATTGAACTATTGACCTTGTTTTTTCGATTTATGTTGTATTTTACTAGAGCACTAGAGTTAAAAAGTGATTGTTTAAAAACAACTGGTTTTCAAGTAGCTCAGCATGATCTTGTTAAATACAAATTAAATTAATTTAAGAAAAAACTTAAAAAATACATATTACAAGATTTTAATAAAATATACTTATAGCAGAATATTAGAAAGGACACAAGTGACATCTGAATAACGCTACCAGTAAATAAAATATAAAAAATATTTAAATATTAAATACTGACGAAACTTAAAATATTTGGTTGGAAGGAGCAACAGGACCCGATTTTTTTATTTAAATCATAGAAAATACACACAAAAGTCCCATGCGAGTTTTTCACTTTTCCCTTTGATATATCATACCATGAATTTGTTATTTCAGCGCGGGAGGGGAAATGTTATGAGTGCATGACAAGAGGGGGATAGTGTGTTGATAGTTTTCTAAATTTCGTTCTTTAAATTAAATAAAAGTAAGACTGTACTTTTACTACGCATATTTTCATTAAATTTGTTGCATGAAACTTTATTTGTTTGTTAATGTCAAGTCGATTGAAACAGTTGGGATATAAAACTTTAAAACGATTTTCCGTCAGTCCACGTCAAAATTGGTTTTTAAACCAGGGATTGGCAAAAACACATATAAACATTTTGTTTGCGCTCACATACACACATAAAGAATCAGTGTTGCCAGATCTGAAATTTTCATGTCATACCTAAATTTGAAATCTTAAATCTCCATTCCCTCGTAAAAATTTTGTTCATAAGAACTAGTATTTTCTTAGGTTAATTGCATATGAATTTCTGGGGATCTCACTTTTTGCATATGGCAACGCTAATTTCTAACAACAAGCGTAACACGTCCATCGTGTTTTAGTGCTCAAGTGAGACTGATTTATGTTTTTTATTTCTCTGCAATACGTGTGCACATGTACACGATAAAAGAGCGTAAGCATTGGCGCGGCGCCCTTGTTTTGCCGATCCCTGTTTTAAACAGATCAATTTCTTTCGGTTTTGTGTTTGTATACTCGTACATCCCCATCTTCTTCGCGTCGCTCTCTCGTCGTCGTTCGGTAGCCTATGCCTCTCTTCCCACTTCTGTCTCTCCCTCTCTTCAGCACACCTTTCTCTATTAATCACTATGTTCGCATTTCTTATTTCATTACGTGGGAGCGTAGTTGCTTGATGTTTCCCCTCTATACATAATCTTTAATTGTTATTTATTTATTATCCTTACGTCAAATGTTTTCTGTTTGTACATTTCCATGCTTTCCAATACGTTCAGACGTCATCTTTATGTTATAAATGCAGCGATTTATCTGTTTTTCTAATGTATACTGGTGTACATTTTTTCGTCAAATATGTGTTTCGCCAAATTTAATTCGATGCGGGTGTCGATCCTGAATCCCTTAGATTCCAATTGTAGTCCCTTATTTGTTTCCGAAATCCTATTTTGCTCCTCCATCTCGTTTGTACGATGTAACTAAATTAGCATGATGAGGTTTATTTGTATACCCCCTGTTTTTCCAGAGGATCTGTTTCGTACGTGCTAATCTGTAACATCATGTTGTTAAAGCTGCTGTTAATCCTGCTATTAATGCTGTCTTAATGTTGTTATTTGTAAGAAATTTTTTTAGCTTTTATGTTGTTTTGCTAAATTAATGTCAAAGTAATCCAAGTAATCCCCAACCGCGCCAAGTATTAATTTTTTAAAATTAATTACCAATAAGCTTTGCATATGAGAAAGCACGCTTATTGACGTTAATGGGAGCCAACCCAGAGATAACAAGCAGGTTGCGATTGCGTCGTAACCATTATAATCAAATAACGAGAAGCCCTCTTGTTCACTCGGTAATCGAACGCTTTCCGAAGATACGAATTTTATTTGAATCCGGCGATGCGTTACAGTCATGAACTATTCAATGTTGCTAGTGTTTCACAAAAATGTCCGATATTGCAAGTTTGGAGGGCTATAACTTTGCAGCCACAAGTGGCATCACACTGGTCTGCAACATACCCGTATAATGCGCAAATAAATGCAGGATATATGCAATTATTTTTAAAAGAAAATGATGGCGAAAATAAATGATTGACAGGAAAGTTTTTGAGTTTTAATGAAACTACTCGAAGAAATAAAATGTCCTTGAGAATAGATTTTATGTCCAGTTAAATATATCGCATGCGATATTTTTTTCAAAACATATTTTTTAGTTAATAGTGCAGGATTAATCGTCATATCTTTATTTATTGTGTGCAAAAAGTTTATTTAAATATTTTTAGCTCTGGAGAGAAGATTTTTACTCTAATTTTCCTTGGAGTTGTGAACAAATTAAAAAATTTCAATCCATTTTCAGTGAAACTAGTTTTTTTAAGTTCAAACGTTGTTTTACAAAATACGAGCTTATCCAGTGCTTATTAACCGTCTTCTAAAAAGGAGGAGGTTTTCAGTTCGTGTATATTTTTTTTAAATTTTTTTTTTTAATGTTCTTTCACGCATAACTTTATCATTTATGAAACGATTTAAATTATTTGTTTGAAAGGGTTTACTTGCGGGCTGATCCAATATTTATACAGATTTTTAAAATTCTTTTTATCTTTGAAAATTTTAGTTTTAGTTTGGTTCCATAATCTTGTGTCAAAAATCAGACGGGAAATCTGCCAAGCTTGAATTAATGATTATCGCGTGACTTCTCCATTTATGAAACGATTTTGAAAATTATTTTTTTTGTTTTTTTGAAAAGGATTGTTTTAGTTCGGTTCCGTATTTTTTGTTTCGAAAATCAGATGGGAAACTCGCCCTCCCGATATATTGATGATTGCATAACTCCCCCATTTATAGACCGATTTTGCTTTTATTTCAAAGTGTAACTTGCAGTTTGTTTTCAGAGAAATTTAAGTGGAAATCAAACAACCAATACCGCCATTTATTCATATTCATTCAAATTCAAATGCTTTTATTTCATTATTTCAGCTTAAAGGTCAAATCAAAGAAAGCAAACATTAATTAATTTAAAATTTCCGCGCAAATACAACACATTTTCTAATATTATATCATAAATGTTTGTAGAGGGTATTAATTAACAACTATGCTTAAACACGTACTTATACTCATTCACAATTTTAAATAGAGATAAACTTGTTTCGAAATCAGACTGCTTGCAACAACAAAAAAAGTACTATTAATCTTAATTAATTTTAAGTTAAAATTCTATATGGTAATAAACTTTAAACACTATTAAAGCTCTCAATGACTACGACGAGATAAACAATTAAAACACTTGGGACACAGTTTAAATCCTAGTAAGTTGTAACCTACGAGTAAGTAACATATTTATGAACGAGGTCTGTTCAATAGAAAAGGTGAATTATGAAATTTCTCTAGTCTCACTAGTCTCGAACATTTAATCTTAGTTGAGTTTGTTTGGGAGAGACATAACAGTTAAGGCCTAACTATAATGTGCTTAATGCAACTTAAGCAAATGTGCGAATACACACAATCAAATGTATACAACTATAATGTACTTAAGTAACTTTTCGTCAAGTTTCGTCAAGTGTCATTTGCTTAAGGAAAGTGCGTTCAATTTCGCTCTTGCTTAAGCAAATGACTCGTCAAGAAAACATTTTTTTTCTGTCTCTATTTATTTCCCGTACTGAGCAGGAGCGTTTTCTTTTCTTCATCGTCTCTCTTATTTCTTGAAGAACACATATTCCATCAAATGCACAATTCATTAACTTCACTGTCTTCAGAAATTTCAGTTTTCTATCCATTTTTAAAAATTTTCCAATAAATAAATAAATAATAATTTTTTAATAATAAAATAAATAATTGTTTACAATTAAAAGATGCAACCACTGTTGCTTTTTTTAGTACTTTTTTTATTTTAGTTTTCGTTTACTTTATAAATAAATAAAAGATAAACATGGATTTACTTGCTTATGGTAATATATTTATAACTTTTACAAATTTAATGAGATTTCGTCAAAAATATTACATTTTAAAGAAATAAAAACGAAAATAGTTTTCTAAAAGTACAAATGTTTGCAACTAAGTGTAAAAAGTTTTTAAGTTTAATAAGTACAATATAGCCACCTAAAAGTCTTCAGTAATTTACTTAAGCATTTGACATGCTTTTCGTTGAATTTTGACACTAGCTTAAGTTTGGTTAAGCACATTATAGTTGGGCCTTTAGACGTGTTTTGCTTGTCCGGCGATTTTTCGCTATGGAAAAAATGGATCAAAGAATTTGCATAAAATTTGGCTTAAAAACTGGAATTAAGAGTGTTCAAAAGCACTTCAAATATTGAGAGCGGCATATGGTGATTGCACTCTGAGTCAGAAAATTTTTTTACAAGTGGTACAATCTTTTCAAAGAAGGTCGGGAAGACACTCGTCCTGGAAGCTCCATCACATTAAAAACCGATAAAACTGTAGAGAAAGTGAGGCAAATTTTTATGGAGAATCGTCGAATCAGTATTAGAGAAGTTGCAAAGGATGTCGGCATATCGGTCGGCTCATGTTATACATTTTATTTCGCTAATTTTGGGCATGAAGCGTGTACCAGCGAAGCTCATTCCAAATTTGCTGTATTTTGACCAAAAAAACCGTCGCATGGGAATTCCTCAGGAAATGTTGAATGATGTTAACGACGATCCAGATTAGTTTAGAAGCGTCATAACTGGTGGTTATGGCATTGAAACCAAAGTTTTAACCGTGTCAATGGAAAAGCCAACTACAGCCAAGATCAAAAAAACACGGTAAGTTCGATTATATAACAAGGTTTTGCTCAATGTTTTCTTCGATTACCGTGGCGTAGTGCATTATGAATTCTTGCCACATGGTCGTATGGTTAACAAGGAGTATTATCTTGAAGTTATGCGCCGGAATTGTGGAAAAACAATTCATGGCTTTTGCATCACGATAATACACCTGAAAAGAATAACGTAGTCACGCCTCAGCCACCATATTCTTCAGATTTGAAAGGATGGCGTTTTGCAGCGATTGAGGAGATAAAAACCGAATGGCTGAGAGAGCTCAAGGCCATACCTAAACCATGAATATCAGAACTGCTTCGAGGATTGGAAAAAAGGCTGGCACAAGTGTATTGTATCTAAGGGGAATACTTTGAAGGGGACAAAATAGAAATTGATGAAAAAGAAATATTTTTTGAGAAAAATTAAAATTCACCTTTTCTATTGAACAGACCTCGTATGTACGTATATAAATAGACTTACTGTATATATACATTTGTAAATGCAAATACAGTAGTTTTCCGATTTAACGAACATTCGATTTAATGAACATCGCATTTAACGAACACCCAAATTTTTTCTACTGAGTACCTTATATAACGAACAAAAATTTTATTTTGTACTCGATTTAATGAACAAATGTAAAATAAAATAGATAATTTCTAACAAAAAATAGTAAAAAATAATGAATATAAAAATGTACCATTAGTTTTCTTCTTCCGAAGTTTTTTCTTGATATTATTTGAGATTTGAAGATGAATGCGATGAACACAATGAAAATGGTGGAGTTTGATGAAACTGAGAAATTCTAGAGCCTAAAATAAAACACGAAGATGCTATTAATCATTTCGAAATTTGCATTAAATGGGCTCAACAAAACAATATTAGTAGCACGAATTTAATGCTTTTGAGAAAGCTTCAAGAAGATGCCATTAAGATAACTATTCACAAGAAAAAACATACTGTGCCTAACCAATTTTTTACATAATTTGGAATGAAATTCCGTGATTCTGCGGTTGGTTGAAAAACAGACCGGTTTCGGCTAGGTGCCATCCTCAGTGTTCTCTTAAATAAATTATTCAGTTTTTTGTAATTTTTCTTTCCTTATATTTTTAATGAAATATGTATATAATTATTGTAATTTGTTATAAAATACTAGCGGGCCCGTTGCCTGCTTCGCACGGCAAAACAAAATAAGAAAAGAAACACACTTGTTTTTAATAAAGTTGGTTTTGTTCCCAAAAACACACTCACTTCACATACGCACCGCACACACATGCGTTATCGGATTTTAACCAAACTTCATATAAACCATATATGGGCCACTGCCTACGTAGTGTATAAGTTTGGTTGAAATCGCTCGACGCGTTTATGAGTAGTTCGGCGACGTACATATACGGACTTATTTTTATATATATAGATTTAAAAAATACTATACATATTTTGAGTTTTGAAAAAAAGCCACGCTTTACTTTTTTAATTTAGTGCTGGATATAACGAACAATTCACTTTAACGAACAAGCCTGACAACAATTAGGTTCGTTAAATCGGAAAACTACTGTATATGTATGTGTGTGCACTCGTATTCTATTCAAATCTTTTAATTAATTTTATATGTATGTATGTAGCATTTTGGGTAAAATTTTACATCCCGTATTCGTGTGACACATAAAATAGATATTAGTTTTTTTTTTTGGTTTTTTTTTTTCATTTTTCAGAAAAATAAACAAATGCCGCTTTTTGCCATGTTTAAAATTTCCTACAACGAATTGTATGTCAGTCATATGCTGTAGTATTTAGTGTTTGTTATTTTAGTTACAGTATTGTGGCATTTGTTTGTTGTTGTTATTATTATTTTTTCTATGTAATTTACTATACAATTTCCTAATAATTAAATGCTAAATTATGTACATACATTTTCTGTTCCAACACTTTAGTGACTGTCTCACTTTCAATAACAATTTAAATAGAAATTGCTACAATATTAAAAAAAACCATACGTATTACGGGCATAACTTTGATACGACGAACCTTGTGTTAAGGGGGGGATGGAGTGTTGAAAAAAATCTTTTTAATTAATTATTAAAGAGAAAACATTTTTAAGCTTTCGAATTAAGTTTTCATGGCTTCAATACATTTTTATACAATCACTTTTTTTAAGAAATAATAAATCTTCATGTGCAACAAACCTTATGCGATTTCCAATCTTCAATTTATTCGATTCAAACAAAAATTAGAAATAATTTGGAATTTGTCCGAATTAATCTTTTGTAACTTTTGAGTTTATTTGCTTTGGAAATCAAAATTCTGCAATTCCCAAGATGGAGTGGAAAACCATACTTATGTAGGTAAGGTTAGGTTCAGTGTTGGGCAAAATACATTGTTTGCGGTATTTAAAATACAAAATACAAAATACTTGCTGATCATGTATTTAAAATACAAAATACAAAATACTTTCAGAAAATGTATTTAAAATACAAAATACAAAATACTTAAAAATCTTTATGTATTTAAAATACAAAATACAAAATACTTCGATTTATTGGAAGTATTTCAAATACAAAATACAAAATACTTTCACGTCATGTACATGTATGTATTTATGTATTGTTAATGACAGTACCGTATCTTCTATTCAACGTACGAGCCAACCCACTAAATTCATAATTCACCTGAAATAATTTACCAGAAACACTCGGACACTATCTCCTCCGTTGTGCGAATGTCTAATCACAATGATATTATCATTGCAGTTGGTGATTTTAATATGCCTATTATTTCCTGGAACCGTTCTACTGATAATGGTTAATTCACGCCCTATAAATCTGGCGCCAATGAGAAATACACTGAGTTTATTGATTGCTTACTAGATGTGAATCTTTATCAGATGAATGGCAGCTATAACGATAATATTAAATTTTTAGACCTGGTTTTTGTAAATGATTATGTTGCCAGAAGACCGCTATCATCCTATAATTTTAGTAAATTCATGTTTTTCATTATATACATCTCATTCTGCGAAAAAAATCGATAGTCAATAGCTTATGCTTCAAAAAAGGGAATTATAGCAGGGTAACTGAGCTACTTTATAATACTGACCGGAGTAGTTTACTGTCAATTTCTAACTTTGAAAACAAAGCTGATGTCATCGATCATATTATTATGAGTTTCTACAAGGGATATATTTGATCTTGAACCAATGTTTTCCAAGAAAAACCTGTTCAGATTCCTTTGGACCGCCATGGAATACTAAAACTCTTTCTAAAATTAAAAATAGCAAAAATAAATATTATAAAAAATATAAAAAATCTGGATCAGCATCAGACTTTGCTAAATACTCAGTTGCTCGTGCCGAATATAACAAATTAAATCAGAATTGCTATAACAGCTATATCGTCAAAATTAAAAACAACCTTAAGAAGAATCGTTTCACAATTTTGTAAATTTAAAAAGAAAATCTAGTTCTTTCCACCTACAATGAAGTTAAATGAAAATGAATCAGATGAGGATGCTGAAATAAGTAACTTGTTTGCAGATTTCTCCATGCTCCAATATTGGAAGTCAGTCTATCTTAATACCTTTTATAGATGAATTGTCTGTTCTTAACGGTTTAAAGAAATTGAAATTTTCCTACAACAGTGGATCGGATAAAATACATGGTTTGCAGTATTTAAAATACAAAATACAAAATACTTGCTGATCATGTATTTAAAATACAAAATACAAAATACTTTCAGGAAATGTATTTAAAATACAAAATACAAAATACTTAAAAATCTGTATGTATTTAAAATACAAAATACAAAATACGTATTTGTATTTTAAATACGTATTTCAAATACATGTATTTCAAATACTGCCCAGCCCTGGTTAGGTTGTACACGTCGCCAGCCAGTAGACGACATAACTTGCCCATTTGGGATCTGATAGGTTCCTTTGTATTGCCCGGTTGAGGAGATAGACAACAAGACAATAGAACTGGTATGAAACTACAATGATGTCCGCATAATTTTATCCCTGTAATACCGTAGCCTCTTGTCTCTACCAGATTCCGCAGAAGCGGGTTGCCCATATAAGTCGCTCTCTTTACGAAAAAGCAGGGCCATGCCATAGGAGGCGCCCAGTCAAAATCCCAACAAGTGCATGAAATTTTTCCCAAGATACCCCCTCTAGGACTGCATTTCTGCTGCAGGATATCGGAGCCATATCAGTCACTAGACCACCTAAAGAATGCAATTCCGTATAGTCCGTGCCCAGTCAGCTCTCTGAAGTACCCTGGCGGGACGCTTAACAGTTGATTCGTATCCCGACCACTCAACCGAGTTCCGGCCCTGGCAAGTTCGTCCGCTACAATTTCGCCCTGCACCCAAATTAGCCACAAAATATCTCACTATAACATTAAGAGACACCCGGCATTTATATATCAGATCAGAAGTTGTGGACACACCCTATAGAGAACTTAACGCGGCTTTGCTGTCGGTACATTTACTGATATCTTAACCGTATGGTACCTCAACCACCCCGCCGGCAACTCAACTTCATCACCCTTTGAAAGCGGGGCATAAAAATGCCTTCTCCATCCCCTAAATCGATTTAGATCTGTTTGTATGGACCTCGAAAACTTTACCACGTTGGTCCTGACCATACGGCATAGGGGACGTGCTCGATATCTCTCCCGTAAATATTTTATCGGGTAGGATTACGTTGGAACGGTAATTGATATAATCTGATATGCTCCTAGGAGTCCGCCCTTTTTCATATGAGAGGCGACCGCAATCTGGTCGCAGTGCTCATGGACATGACATCAGCATACGTGAATTTTATGAAAAACTACATTCCATTTTGAATTCTACATCAGAAATTCAATTTGATCACAGGGCTCATGGCCATGAGATCAGATCAGATTAATAATTGTTTGTATTTTGATGATCTACTTTCTAGCTAGAAAAATTTAATTTCGCCGCAATTTAAATATATTTGTTACAATTACTCATCTCCAAAATTTAGTCACAATTGGATTTATTTATGGAGAATTTAGGTCCGAAAATTTTTCCATAATCGAACTTTGATTTACTTTGCTAAAGAATTTCTCAGCTACGATAGTAAAAATATAAAATTTGTGGAAATTTTAATCTATAGAGAAAATTTAAAAATCTATCAAACTGAATTCCGAAATTTTTGTGATTTTCAAAACTCCATTTTCTAGCTAGAAAAATTAAATTTAGTCAATTTTTAAAAATTTTTATAAAAAGTTTTCATTTCAAAAATGTTTTTTGTCGTATTAAGATATTTCATAATTGTTTTAATTTATTCCAAACTCCATTCCGAATTCCATCCTATCGCTAATCCAAATTCCATATTCTTTGCTAAAGAAAACAATCTTCGTTAAAATTTAGCTGCCCATACAAAAAAATATATATATAAAATTTTCTTCGAATTTATAAGAATTGAATAACGAGACTGAATTTTATAAAAAATAAAATTTCAAAATATTAATCAGATATTCGAAACATGTAAAAATTTTGTTATATTTGTCAAAGTTTTACGACTCGAATAGACTATTAGGAAAAACTGAGTTCTGAATTTTTTCGCATTAGAAATTTAAATTTTTTTTTTACTTTTTTTAAATCTAGTTATGCTTAGAAATACATTTTCATTGAATTTGAAATAATGGAGACAAATTAGATTTCGATTTCTTTAGATATAAGAAATACATGTTCACTGAATTTCATTAATAGGGAGCATAATTCTAATGAAAAAGTAAATAGTAAGAATGTTTTCGTTTCGATATTCCGAATTTCATTTGGCAAGTTGAATACATGAATAACATGAATTTTTAAAAATCTAAAATACTACCTTAAATGGCATGTAAAGAATATACCGATTTTCGAAATTGTGTTTTGAAGTGAAAAATTAGTGTTTTATGTGTTTGGTTTCGAAAATTTTCCCCTGATATTCGAATTTTCAAAACAATATTTCTTTATTTTGATGGGGCAAATTTCGTTGATTTCGATATTGTCTGGAATTTATTGTAAATGTAATGTAGTTAATAAAATATACTCATTTCAGCTTGGATTTACACATTCGAAATATTTTAAAATTTTCGAAATTGAAAGTTTTATCCAAAATCAATATACGAGTAAAAAGAAACTTAATATTAAATTTAAAGGTATTTAAAAAAGTTACTTATTTAAAGACAAAAATCTTGATATATGTATATAATTTAATTTCGAAATCTATTTTCAATTAAAGAAAATAGTTAATTTGACCCAGATTCAAGTCTTGATTTTTTCAATGCAAGTTAATAATTTATTGAGGAAAGAGTAAGGGAAAATGCTAATTAAGCGCTGTAGGGTCTACATAGAAAGACTGCCGTATTCGAGATAACGTTTGTATTAACGAGCTTTAGTTTTAAGAGATCTATCGCGAAGAAATCTGTGCACTTGTTTGGTCACAGTTTGCTTGCCAAAAATGAAAGAAATATTATTCGAACTTTTCAAAATTCGACTTTTTCGAAATTCGTATTCCGTGCTTTAGTCAATATTCAATTTGTTATAATACTTAAATATAATAGTAACAAGCTTCTTAGAAACCACTTTATTAATTCACACATTTTAAATTTTTAACGGATGGTCCGCCCCTTTCTCCTGTTTTCTTCACACAACGTTTTGTCAATCATACTTTTGAAATTCATTTATATTGACAGCTGAAACTGCATTTAATTTAACAACAATTAACAGTTTTGCTAGTTAAAAAGCGCATTAGAAAAAAAATAATAAAATCTTTAATGAATAGAAATCTATAATGTCAAGAATTTTTATTAAAAAATTACTTTGAAGGTGTTAGAAAAAATTTTAATTACTCATGCGGGAATGACTTATTTTTGATTTATGAAAATATGACGTCACTTTCTGCTTAATTTAACTAAAAAGCTTTTATAGTGAATTTAGCAACAGGAAGTTAAGTCCGCTCCAAGAGGTATAGAATGGAAGTTAGTGGTAACTTGGAGCTTAAGAGGAGGAAGTGTTAAGGTTTTTTTTATATGGAAAGAGAGTGACGAATATCAGATTAGCAATATAACGATATTTTATCTATAATTTGATAAGAACAATGAATGTGTATTGAACATGTTTGTATGTGCGTAAGCATTTAGTGTAAATATGAAGTAAGTACTTAGTGTAAACAGCTTGTAACCCAGTTAACAAACTCATCAGAAAATTTAAAATAAAAGTGTTTTATCATTACTGTTTTCGAATAAAAAACGCCCATGTGCTTTCATTTGCCACTAATAAATGGGCTTTAAACTTTACTATCTAATCTTATCAGTAGAAATATTTTAAGCATACATACACTTGCTTGTTCGAAACTTAACAATAGAATGTGAAAAAATAAAGTGCGATTGCAAAAGCAACAGGTTGAATTGAAAATTATTTGTATTATTCTTTCACATTTTTTGTACTTTTGGAAAAAAAGAGAAGAATTAAGGTCTTTCGATATCATTTGTAGCCGCAGTGTGTCAGTTAACGAACGAAAAACGCAACGACAAGAAGAATAAAGTGATCTTTATTTAGAAACAAAGAATATTATAAAGTATTTCTTGTCCAAAAAATAACAAAAACCTAAAACTTAACGAAAATGGTGGATATCGAAACAATTGGTTCAATCTTTATTAAGGCCATGAAATTGGTAGGAATTTTACACAATAAATAGTAAAAAAAACTTATTAAATAAAAATATATGAAATTAAAAATAGTAATTATTATTTTAATAAAGTGCTTATAAAACGCTTTGAAAAAAAAATCTATAAAAACTCAATGACATATTCTGAGAGAGAAAAACTGTCAACAGACTTTGAAAATGTGAAATTTTTAAAAACACAAAAATTCCTAAAAATCAACTTAAACAAATTTAAATGGGCAACCATGAAATAAAAGTTAAATTATAATAACCATAATCGCAATTTCCACATTATATTTTAAGCCTTTCTAAATCGTTTATTTTAGTTAAAGTTAGTTCTGCCCTCTCCTCATTACACCTCCAACAGGATCGTTTATTTACGCACACCAACACCAATAGCACTATCTGGTAAACTTAAAATAATTTAAACAATTTAGTTTCGTTGTCAAAATTTATTACATAAAATATTCGAAACCAGTCGAAACCTAAAGCTGGTTATTACCCTCCCAAAAAATAAAATAAAATAAATTAAATCAAAAATATTTAAATTTAAAAAAGTTTTAGTTTCGGAAATTTTTGGCGCAATGTTCGAATTTTCGTAATAGCCCAAAACAGCACTCAATACCTGCGCAATTCAAAAAATAACAACCACACGTGTTCTAACTCCATACCAAAAAAAAGACCAGCGAAATTTTTCATGTACAGGACATGAATTTTGTTGTAGAGAAACTTAGACCTTTATAAACAGGCCTTGGCATCGTTTTATTCACGATTTCTTAGAAAAAAGTTTTAAATTTCCAAACTTTTTTGTTTGCACTCTAACTTTTGTAAATGCTAGAAAATCAGCTAAATGGAAGCTTTAGATAAAAAAGATTAATTAAACAAGTTTATAAAATCACGCAGCTTAGTTGAATATTTAATTTCGAAAAAAAAATCGAATTTTCGAAATCGTTATAACCATTAAAAAATCTAAATTTCAATTGCTAAAGAACATACTAAAACCATATTTCGCGTTCATAAATAAAAGTCTTTTGTGTAAAATTTAATATCCAGACATATAATAAGTGTAAAATTTTTCGAACATGTTATATATTGTATAAAATATTATTTTCTATCATTGAAACCTTACTGAAATGGAATTAATAAACATTAAGTATAAGCGGATTCTAAAGCTTCAATATTTACATAAACAATTTAATTTCGAAAATTTGTTCGAATTTTCGATATTACTAAAAGTACACAATAAAACTTAATTTTACTCAAAATATATATTGGAGTGTTATAAAAATAAAATTTCGAGTAATATGAATGAAAAATCGGTATTCGAAAAATTGTTGGAAGGTTTGAAATTTGGTTTAGGAGACACTAAATTGCATTCATGACCATATTGACTTAAAAAACACAATTTATTATAATAAAATTGAAAAAATTTAATGTTACAACAGCAATTTAATTTTAATATTTAACACATGACAGTGTATAAAAAAAAGAGTGGTACAACAGTAGAATTAGTAGTAATTTTTTTAAATTAATCGGTATTTCATATGATATTCGAAAAATTATACTTATGAACAGAAATATTTCATGCAATATTTTTTTTTTTTTAATATTCCTTTCTAAAGTAAAACAACAATTTTGCTTTATTTCTCACACTAACCCCACAAGTTCCTTTCACAAAGATGAACAGAGCAGTTAGAAATTTATTAAATTAAATAACATCATGTATTCTAAACAATTTTCTATGAAAAAAATAAACTTCACTTGGTTAACAAATGAGTCAGTCATTAGTATGAATACATTTATTAATCAACCACTCCCAAAAGCATAGCCAACTTAAGCATATATGTTGCAGTTGTTGTAATCGGTTAAACTATATTTGTAATTGTAGTAGTGTAAATACACTCATTAAAAATATCGTACACCCATACTACGAAAAATTGAATAATTGATAACCAAAATGTTTCAAGGTATTAATTTTTTTTACAAATATATAAACAAATAAAACGCTGCTGATAAGTATTATAAAAAAAAAAAAAAAATATATATATATATATATATATATATATATATATATATATATATATATATATATATATATATATATATATATATATATATATAATTGAGAAAAAGGAAATAAAATACGCTTCTAAAAAAATGTTGTGAAAGAAACCAATAATTAAGGAAATTAGCTTTTGAACGGCGAAATTAACAGCTGGTCAATTCCAAATTTAAATCAGACAGAAACAATTTAAAGTGGATCATAGTTCTGTTTTTTATAAATACTTTACAAATAATTTTGAAATTAAAACTAACATTTAACAATGTTGGAAAATCCAAGAAACGAATAAAATATCAAATAGAAAACCGACTAAAAAATAATTTAATAATATTTTTCGCTTTGATTCGAGCCTGATAAAAAAAATTATTCAATAAACATTAAATGAAACCGTAACCCATTTATACTTAAGAACTGTGGTATGAAATTGTAATATTAATATCTGTACAACAAAACGTTTTCAAGCCACACATGATTAATGAATTATATGCATCGAATCGAACTGGATTTCATTCGAAAAAAACGATACTTCTGCTAGACATGCGGTTTAAAAAATAAATTTTTTTTATCAAAATAACTTCTCTAATCTACTTTAATTTTTGAAATTTCCACATGCTCGTTGAACAGTTTTTATATGAAGTTAAACGCTTTTCAAACATGACGGTAGAGTCAACTGATGAGTTGGCTCACACCAACGAAATATCAGACATAAATAAAAAAAATTTAAGAAAATTTTTTATATTTTATATAAGTACTTTTAAGGTTTTTTGTTTGCAAAAATTTTATAACCAGTTTTTCTTAAGAATTAGGGCAAAAGCTAATAAATAGCGTGCAAAAAATATAAAACGTTTATTCGATTGACTAAAATTATAATAAATTTAATTTAACCTGTTATTAAAAAATCAATTTAATAAAAATGCCAAAGATAAAAATACAAAAAAATCATACATAAAAGACATTGTGTGATTTTAAACGAATAAAATTCTTTATTCGTCTTACAGTTTTGCAGTTGTTGTATTAAAAAGAGAATTTTAGTTAATTTGGAACAACTCTTATCCACTTAAAGAAATTTAATAGATAAGATATTTTTATCTGAGTTTTATTTAATAACTTTGGAGTCACACTTTATATTGAATCGTTTCACTGGCATAGATTTCTAACTAACGAATGTGTAGTAAATAATTCAAATAGACGTAGAGAAACTATATATGTATAACTTATTTCATCAAATATTTTATAAGGACGATTATACATATATTTGCATAAAGAGGTTTTTAATCGATTAAGATACAAGCACTAATATTAAGAAAGAAATCGTTTGTAACAAATTTAAACTTAATATTTTATTTAATAAGAAGGTTTTGCTCGGATAAAGGATTTACTTGGGTAAACAATTTGAATGTATTAAAATCTCCAAACGATTACCAAAATGCATGGACTAATATTTAGAAATAAATTTTAAAATATTTTAATTTTACAACAGAACTGAATTAGTTGCAACAATATTGATAATAAGTAAACAAACAAGTTTGCTAATTTTTAAACAGTTTAAATCCAAAAAAATGTTTATTCGATTAATTTTTTTTACTCGAATAATAATATATTTTATCGAGTAAAAATTGTATTCGATTAGAAATTAATTACATTGATTAAATACATTGGTACTGACCTTCGTAGACTAGTAGGTAGTGTACTAGACTCGTAGTGCGAAGGTCCCAGTTCGAATTCTGCCGCAGAACTCTGGTAGTTTGTGTTTGATAATTAAAACGAGCGCACAACAAGCCTTCACTGGCTTAAGTGTATGTCGTATGACATGGGCTATCACACCCCTCCAATCAACCTAACCTAACCTAACCTAAATACATTGATACTAAATAAACAAAACATTTCGCAAATTTTTAAAATATTTAGAAATGAAAATTTTTAATAATATATATCCAATAAAATGTTTATTCGATTAAAATTTTTACTCGAATAATAATATATTTTATCGAGTAAAAATTTTATTCGATTAGAAATTTATTTACAAAAATACATTGATACTAAATAAACAAAAGATTTCGCTAATTTTTAAATATTTAGAAGTGAAAATGGAATACAGTTTAATTCGAATAAAATGTTTATTCTAGTAATTTTTTTACACGAATAAAAATATATTTAATCGAGTAAAAATTTTATTCGATTAAAAATTAATTACAAAAATATATTGATACTAAGAAAACAAAATATTTCGCAAAATTTTTAAAATATTTGGAAATGAAAAATTTTCATAATATATTTAATCGAGTAAAAATGCCTGTCGAGTAGAAATTAATTACAAATATACCGCATTTTCTACATAAAATTCTCAACATTAAATTGTGCAATTACAATTTTAACTAATTATGTTGCGTACCAAAAAACCGCTTGTGGCAAGTTTTTTTTATAATGATATAAATTTATTTTCGACCAAGTTAGTTTTCAATAGAACATGTTTAACACTATATTTATTTGATACACTGAGGCTAATAAAAATTTCATAAAAAGTTATGATGATTAAATCAAGATTTATTCGAATAATTTGCTTTTGAATGCACTATGTTACATTTTTAATTTATGTAATAATTTTAATATGAGATATTTTATGACAACAAAATACTGGATTCGATAACTACAAAAGGCTTTTAGTACAATGAGTGAAGACCTTTTGTTACAATGTACGTCGAATTTGCAATTGCATTTGAAAAATTTAATCAAATTCCAAAATTTCTTATATAATTTATTCGAAAAACCCTGCCACATATGATTATAACCGATTAATTTATTCGAATAAATTGTATAGAGAATATTATATAAATAAATTGTATAAAAATATTATTGAAATTCGTTTTATTTTTCCTTTAGGTCCTTAATTTAATAATCTTGATTTTATACCGCGTTGGAGATGGCGGTGAATTTTTGGGTGTTGGCGGCACTTGGAATCTTAACGAGGAGAAAAGTGCTGATTGTGAAATAGTGGCCTCGGGAGTAATGGTGGGATTTTTCTTATATACCGGTTGCCATACAATAGCGTATTTGTTTGGCACTACTAAACACAACAGGTGGGGTTTTAATCGAATATATATTGAAATGCAACTTATTTCGTTTACTTTAAATAGAGAATTATCCGACACAATAATGAATGTGGTGGGGACGTTTATGTGGATTGCTGTTGGCGGTACTGCTCTCCACTACTGGAAAGGTTACATGAAAGACAATGATTTCCTATATGTAGCCTCGGAGAGGCAAGTCGGTCTTGCCATGGGTGCTTTGTGTGTTATAGAAGGAGCTTTATATCTCTTGGATACGGTTTTGGCCTGCATACATTATTCCAAGGGTGATACTGATTATGTACAATAAATGAACAAATTTAATAATGGAGTGGGAAGCTGAGGCGGACTTTTGCATGCAGTAGAAGAGGAAACGAATAATTTTTTTACTAGATACTTCTTTTTAAAGTTTTGAAACTTAAGTTCAAATTAGTTTTAAATAATTTTGACATTTACTTTTAGCCTCAATCAAAGATCTACAAAAAATATATTTAAATTTTAATACTAATCCAGAAAAGCTGAGAAGCTCTGCAATTTGAAATGAGCTTCTATAAGAACTTGAATAAATTTTTTTAAATAAAAATTAACTTAAGCTTTTATGCGAACAAGGCCAACCAATTTGAATATATATATATATATATATATATATATATATATATATATATATATATATATATATATATATATATACTTATATATACATATATATATATATATATATATATATATATATATATATACATATATATATATATATATATATATATATATATATATATATATATATATATATATATATATATATATATATATATATATATATATATAATTTTTTTATTCGTCAGATGTCTTTTTTAAACAAATACCAAATAGAGTCAAATAAAAAAATAAGAAAATTTTTTTGGAAAAGATCGGCAGTGAGTCCTTAAATGAAAAGAAACAGAAGTCAATCTTAAGCCAACAGATTTCCACTGTTTCTAGATTATCTCTTCATTATTGCATTTTTTAGATTTTTTAGATTTAAATTTTTTTAGTAAACTTTACAAAATTTTTATAAATTCTGTTCAAGTTTAAGGGCAAATGTGGATTTCTACAGACCAGCAGTTTGCTCTAATTTTTTTACTTCTCATTTTAGATTTTGAATTTCACCTGGATCTTCTCATTTTTTTTCAAGTTATAAAATTTTTTCATAAATGGCAACAAGCTTGTAATTTTTTGTTGGTTGTTGCTCAATAATCAACTAAAAATTAGAAAAAGTTCTGCTTCATGCCGATCATCGCGTAGCTACGGCTATAGAAATATTAATCGCACCTTAGATTTAAAAATATTATATATTATATTTTTCAATTCAAATAAAGAAAATAATTCTGATTATATTAAGATGGCGATGCCGTAAAAATAGGATATTTAGACAAACACTGCTCAAATTTTACAGCCGAAGCCTTTGCAATTTCTAGTGCCTTAGAAATTGTCTATAAATCCATGTTAAAATATATATTTTGTACAGACAGCCTTTCAACAATTTCTACAATTCGAAACACCTTATATGACTCTCCACTAGCTAACCGTATAAGAAGCATTTTAATCAAGCATTGTCATCACCTTAAAATTATGTGGGTACCGTCTCATGTCGGCATTAGAGGCAACGAACTAGCGGATTCATTAGCCGCAGAAACAAGGAGTAGACCGACCCTAAAATACGACACTTATGAACGGCGAGATTTAATAAAAACCATAGCCTCCCATCTTGAAGCAGAACGTCTCCAAACATGGTATCAATATCAACATAATTACACAATAGTCAACCCCGAGGGGAAGAAACAGGTATACCCCAAAACTTGCCCAAGATCTGAAGCCACAATCTTCTTAAGATTAAGACTTGGAAACTGCAAATTCTCACACCAACACTTATTGGAAAATACACCTGCCTCTATTTGCGCCGCATGCAACACATTATTGACAGTTGTACACATTCTCAATGAATGTATTACTTTTAATACGTCAAGAAATAAAATCTTCAACGACAACCTACCATCCGATCTCTTAAAAAATACTTGCTCAAATAATATATAAATAATCTGTAAATTTATAAAAGAAAATAATATTCAAAACCTAATATAAACCTACATAATAATAAATTTTAACTTTCGTGTCGAAGGCCTTATCGCGCTAGTACCCTATACTTTTTTTAGTTACATTAATTGTACTGTGTAATTAGATCATAAATTTTTTTTTTTTTTTTTTCACGCTAATATATGTTTATTGTATCTTCAAATAATTGAACTAACAATAAGTGTTCAAATCTTAAATATATAAATAATTATTAGGCCCAACCAGTGTCGGACATAAACTTAGTGATAATAATTAATAATACATAAAATTCATGTTACGCACAAAAAATATTTTCAAAGAATTTCATCTGGAGAGTTGCGTATTAATGCCGTAGTGTCCCTCTTTTTTAAGCGGATGTGTCCAGGAAAGTTCAAGATGTTACGAGCAAGGGGATTAGGATGGAACTCGAGTTTTGTTAAATATTTTCCAGCATATTTTGCAATTTCAGCGGTCACAAGTGGCATATTTAAATCACGATGTAAAATAGAATTTTTCAAGTACCATGGAGCCGTAGTTATTAACCTTAATATTTTGTTTTGCATTCGTTGGATTCTCTCTACATTGGAAGCTGAAGCAGTGCCCCATAGCTGAATTCCGTAACACCATATCGGCTTCAAAAGCGACTTGTATATTAAAAGTTTACAATCTAGACTGAGGGTAGAATTTCTACCAATCAGCCAATGTATCTGGGTTAATTTAAGCTTCATTTGTGTCAGCTTAGAGTCAATGTGGTGTTTCCATGTAAGCCGTCGGTCGAGGTGAATACCAAGATATTTCACATGTGAATGTTGAGGAACAACTTGATTGTTGATTTGAATGGGGGAACAAGTATCTCTTCGTAGGGTAAATGTAACATGAACACACTTTTGTTCATTTACTTTTATTCTCCATAAGTTCAACCACAATTCCAACAGGTTAATATGTTGCTGAAGATAACGGGATGCCTCGTGAGGGTTTTCATGCATACTAAGGCAGGCTGTATCATCGGCAAATGTAGAGGTGAGGATATTACTGCTCAAAGGCATATCACAGGTATAAATCAAATACAAAACTGGCCCCAGTATACTCCCCTGAGGCACCCCAGATGAAATGGTTTCGGGCACACTCATGAAGTCTCCTTCCACGACAGTGAACTTCCGGGCAATAATGTAACTTTCCAAAAGATTTACAATGTTTATTGGTAGATATGTCTTCAATTTTAGAATTAGGCCTTCATGCCACACTTTATCAAATGCCTGAGAGACATCAATAAATAGGGAAGAACAATACTTTCTTTCTTCAAATGTTCTTCTTATGAAATGAACCAATCTATGACATTGTTCAATGGTGCTGTGCTGACTTCTAAAACCAAATTGATGGTCCGGTATGCATCCATTATCAGCTAGTATTGGGGACAATTTTGTCATGAGAAGTTTTTCAAAGAGCTTCGAAATTGTTGACAGCAAACTTATTGGCCTATATGACTCAGCCTTGGTAAGATCTTTACCCGCCTTTGGAATCATTTTGACCATGGCAAGTTTCCAGCTGTGTGGGTAATACTCCAGTCGTAAAATGCCATTAAAAATAAATAACAGGATTCTAATAGCAATACGAGGCAACTGCATCAGCATCTTGTTACTAATTCCATCAATACCCGGGGCCTTCTTTGGATTGGTTTCAGCAATTAGTTTTTGTACATCAAGCATCTTAAACTTTATAGGTCGAGGGGGTAGAGCAACTACGCTCGGCAAATCAACAGCACCAGTACATGTGTTTGGGGTAAATACGTCTTTTAAATGACCAGCTAATATGTTACCTTTTTCAGTATTAGTTCTTGCCCAACCTCCAACCTCATAAATAAATAAAAAATTCTTATTATTGCCAGGTTTTTACCCTTCCCCAATGACAAATAGCTTATCGTAATTTAATATAAAATTATTTCCTTTGCAAAAAAAATATATAAAATAATTCTGGCAAAAAACAGACTTTAAAACGGATTACAAAACCTAAGCTAATATGGGTTAGTTTAAAGCCCGATATAATCCATTTCTAGTTTAGTTATGCTATGATCGTTATGTCGGATGGTAAGTTTGTTTGTATGATTTCCAGTAAAATTTCTGTGAAATCAAACTGTAAGCTACACTTTCAAATAAAATCAACATCTGTCCATAAACAACAAATTTTGAAAAAAAAAAAAAATTATGAAAGCAATCTGCGAAGAAATGCAAAACTTGAGGTAAATAATCCTCTACTCAAAGTTAAACTGTTAAATCGTTTTAAATATGTTTAGAAATAAAGTAAGTCATATTAAAGATAATGTAAAATAAAGTGCGAGTCCCTTTTAACTTGTGTGGAGAAACACTTAGAAACTTGCAACATTAATTTTTTTTTATAAATACAAATGTTAAAATGGAAACGTTATGAATGTGATCGCGATCATAGCCTTTTCATGACTTCTTTGGAAGTTCTTGCTTTAGAGACTGTCCATCAAAAATTTTACTCTCACAGCTGCTCTAAAAGCTGTTTCATATACACAAATTAACTTTAGGCCGTTGATATTTGAGTTGTAGATGTACTGGAGGTTGGTAAGCCGGTTCACTTTCAAAACATGTAATGATGAAATAAACTTTCCTAGTTTAATACCCCATGTGTCAGTCGAAAACATAATAAAAATATAATGTGTATATAAAATAAACTTACATACATATATAATATACACTTTGTAGCACTCCAAAAAATAGCTTCTTCCTTAACATTATCAACATGAATTTAATTCCAATGAACAGGACGAAAAGGAGAACATTTCTGCAATGTCAGGACCATTTTTAAAATCATTAGAAATTGAGTTTACAAGCCGTTTGGAAGTTGTTTTCAAACAGCTTCAAAGAAGTTATTGAAAAAGAAGACTAGACTATTTGACGTGATGTTGCGAGTTCAATTCCCACCAGTGATTCCTCAAGTTAAAAGGGTTTCGCACTTTATTTTACATTACCTTTAGTATGACTTCCTTTATTTCTCACCAAATTTAAAACGATTTAACAGTTTGAGAGTAGGGGATTATTTCCCTAAACTAGTTGAAATATTTAGCAAAAACATTTGTTTGCCATAAATCAATTAAAACATTTAAACGTTTTTTTTTTCAATTAATTTTAAATTTATTTGATACTTAACTTCTCCTATAATTCATTCAATTCGGCATGCATTCAATACCAACCATTTATATAATTTAACAAAAAAGTACGATACTTTTTAATATTAAACAATTGCCTTTTAATTATTTGCCATATGGTCTTAATTAATCTCTACACAAAGCAAATATGTGTATTTAAAATAAATGATTCACATAAATTAGAATAAAAGTTTTAACAATTTTAAAACTAAAGTTTACTGATTTAAATTAAACAAATAGAATTTTGCAATAAAAACAAGGAGAAGCAAAACTTAGGTGCAGTAGAACATAATCCAGCTCTAAGGTCTATAATATTGTGAATGTTTTTTTCTTCCCATCGGTAATCAAATAGTCATTATAGGCTGAAAATAGTCGTACATATATGCTCCACTGTATCTGGGATATGAAAATGGTTAATATTGTACCGCCTCAATGGTAAAATTGTACCAAAAATGCATTAATATTATCAATACAAAAGGCGCTTTTAAAATAAATTTTGAAAGAACTACACGTAGAGTATCAAGCAAAGTGTGACGAAAAAAATCCGACAAAATGGAAAAATTGGAGGAAAATATTTTTTAAGAAAAATCCATCTTCTTAAAAGCGTAGAAAACTGCCAAAACTCTTAGTCAGTTCAAAACCGCGTAAGCATTTAAAATCGATGTAGAAATGACTTCGTTCAAATCTTTTTTGTACTGAAGTCGAAACAAAAATCTACTTGACCTACACGCAGAAGAGGCCATGACAAAAATGAATCGAATTGCCCGAAAGAGGGTAATCAAATATAGTTTTTAATTTTCTTCCATTTTTTTTTTAATAATTAAAAAAATTTTGTAGTGAAATCCACTCTTCAAGCCATTATAAAAGGTGGCGCAAAACTAATGTGACAAAAATGAACTGGCTGCCATTTTATTATAAAAGAAAACAAAAAGAACTTTGTTGCTTGGAAAAAATTATATGGCTCAAATGGCCTCCTCCCGAGTTGATGCTTAATTAAGCTCATTTTACGGCATTTTGAATTGTTGTGGCAAAACATTTGGCTCTAAAACAGCGATTTCTGCTTCAAAGTCAGTTTTCAAGATTTGCAAGACTATCGTGATTTGTTATGGTAAATGCGAGATTTTAAAAAGCTCCAGAGGAAGAAATCTGGTACTGTTAGAGCTGGCCATCTGGACGGCCAGTGCAAATCTCCAAAACAGGAAATCACTCGACTTGGAAATTAGTGTCTCAAAATCTCAATGGTTGCTCCGTTTTGTTAAAACCAACAATAATCGAGACCCAATGCAGCAACTTGTGGCAAAGGAAAAACTCGTTTAGCATTTGCTTGTAAAGACCGAGTCGATATGAAATAGTCAGAATGGCTTCCTAGCGCCTCAAAACGAAATGATTTGACGGTGCAAACTTGATACTTGAAAATCGAAATCGATTCCATAAAGTCAGCCTGCCACAACCGAAACGACCGGAATAATAGGCCGACCGACAACATCGGCGCGGTCCGTAAAAATATGCAGGAGATACAGAAATTAATATTAGTTAAATTGGATATTAGTAGATTTAAATTTTAGGGGGAATTTTATAATGGAACTTGGTGCTGCACCAGTGCAAGAATACTACAGATAACGCAGTTCCACTGGCCTTAGTAACGTTTTAAGGAGCAGGCCAACATTATGATATTCAAACCTTTAGCCTTTTGCTTATGAATTCTCAAAAATTCCAGATTTATGTCACCAAAGACATAAGTATTCCAGGCCGCAACTCAGGCTGTAATTTTGAGGGATCCTCAGCCTCACCTTACACTCGACTTATTTTATTACATTTTAAAATTGACCCACTCTTATTGAAAAACTCTTTACAATCTTGCTTTACTTTTTCACATAGTTTTAAGACTCGCTTTGAAAAACTACGGGCAAATAACTTTTTCCAAACAAACACAAACTGCGAATCTATTAGGCGTGTCTGCAGTATCAACCATAGTCTCTGTTGGGAATCAAACCTGCGACATTCACTAGTGTATGAGGTAACTAGTCGACTCCAGCTACAAAAAAAGAGCATGTGCTTCCCCCATAAAAGGACAAAAGCTGTATTCGGTTAAAAAGATCTTTCACCATATTTCATACTGCCTTTTCACATTAAAAATAATGTCATAGTTTCGGTGTCAGATTAAAAATATTTTCTTTCTATTAAAATTTCTCACTCACCTGTACATTAACTGCTCCATCGACCGCATCATTACCCGCCTTTGTTCGATCGGTGCTTAAATGACTGCAGCAGCGTTTATAATATGGTTTTTTGGTTGTAGTCAATGGCGTTAAGGCCAAATCCAATATGTCCACTAAATCACTGTCTAAAATATACGAATTACGCGAAATGTCGTTGAGTAAAACGAGTTTACGCGAATCCAAACTTTCACGGTACACATTACGCGGTTTATCTAAATTATGCTCGTAATCGGTATCGATAGAGAAACTATTACGCGAAGCACTACGACGTTTGGCTAGTTCGCGCGCGGAGCCATGTAAAGACGAGGACGTTTTGCGACGCCTCACCACTGTTTGAGGGGTAACAAAGGGTGAGGTGGCCGTGGTATTGGGTGTGCAGGGCGAAGGCAATATGTACGAAGTATTATCCGAAGTTTGGGAGTTATCGGGCATAATAAAAGAACTCAATGAGGGATCCATAAGACTTATTTGTGAGAGTTTACGTTCTAATTGCTTTTCGTAGCTGTTAAATTTGTCATAATCGATAAAAGACATGTTCTCGTAGCTGACCATGTTGTCAACAGCCTGTAGGGATTGCAACGAGGCCCGCCACTTGTCATTCAATTTATCCTTCTTTTTTTCCGAACTGAGGCCAAAGGTGGTTTTGAAAGAAGATATTAGAGTGGAAGACCTACGTTTCTTGAAGTTGGCTATGGGGTCGAAGGCGCCCCCGTCTTGTGTTAAAATCGGTGTCGACAATTTTCGCAGTTGCGCTGTAGTCTCCTCTTTGGGAGTTGAAGTGACTGTATTGGCCATTGATTGAGGTCTCTGTGGTGTATTATTATTTTCGCTCGTTTCCATGGAATTTTTACGTGGGGAAGCTGGTGAGGTGGGATCTTCTTCGGACAATTGTTCTAGTTGAGGTTCAATGAGACTGCGACGGTTTGTTCGTCGAGGTAAAATCATAGAACGACTGCGCGTAAATTTAAAAGGCATCTCATTTTCATCTTCAATTCTATTGAGACTCTCCTTACTGCTCGTTATCGAGTTGATAAGTTTTGAGAGTTTACCCTTCAATGAAAAACTGCCGGATCTTTCGAATTTGGATGGGCCGGCAACAGCTAGAAGTGGTGGTGAATCGGTATTGATAAGTTGTTTTTGGAGCTGTTGTTGTTCATAGTATTCACGGAATTTTTGACTAACATTTGTGGTATTATTGTTATTGGTTTCATTAAGATTATTGTTACTGATGTTATTGTTATTGTGATTAATGGCAGTTATTGGGTTCTTGCCGAATTTGGCAGTTTGAAGAGCATTTTTTTGATTCTTATTCATTTGTTCCGATTCAAATTTGGTTTTTTGTAGCTGTTGTTTTTTTACCAACTTTTGTTGCTTCTTCTGAGCCTTAACGGCTGCTTTGGTATCGCGCGTCGAGTTCATTGTGCTTTTGCCACGCCACACCACACACACCGTCAAATAAAGAAATATCAAAGGTCGACTAGCGGGGACCTCATGCGGATCTAAAATAATAGAAATTTGAACAAAAATTAATTTAATTTTTAAACTTTTCTGTAAAAATTATATTAAAGTTTTTCTTAAAACGCCCAACAGAAAAATTTTATACTCTTATCAACATCCAATAATAATAAAAATATTGTTTTTTTACGACATGGAGAAATATAAAAACATTTTACTGATTAGATTTGTAGAAAAAAATTTAAGTTTTATACCACTCAAACCCTTTTGCAAAATCAATTAACAATTTCAAATGCGCGTAATAATTTGCACAAAATGTTAGAAATTGTACTTTAAACAATAACGTTTCTCGACATTCACACCAAACTAAAATGGCAATAGATAAAAAAAAACTATACGAGGTCGGTTAAATAGAAGAGGTGAATTTTCAATTTTCTCGATTTTTTTTTACCTATTCATCGATTTCTATTTTGTCCCCAAAGTATTCCCGCTTTCATATAAAACACTTGTGCCAGCGTTTTTTAATCCTCGAAACGGTTCGGTTATTCACATTTTTGTATGGCCTTGAGGTCTCTCAGCGATTCGGTTTTGGTTTTTTTTAACTCCTTAATCGTTGCTATTGGCTGAAGTAGTTAACGCGTTGACTACAAAGCAATTTATGACTGAGAACTTGGGTTCGAGCCCTGTTCAAGACAAGTCTTTAAAAAAACATCATGAATTTTTCTCATTTACTTAGTGTGACATTGTGTTAATTGTTGTTGGACTGTTTAAGTGATGAGGGCATAACACTGTTCACTTAACAGTAACAGCGATTGGATACTCTTCTACGCTAATGTTTACTCCTTTGTCGATAATGTTAGCAGAATCGTCGGCGAAGTGTGGTGGTTTCACTGTGCGGTGTCTTCACTGTGAGCTGTGATTTCATAAAACTTTAAAAATATTGAAAAAATTTCGTTATTTGTCATGGGCTTAGATGTGCTTATGTGCTCATTTGATTGGCACTAACAAAATCAGTATACTTTAACCAAATAATGTTGGAAAAGATTCAAACTTCAATATTATACTAGTGCTTTAAAATTATTTCATAAGATATATATTTTTTAAACTCAAAAAAAAATTACAATTGAAACAATTTGAGCTCTCGAATTCTCTAGCACTTCGATCTTTCATACAACTTTTATATCGTGGACTACATATTTTTATAAAACCTCTTGAAATATGTATATATAAAAATAATAATAGAAATTATTAAAGCTTTTATAAAGCTTTAAAGCTATTTCTTGAAGTACAAACTTTTTTCAAACTTTCGAAAGTTACATTCTTCTTAGAGCTTTTAATAATACCTTAAAAGCTATGAAAAATTTGTTTTGTTTGTTGTGGTTAACCCGTTAATATATCAAAACCTTTATTTTGCAAATCAATACAAATTTCAATTATAAATACCTTCAAAGCTTTATTATTGTTATATTTAGTTCGGTAAATAGCACCATTAAAATATTCTGTTAAGATCCAATAAAAGGGATATTCGAGAAAAGTCATCAAGTGATCTGAAAGTTGCAGAAATTAGGATCATTTAATATGATCAGTTCATGCAATGAAAAGCTTATGTTTTTACAACAAGTTATATTTCTTTATTCAATGAATTGGAACAAAGTTCAATATACTGAAGAAAGATTTTTTTATCTTCTTCGACATTCGTATGGAGAGGGCAAAAGCAATTTTTTTTAATTTTTTATTTAATAATTTTTTTAATTTTTTTTTAATTGAAGAAATATCATGTCTTCATATAAAAGAATTATATTTTTTTTGTAAATCACATTATTTTCAATATTTAAAAAAATTTTAAGTGTACAAAAAGAAATATTATAAAGTAATTTCAACTTTGAAATCGAAGAAATGTCTTAATTGATAATCGTTCCTATCAAATGACTTCCAACTCCTTCACTAGACCCAGTTAAAAATTTACGTGTAATATTTTTAATAACATTAATACAAGTCTACATAAAGTTTTATAGGAAGTCTTGATATTTTTTTTTTTTTAGCTTGAGTTGATTTTAAGCCACTTCAAAAGCTTATTTGGAAAAACTCTTCTGTTATCGTATCTTATATTATAGACGGCTAAATGTTAACGAGTTTTTTTTTTTATTTAAATAAATTGCTTATCATCTTTTAAATAAAGTATAAATAAAATATTAAAATAATTGCGAAATAATATTTGTACGTATGTGCGTATGTATATTCATCGCTTGATTACGTCGTCTAAAAATAGTTCAATGGAAACATGTAACTTTACGATTAATACTACAAAATTTCTATATATAGACGTTGATGTAACTAAAATGTAAATAATCAAAATTAATTTCATTAAGCAGTAATGAAGTAAAGAAAATGGCAAAAAAATAAATCATAAGAAATTAACTTCAAAAATTTTAATAACTAATTTTAAGGGGAATTCTGATATAAATTAATTCTGATTTTAGAAGCATCTTCGTTCACCAAATTTATTAACATATTTTTTTATCAAATTTTATTTTTTTAAGCTGATAAAATTCTTTCAGACTTTATTATCATTATGGCTAACAACGATATCAAATAGGTAGTGTCATAGTGAAATATAAAAATTTATCTACTGTCTAAAAACCAGCAAAAAAAATATACATGAAAAATATGTAATAAATTATTTTTGATTTTATACTCGAATAATCAAGCTGTCAATTTCAATTGCCGACAATGTTTTCTAAAAGCTTATAAAAAGCTTAGAGGAAAATACAAAAATATACACACACAAAAATTCAAGATTAAAATTTATAAAAAAATTCTTGGAAATATCGATTTCAAAATTTTTTAAATTTTTATTTCAAAAACCACCTTAACTTCCCAATAACAAATTATCATATATTTAGTAACATGACATTTCTTTAAGAGCTTTTCCCAAATTAAGAATTTTAAGAAGACTTTCATAGTACGAAAGAGAGCAGACATGCGCTGTGATTTATAAAAACAAGCATAATTAAGAATTAAAAATTTAAATATTAGAGCTTTTGAAAAAATTACAAATAATAATTTGTTTAATAAAAAAATATAAAAAAAAATTTTAAAAAGCTCCAAAAAAATTTAAACTAAAAAATTTTGTACACAAAATTTTAAGTGACAAAATCTTTGGGGAAAAAAATGAAAAAAGCTTTCAAGTGTAAAAATATTTTTTTAATATGCAAAGCTTATCAATAATAAAAAATAATATCAGAAACTTAATAAGAAGTTTTTTTTTAAGTCCAAAGGTAAAGCATTTTAAACAAAGCTTTTAAGCTAAAATTATCTTAATATACAGGAAATAACGCAAAAGATATCTAAAACTTATTAAGAGCATTTTTAAAATCTTAAAACAGAATAATTTATAATAACAATAATAATATTAATAATAATTATTACGATTATTATAATAATTTGTACAATGTATAATTGTTTCAAACTCTAAAAAAACACTTGTAGTTCATTATGCGCTAAAAAGCTCTAAGTTTTATTTACTCTAAACAAAAAATATGCATGAATTAATGTTTTATTTGGTAAATTATTTATATTGACATAAGTGCGTGTAACAGCTCTTTTCATAGCCATCATTTGGGAGTCATTGAGCAGTTCCAAATACATATTCACCAATAAAATTCAATTTAAGCTATTGTGTAATTTAATTTCTTGTTAAGATAAAAAAAAAAAAACAAAACAAATATTTTCTTATAAAACACAGTCGATAAACGCTTGAGCAATGACAAGGTAAATATTTGAACAAAATTAGAAAAAAAAACTACGGAATCAAAATTAAAAAGAGATAAGAATTTTAAATGAAAATGTTTCTGAATATGGCGGTAAGAATCTTAAAAAAACAACTTGCACCAATAAAACGAAGAAAAAACTTGAGAAGGAAACAAAATATCTATTAAAAATATTTTGGCAAATGGTCTACTTGCTGATTTATGAATAGTAGAAAAATGTACCTTTTCAAATCTAAACTACTATTAAGATTTGGAAGTTTACAAGCAGGTTAAAAAAAGCTTTTTTTAATTAATGAAATTAAGCAATTTTTATAAAGCTAAGTTTTGAAACTTAAAATTAAGCTTTCCTAAAAACTTTCTGGTTATTTAGCTTCTCTATATGACTTTTAAAAAAACTGAAGACCTTATAACTTCTAGTGAATGCCAAATTTTATCATTCTCTTGAAATTTCGGAATAGCTAAAAATCAATAAAAAATAAGGTTTAGAATGACAAATTTAAAATTGAAGAATGACAGGTTTAAAAGCTTATTTAATTCAAATTTATGTCCTTCTAAAGTTTCTAATTGGGGCTCAAATCAATTAAAAATGCGGACTATATTCGATATTTGTAAATGAAAACTTTGCATTCCCTTAAGCTTTTTAACTATTTGAAAAGTATTTACCGAAATGCATTTGGGTCAAGGAAAAGCTTTCACAAGCATTTAAAATATATTTATGTAATTTATTTATTTTGGCTTTTTGATTATGGTTGAAATCAATTTTAAATGCAGACTTCTATTTATATTCCAGAGTTTTAAATAAAAACTTTGCATTCCCTTGAGCTTTTTGACTATTTGAAAAGTGTAACGAAATTTTTACAGTCAGGGAAGGGGTTTCACACACATTTAAAATTTATTTATGTAATTCCTATAGTTGGCCTGTGAAAAGCTTTTTGATTACATTTAATAAATATAATTATATCTTTTATTTAATTAACCAGCTTTAGGTCTTTTTATGAAAATCAAATTTATTTTATTTCAATATTTCGACACATTTTTGGGCATCTTCTTCAGGAAAAAATTTTATAAACAAAAAAATGTTCATGAAGAAGACGTCCAAAGAGGCATTTAAATATTGAAATAAAATAAATTTGTTTTTTTATAAAAACACCTAAAGCTCGTTAGTAAAATAAAAGATTTAATAAATACATAAAGCATGGAATACTGGCATTTAGCAAAGCTTTAGAGAAACTAATTAATGTCATAGAAAAAATTTATTGAATAAAATTTTTGATTTCTTGATAATTTCTATGGAGCTTCAATTACGGGTGTTAAACTTTTTTCTCCATTTGAAGTTTTTATGGGATCTCAGGACTTTGTTTTAATATTTTTTTATGAATTGCTATTTTGTTTTTTAAGCACTTTTAAGCATTTTTGCAAAGCTTTTGGATCTTTGACGACAATATATGAAAAGCTTTAGAGTTCAAAACATTTAGACAAATTTATTTATTTATTTATTCTTCAAATATGTTATTGAAAACAGCCGTTGGCTGATTGAAATATTATGAAAAATTGAAAATTAATTTCATTTAAGTTAAAATTAAGTTTTCTAATTAGTTTTTTTAATAATGCAAGACCAAACAATCTTGAAAGCTTTTCGCATGGTTAAAAGTTCTTTATAATTTCGAAGGTACTTCATGAGCAATGAAAAGACAGACTGACATCCAGTTTTTATAATTTTTTTTACTTCTAATTTAGCTTTCAGTGAAAAAAAATTTTGAAATAATTTGAAAAAAATCATTTCAGAAATTCAGTTTCTATTGGGTCAAGAAGATATTGTGACCCATTTGATATTTAGACTGGCATAATTTGTAATAGTTGTTTTTCTATGAAGTTAAAAATTAGCTTTTGATAAAGTTTAAAAAGTCTTTGAAGAGCCAACTAAACTTTTGGAGCTCAAAAAGTGTTTAAGGCTCTTGCAAGTTTCAAACGCTATTTAAGCTTAAAACTTAGTGCAAAACTTTTGTGCGGCCGCACTCACTTATTTTGTAGGACACCAAAAAGTTTTGATGTTAATTTTTTTCAATATATAATTTAGCTTTTCTAAAGCGAATATGAAATTTTTAAGTCTTTTTTTTTTTCTTTTAAGCCTTGAAAGCTCTTTAAGCTTAACTAAATATACTACTATAAAGTTTTAATTTTATTTATTTTTTGTTTGTTTTCAATTCATCTTTCTTCAACACTGTTTGCCAGCTGAGAAAATTATGAAAAACAGCAGACGTTCTTCAGGCCTATTTGAGAGGCGTAGTGCTATTAAAGTTTTTTTTTAATATTTTTTTCAACTTAATGTTTAGCTAATAAATTTAACATTTTACTTGTTTTATTACCTCAAACAAAATGCTAATAAAATCATCAACCTCAGTCACATTCTTAGCTCGAAGTTGATGTGTATCATCAAATTGATTTGTTTGGACATGTGTAGAAAAGTCTTGTTAACATGTTGCTGTATTTTTCGAAACGTGTTGGGAATAATAATTAAAGCAATTCATCTCGTCTAAAAAAAGAGCAGAAAACATTTAATAGGAAAAACACGGAAAAAAATCCTGGAGTGAAACCACTAATACTCCTATGAAATGAAAAGGCCTTTTATAAAAAGTGTTTTTGCGGGTATAATTTTGAAATCTGGCAAATATTTGTGCAGTAATTTTAAGATATTTTAATGTTAAATTAATGTTTGCTTTAGTAGTCGTTAAAATTTTTATTGTTATCTTTTGGTGTTTTTATTACTTTTATTTATTTATTTCTTTTTTTTTTTTTTTTTTTTTGAGAATTTATCTTCCAATTCCATCATTTACTGCGACTCAAAACACTTCATTTCGTTTGTTTTATACAGTGGTGTTTGGTTATAACAAACAGAACTTATGGTAATTTTTACGCTCATAACGAACAAAACAAAATCGAGAACGTTTTTTATTGATTTCTTAGCCAGCTATACAATTCCCCAGTAAAAAAAGAACTTCCTAAGGGGTCAATTAGATCCACAACCTGTGCTTCGGAAGCAGTGAAAATACTAATCTTTTCTAATGATTTTAACATGGGCTTGTCATTGAAAGATGTTCTCTTTGTTTTTGGATCTTAGTCACTAGATTTGAAGTCATATTCAAGATTTTATTCAAAATGATTTCTTGGATATACGTCGAAATATTATTTATACTACAGCATACGAGTAATATGGATTGCAAATATTATATTAAATTTCTATTCTAACCATTCTCTTTATAGATATTTTTATCTACTAGAAGGGGACTCGAACTTGGTTATTTAATTTCGTTGTGACATATTCAACGCCACATCAGCATTTAATTCAGCAACAGTACGAAGTTGATATATACAGAGTAGTAGATGTGACGATAACAGTTTTAAAAGAGACAAAGTAAAAAGGACTCCCGATGAAGTCATAAAACTGCAGAAAAATGCTATTTAAGCACATTTCCAAATGAAGATATAGGTCTCAGATTGCCTAATTTTAAATATAAAAAGTATATACAATACCAAATTAACTATTGAATTCTATAATGATAGCAAATTTCTACCATCAACACCAAACTACAAGAAACCTAGAAGGAAGATATAAGGCTGCATTTAACGAATAACGAGTACGACAAAGAAATACTTAAATACGACTTACAAACGAACAACACTTGCAGATTATTGTATTTTATTATCAAAATTCATGCTCGGTTAAGAAAGTGCATCGTCCACATTTTTATCGGAAAATTGTGTTCAGCAACGAAACTCATTTCTGTTTGAATGGATACGAAATTGCGAAATTGCCGTATTAGGTGCGAAAAGTGGCCAGAAGCATTGCAAGAACTGCCAACGCATCCTAAAAAAATGCACTGTTTGGTATGGATTATGGGCCGATGGCATAATTGGACTGTAATTTTTTAAAGACAACGAAGGCAGGAACATTACGGTATATGGCGAGCGCTACCATGCGATGATTGCAAAAAAGTTTTGCCCAAAATGTAAGAGCTGACAGGTGATTTCAACAAGACGGTTCCATATGCCACACAGCACTCGAAACAATGACCCAATTGAGAGGTGAGTTCGGTAAAGAGTTTATTTCATGTTTGGGGCGGTCAATTGGCCGCCTAGATCGTGCGAGTTAAAGCCTTTAGACTATTTTCTGTGCGCCTATTAAGGCTCATGTCTATAGGGATAAGCCAGCAACGGTTGACGCACTAAAAGTTAATATTGAAGAATTTATTCGTGAGATACCGGCTGATATGTTGGAGTATGCCAAAATTGGATCCTGCGTTGAATCATTTGAGGCATTGCCACGGCCAACATTTACATGAAATGATATTTAAACATTGAATTATACAAATCGTTCTGTCGACTCAAATAAAGATTTCCCAAATTGTATGTTTTTTAAATCAAATCCTTAAGCTCTTAAGAAATCAGTCTTTACTGCCAAAAATAAACAACAGCATACCATACAAAGCCAACAACAGCAAATTTAGAAGGTAGACTCAGTTCTGGAACCAACAATGAAGTCACAGGAGAGCATTTTCATTTCATTTCTTTTTATTTTGTTTCATTCTATATTAATTTGGTGAAAATTCACTATTTATGAAAACTTCATTGTACTATGTTCAAATTTCTTATAATGTTTTGTATTAATGTTAAGCAAGGAATGGAATGTACGATTTTTGATAAAAATGAATAAATAAATAACAAAAAATAAAAAAATTTTCTTTTTTTTTAATGTCTTGAACTGAATTATGGGTCATCTGCAACATATTAAGGTCCATTATTACAAGTTGGCTTTAAAGTGAACGTTACTTAAATGTACCTTTAGCGATAAAATCACCTATAAGAAATTTTCATTATCATAAGTTCCCCGTAAAAAATTTTCTCTTTCAAAATACGAGTATACCAGAGCAGTGGCAACGTTGTAAATATGGACTTTTCCACGTTTTATAAAACAAAAATATTTCTTGCTAATTTAGTTCTTATAAAAAAATAAATAAATGGCACATTATATATAAAATGTCGCCTTCAAAAGAAGTTTCAACTCTGTAGGCAAAATGGCGGTAAAAAAATTAGAAAAAAGTAAAAAAGTATGGCAACTTATGAAAATATGGCAACTTCAAATGAGTAGTACACGATAAAAAGGTAAATATTAAACGAGTAGTATGTAAAATGAGGGATAGGTGTGGACAATTTCAATTAAAAGTTTAGAAAAATACTGTTTTCATGTAGTTTTGAATAAATGGGCGTTTCTTTCAAATTTAAGCAAGATTTTCTCAACTTTGTTTAGATGTAAAAAAATGCAGTAGCGTATACTTTGAAAGCGATGAAAATGTTATTCCTCAAGAGCAGCTTTTATTCTTTTCCACTGAGTATTTATGAACATTTGACTAAGTGATATAAAATAAATGACTTCATATGTACGTATATTTTACGCGAATTTGTCGAAAAATGTCGTCTATTTCAACGTTATTTACTTTAATACATTAAAGAAAATATAACAAACTTCTTCCCATTTAGTTCGTTAAAGCGGAACTGCATCGCATTTTTTTTTTGCCCCAACAGTATTTTTTTACTACTAGAATTCCTAAGGCCAGTCATTGGCTATAATATTGACTTTAAGCTACAAAATTTAAACGAACCTCTGAGGTACAAAATCCATTTGAAAAAAATCTAGCAACAGAGGGAGAAAGGAGCAGAGAGAGAGAGAGAGAGAACAATGTTTTGAATTTTAATTAATTCTTCTGTAAAAAATAAAGTATTTTTAGAATTCAAATACAGGTAGTTGGAAATGAATTACATTGTGAAATATACAAGAGTGGCAAAAGGGAATGAAATTCAAGACAAAATTAAAATAAATTCATTAAGCAGCACTTGTGTGTCTATAAATCGATAAGAAAACTGTTTGTAATTTCAATTCATGCAAAGACCCTTAAAGAACAATTGTGATTTCCATTTACTCTTCAATTTTTGCAAATTTTTATTCACTTGTTTTTATCTACAAACGTTTATTCATTTTTGTTACCAACTGACGTTTGGCTAAGTTCAACTAGTTTACTTATATCCAAAAAATATACTCATATCTGAATTATTTAAAAGCGAAACCCATCCATCATCTCTTGCATACGTGTATACTAGCATTTCATTCATACATACACGTACGTATATTCAGCTTTCAATGACTGACTGGAATTGAAATTCAATTTAAATTAGAACAAGTAAGAAATTTTAAACAAAGTTTATCGCAAGCTAAAGACAAGCCAATAAAATTCAAAATATATAATCTAACGGACAACATTAAAAGCAATGATGTATTGAAAACAAGTTCTGCCGATGTCTTACTGTAGAGTAAAAGCTTTAAACTTTAGTGTAACTGAAATTCGACATTGAGCACTAGCCCAAATGTAAACAAAAATTACCGATTAAAAACCGCACAAGGAACATAAGTTGCTGTCGTTCTCTTCAGGACCATAGGGCCTCTCATATTATTTGAGGTTTCGTTATTCGGATATTTTCAGATAAGCAGGTGGTTCGCCCACTGTATCCTATTCCGATGATGGGGCTGCCATCTAAGCCAAGAGACTGGCTGAGTGTAATACACATTTACATAGCGAGCCGCTTAATATAAGGTGGCCGCTTGTTGCCGAGCCGAGCCGACTGACGCTTATTGCGAGAACCAATGCGAGAAAACTTGTACTATACAAATTAGTACAAATCAGCGCGAATAGGTCATAGTGGGCGCCGAGCTGGTCAGAGCGCAAAGCCTATTGAGTGCGAGAAAACAGTTCCAAAGCGTATTTCAGCGCCGAAAACATTGGTTATGTTCTTGTTATGATTTCAACTTGTTTAGAAAACATAAAAAAATTAAAAACAAGAATTTAAGAAAAAGTAAATAAAACATGTAATCAAAAAATTAAAAAAATAATAAAAATTAAAAATAAAATAAAGGACCAAATGAAATACAGAAATTTAAGTCGTAGTTTAAAACCGACAAGTATAAGATCTACTCAAGAAGAGGTTGAATATCAAAAAGAAATTGAAGGTATTCTCAACACTTCATAAGTCGAAGAAACAAGAGATCTGTGCGACAATGACGAGTTCAGCTGTGAAGTTCCATAAAAAAAATACCTCTAACAGCACTGCCCAATTGTTGGAAATTGAAAAAAGAAAATTGGCACTGCTGGGAAAGAAAAATATGGAAAAAAGCTGTATTGGATGAAGATGAAGCATTTTTTGTAACTCTTTTGCCGCATATTCGGAAGTTGGACCCAGAGAACAAATTTCTGTGTCGAATGGAAATGCAAAATGTACTTTATGAATACGTGTATGCAAAAGTTCAAAATATGCCCAGACTCTCCAATGAAAGTTCAAGATATGCGCCCTTGTCTTCACCAATCAGCGTTTCTTCTGAAAGTCACCACATAAATTCATTAGACCTTAGTACAACTCGTTGTTTTCGACCGATCTCATTTATCAAAGTTGAAGGTACAAATTTACCATCAACTTCATCATCATTGTTTCCAGACCAAAATGCAATGGAAACTGTAATTTATTCATCTTTAAATTCCTGTTAATTAATTTATATTATTTATTTTAATTATAAAAGAATGTATTCATGAATTTAAAAAGATATAAAATCAATTTTAAATTAAATTTTAATGAACAACAAACCCAAATGCATACAAACACACATAAAACAAAAAATAATAGATAAAATATCAGCGCTGATTCTCGCATTCACTATGCACACTCAACTTGTTTCTCGCTCGGCTCGGCAAGAAGCGGCCCTAAGAACAGACGTCTGCTTGTAGCCGCTCCAACTGGGAAAACAAACGCTGCAGATGACTTTCACAATTTGGCGATGTTTGACGAGTGTCAAGAACATCGCCCGGGGACCACCACGTGGAGGTTTGTGAGTCGACTTGAAGTGTAATTGATAAGCATCACACCCTGGATTCACCAAGTACAACTTATCAGAAGTTTTGCCTTATCATTATACGACCTGGTCACTCGGACAAGGTACAGCGAGATATATTTAACTGGCAACAATTGATGCAAGAACACAGATTTATAGCAAACTAAAATAATTCTTTGAATTCTACTTAAAGCAGTTCGAATGCAATATAAAATTAAAGCCGCAAATGACACCGATAACAGAGACATAAGCTCAACTGCTGTACGATGTCAATAAGTCCAAATAGAACGAATGAGGGAGTAATTCGTGGCCTAATTCATGGAATTTTGCTATGGAAAGTGCACATATGTGCACCCTTACATTGTCCTAGTGGAAAAGAACTTTTCTCACAGCAAAATGCGTTCGTTTTTTTTTAATCTTGGACCAATGAGGATGCTGTTGGCACCATTGACTACAAAGCAAATTATGACTGAGTACGTAGCTTAGATACCTCTTCAGAGCAAGTCATCAACATCATGAATTTTTCTGATATTCTTCAGTTGGCACTGTGTTAATTGTTGTTGGACTGTTTAAGGGATACAATTATAGCAATCGTCACAGAACAGTACCGGTAGCGTATGATACTCTTATATGCTAATGTATATCACAGCGTACTCCTTTGTCGGTAATGCAAAACAATCAATAAAATGGCTACAACACTTACCGCTTACGGAAATTAATGCGTCTACTAAACACCAGAAGCGCTGCAACACTGATATGAAAAAACTATTGAAAACGCGCTATAGCATAGTTACATAAGAATGAAAGCTCTTTGTGTCTCTCTCTCTCTTGCTCTCTCTCTTTCTCTCTCTCATTTTCAGTACGTTAACCCTCTCTACCACTATCCCTTTCACAAAGAAGTAACACTTCGGTAGAGTGTTACTTCTCTTTTTGGCATGACATTCGCCATTGGCTGTTTTACCTTTTTAAGGTAGTCAATGTGGATTATATGGCGTGCACCCCATAACATGGTCGTCATGACTTTATTGGCAGACAAACATCATTTGGGTGCCGATTCATACCGAGAAACCCATTGTTTTAACTGCTATTTGGTTTCTGGTACGTTGTGATGGGTCTGCAACGCCAAGCACTCCTGCGAAGTTTTGGTCGATTGTGGAAATCTTTCTCATACTAATTCAAAATTTGAGCCCCTGAGTCCCTCTCGCACTTTGAATCGGCCAACACCATATCGTGAATTTTTTCAATTGTTTGGGCTATAAAGACCTCAACTGTGCGTTCAGAACGTTCGGCATCTTCCGTGTTGTTCTTGCAGTTAAGATGTAATAAATTTAAACCTTCACGGACTTATTGACCCACTATATTTAACTGTAGACAGTTGATGCAAAAAACTTTCCCCAAAAATTAGGCATTGGACAAAGAATAGGAAGATATTTTTATTCATCAGTAATCATGGCAAAAAATTTGCATTTTAATCTGAATAAAATTCAAAAATAAACTAAATATAATTAAAATTAATAATATATCTATATTCTTGACATTTTTTATAATAATTTGGTTAATATAATGTTCAAGCTTGAGGTCTTTTATCGTTTAATAAATTTTATTAAAAACTGATCGATATTTCGATCAAAGACCTCAAGCTTGAATATTTTATATTAACTAAATAATTAAAATTAAATATGTCATTGGGTACAGCGAAATATTAAAAAAGAACTTTAAACATGATCTATACTAGTATTATTCCATGAATTATAGTTACTAGCAAAGCGACTATGATAAAAAATCACGCAAAGAACAGAGATACACTTTTAAACATTAACGGTTGGTGCAATAGCTTTAAAATTCAATCCTACTAAAAATTACACAGTGCAACACGAAAAAAAATAACCATATACGGACACCACTACGTGATAAAATACTAAAAAAAGACCCGTGTCTCCCAATTTTTCCCAAAGTCATGCACTTTTTTTATGGGCCGCCAAAGATTTGGGGCCTCGGTATCATTTTCGCAAAAAAGTGATCATTTTCTCGGGCTCATATCTTGCAAACTGTTCCGAATTTCGATTTACTCTCTGAGGCAAACTTGTAGCTCTTGTCATAAAGAACAAAAATTGCGAACATATAAAATCAAAAAAACTTCTCCTGCCAGATAAAAATCGCAAAAAACTTAAAAAAAATCGATTTTTTAATATTAGCATGTTAACATTAGCATGTTAACATTAACAAAGCTGTCAAAAATGTTGTTAACATACTAATGTTAAAAAATCGAATTTTTTTTAAGTTTTTTGCGATTTTTATCTGGAAGGTGAAGTTTTTTTGATTTTATATGTTCGCAATTTTTGTTCTTTATGACAAGAGCTACAAGTTTGCCTCAGAGAGTAAATCGAAATTCGGAACAGTTTGCAAGATATGAGCCCGAGAAAATGATCACTTTTTTGCGAAAATGATACCGAAGCCCCAAATCTTTGGCGGCCCATAAAAAAAAGTGCATGACTTTGGGAAAAATTGGGAGACACGGGTCTTTTCTTTTATAGTCTTTTATCACGTAGTGGTGTCCGTATATGGTTATTTTGCCACGACTTAAAAAATTACACACAGTGTAATTATAGTTCGAAATAATTCCAATACAATGTAAAAAGAATAACAATGGTTACATCCCAATAATTTGAAAAACTCGCAAAGTACAGCGAGATATTTTCAAACATCAATAATCGTCGCAAAATGTTTGTACTTAAACCAAGCACAGATTATGTTTCGAATTATGTTTATAAACAATTCGAGGGCAATAAATCTATATATATAAAATAGGATGTGTGTATGTATGTATGTACTTATGTATGTATGTAACGTAATGGCTCCAAAACGGCTGGTCCGATTTTGACGAAATTTTCAGGAAATCTTCAGAATACTCGGGCGGGTGACACTGTGAAGTCTGTGGGAGGAGGGGCGTGGCAAAATCCAATAATTCATAAAATGAGAACGGCTAGGCCGATTTCTGTAAAACTTTTTGTCAGTTGTTCGTATTTTCGAGGAGAAGGTTTTTATGGAAGAAAATTTTGGAAAATCCCTCCGGAAAAATGGTAAAATTGGAAAAATGGAAAATCGAGTTTATGTATGAAATTTTGTTTGAAATTATTCCTTAATGGCTTTTCACATGAAAAAATAGAAAGTTTGTCTGAAGGCTTACGATTGGGGCGAGGCGAAGTTCGCCTGGTCCGCTAGTTAAAAATAAAATTTAAAAAAAACACTGGGTACAGCGCAATAATTTTTAGTAGCATACAAAAAAATTTGGCTAAACAAGACTTATATTGTTCACCGAATTATAGTTATGGGTAATAACAGAGCGACTGTAATAAAATAAGCGGTTGGTAAACATGAGCGACCCAAGGAAGCTAGCTCTCATGCTGATCTCACCGCAGGAGTCTATAACTTATTACTTCTGCGTTAAAAGCAATGCAAGTTAAAGCGATATTCGTTTAATTGTCAACACTTGGGGCAAAAACTTTGAACTTGAATCAGACAAAAGTTTTTTATTGAACTCTTGTTGACAGCATGTTTTCACATTAATAAATAAAAATAAAGATTAAAGATTAGAAAATATATTCAAATGCTAACGAAGGGATTGTTTATACTGAAACTGCAGCAACGAAAAACAAAACCTTGCATTCGCTGACGTCTGAAAAAGAAAGTAAAAAGAAAATTATTTACAATACGAAATGAAAATGCAAACAAGTTTGTTTTCTGCACGTGCAGTATTCTAAAGGAGAATGTACTGCATATTTGCTTCGAACGAAAGCGAGAAAACGAATTACTAATAGGGTTGGATCGAGCGAAAGTCTGTAGGGCCTTCTGCAAAGCTATTGGCAATCAGCGATGCCGTTGGGAAATGTGCTTAGACCTTAAATCGATTGGAAAGATTTTGCTGTTGCGGTTGGTTGCTTTTGTTGCTACATTTCCCGAATTCTATGCAATTTCTGGGAAGTTGTTCGCTGAAGGACAGACAGAGGTAACCATATTATTTTTTTCTTATTGCCTTGAAGTTTTCTTTTCATAAGCGTTATAGAACAACTCCACACACATTTTTTAATGAAAGTTTTCTAGACGAAACCAAAATTTTTCCAAATTTTCTCTCAGTTAAATTATAAGAGCAATAAGCAAAAACTTATTTATCGTTAGGTACAAATTAATAGTATTTATCCTATTTTCTGTTAATTTTTCTTTAAACTTAAATAATAAGGAAAAATCTCCACTAAAAAAATCAATTTACTGACGCACGTTATTATAAAATTGTACTTTAATTTGTATAATTTTTTTTAATGATAAGAAATATTTATTTTTTTATTTTTTTACAGACTGAAGGTAAATAAACTGGCACAAGCCGTGCGCTAGGCTTTTTGTTGTATTTAATAACAATAGAAATTAAATAAATTATTTATTTAAAAATAGCAAAATATTTGTCAATTAAAAACTTAATTAAATAACGAAACAAAGGGTAATTAAAAAATTTGCCACTGAAACAACAAAGAAACTAGGAAAGAGTGTCTAGGAATTTCTTATAAATTTTTAGTTTGCAATATTGCACTTTGAAACGTCAATTACTACAACAAAAAATTATTATATAATTCAATCGACAATAATCAAAAAGCACAGATTAGAAATTACGTAAATAACACTGTACAACAAAATCAATATTTTATAAAAATAACAAGTTCCTAACGGCTTACTGAATCAACTGACTGCCTCTTGACAGGAGCTGGAGCTTTCTCAGTTAAGAGGCAGGTAGTTCAAACAGTCACAGAATAATTGACCCGCCCTCGTATAATTTAACAAATATTATTAACAATGCAGTCTTAATTCATAATTTATCGAGTAGTTAAATATTAAATTAAAATATTTATAACTTTGAAGCGAAATGAATTATTTTCAAAAATTCTAATCGTTTCGTAATACGCCGTAACACACCAGATACCAAACATCAGTCGAAACAGTGGGTTTGAATAGGCGCCAAAGAAGACCAAGTTTGTTTTGTCAGCCAATAGTCATGGAAACCGTTTTTTGGAATGCACACGGTGTACGAGTAATCCACATTGACTACCTTCAAAAGGTTAAAACGTTCAATGGCGACTATTATGCCAAGCTATTGGATCAATTTAATGAGGATTTAAAAACAAGAATGAATTCCATGAATTGGCTACGAACTGCTCCTTAATGCGCCCTATTCACCGAATTCAGCCCCCAGTGACTATTTTTTGTTTCTAAACCTAAAGAAATGGCTCGGCGGAAAGAGATTTTACTTTAACGACAAAATCATCTCACAAACAAGTACATATTTTGATGACCTCGAGTAATATTATTTTTTTTTTTTTTTTGTTACAAATAAAAAATTTTTAGAAAAGTTGTACAAAGTGCACAGAGCTGAAAGCAGGCTGCATTAAAAAATATAATGATTTTTTATCCAAAAACCTGGGTTTCATTCAAAAAGCCAAGGACTTATTGAGACACCCTTGTAAAATAGTTGAAGTAGCTTTTTTGGATACGTTTGCTTAAGAAAAGTTTGTTAACCATAAAATGTTTGTTAACTAATGTGAACTTTAGAGTTAAAGTAAAATATCTTTTTGATTGAATTCTCATTTTGTACATGTTAGTTTTTGTATAAAGTCAAAAGTTTGAATGCTTACAAGCAGGTTGAAGTTTGCTGATCATTTGAATATCAATATATGTATGAAAACCGCTAAATCCACAACAAATAATTCAAATGATTAGTTGGGAGCAATACCGAAATAATAAAGTTCCATGAGAGTTAGGTTCTTCTTTCGAACGGAGTTTGGTTGAATTCAAAATTAAATTTCAATATTAAGCACTTACAAATAAAATCATTCATTAACAGCCAAAGGAGGGCCGAAGAGAAGCCGCACTCTGCTTGCATCTTAAATTGACAAAGTCGAAAGGAAATATATACGGGACACAATGAGTGCAAGGAGGTCGCTACCACCATTACGAAGTCATTAGTCATTAAGGACCACCAAAAGTTGTTAGAAATAAGAATCGTTAGGGTGTGGTTTTCCACCCGCCCCAAAAAGAAAACTCAAGCTTGGTCCGCACCTGTTCACAGGCCATGTCTACTTAATATGATTGGCATTACAAAGTCTTTTAGCCTTCATGTTATTATGTGATTATTTATATTTTGTGGTTGAAAGGTTAATAAACAAAAACTGTTATTGCTTTTTATATTTATAAACACTATTTAATATTTTAAGCGATTTCATGCAACTGCTGGTTAAAACTAAGTATTATTTTTAAAACTGAGCGTATTAACTTTCTTAAGAAATTTTATACTTTCATACCGGAAAAATTGTGGTAAGAATGATGTCTATCTGAGGTTTAGCACTAAATACCGGTTTTTGGAAGAGAACTTTATCGTTTTTGTTTCATTAAGCAAAAATTAACTTAAGATCTTCTTTCATCTATTGCAACTATCAATTTTCATTATATTTATAACTATAAATAATTTAAATTTGAATTTCCTTTCCTTCTTCTTTTTGAGAAACGAGTAATTATCAAAAATTAATTGTGTACATACTCGAAACTTTAAGATTCCTCTCTCTCTCTCACTCTGGCCTCTCTCTTTCTTAAAATGTTAGAAGGCAAGAACGAAAAATAGTGGTTAATTACGAGTATGTACAGTTGGATTCGGATAAACGAAAATGGGAAATTTCAGCAGTTGTTCTTGGTTTAACTAAGATTTCATTTAAACGGACAGTTTCATTCAAAAATTGTTCTTTGAACCAGTGATACAGGCTGAAAATAAATTCCATGTAGTTATTTCAATTTTAATTAATAAATGTTATTTATTTTCCTTAAACTTAGTACCTGAAGATGGTACTCATTGAGTACCAAAATATCGATAATTAAAATAAAAAAGAAAAGGCCTTAAGCTTAGGGAAAAGGAATAAAATTTATTAATTAAAACAAAACGGTCAAAGAACTAGAACATTTATGCTAATTTTAATTAAGATTTATTTTGCAATTTAAAATTTTATCGGTGGCATGTGGTATGCTTAAAATGAGCAGTCACTACAAGTTGTTTTGACTGCCGTAATTAAATAATTTTTTTCTTTTAAGCCATGTTTATCTTGCACTCTTACAAACAAAATGTGTTTCATTTAAACGGTTTTGCGTTTAAGCGGATTTTCTTCTAAACAAAGTAAATAAATAAAGTGCTTTGAAATTGTGCAAAAACATTAGTTAAAAATGTTGTTTTCAATTAAACGACTTTTTTTCTTCTTAAATGGCGTTCGTTTATCCGAATTCGGCTGTATTGTATTTTATGCCTACCATATGCTGCATGCTGATGAAATTGTTGTAGTTTTATTAATGATTCTGTTGTTGTTTCCAATTAACAAATATGAGTACGAGTATTTTTTTTAATCTAAAATATTATTCTTATTGTTGTTGTTTTTTTTTCCCAACTCATGGTCTTCATGATATTGCTAATGAATTGGCAAACAACTTGAGTTATAAATTGTATGATGTTGGTAAGAATAGTCCACACGAATCTGCGGTACCCTACTTAACAACTTGCGTGTATAAAAATGTACGAAAAATTTCCCTATTTTTGTTTTATAAAGCAACTTTTTGCGAATAGGGTTCAAACAAAATAAAACATTTTGTAGAATTTGCGAGTTTTTAATGAAAATAAGGCATTTTTAGTCTCGGCTCATAAAGTAATTTATCATATAAGGTACTTTTTTCAAGTAATGTACTTATTGTCTCATATGATATGTTGTTTTATGGGGCACTTTTTGTCATATAACGAACTTTTTGTCATGTAAAGTAATATTTGTCGAATTATATGTTTTTTCATATGAGGTACTATTTGTCATATACAGTAAATTTTATTCTGTACTTTTTTTCGCAATAAGGTACTTTTCGTGAAATTTTGTACTTTATACAATTACGTTTTAAGAAGTTAATGTTTTTTGTTATATTAGTTTTGATCATTTTTCTTTTATTTTTTTTTTTAAGTTTTAGTAAATAAAGCTACATTTTACTAAAGCATTTGATCTTTTATTTAAAGCATTTTAATAATTTGATTTTCTTAATATTAAAATTTATTGCGATATTCTCCCCAAAAATTCAACCTCATATCAGGTTGAATGTTTTCAAGCTGCTTAAAGCTCATTGACGAAATGTCGGTATACGAGTATGATCAGCTAAAGCCACAACAAACAATAAAAATATAATTTTCTCTGTTTTTTGTCATTGTTTATGTACATATATCGTACTTCAATCGCCGAAAAATCTTAAGGGAAAAACAAACAATTTTAACAAGAGAACTATTTTTATGAACCGCCTTTGCACTAAGTTGTTGTAGCTATTGCACTAAATTTGTGTTGCGACGATTGAGATGACAAAAAACGAATCGCAGAGAGAGCTCAAGGCCATACCAAAAAGTGAATATCAAAACTGCTTCGAGGACTGGAAAAAAACGCTGGCACAAGTGTATTATGTCTAAAGGGAGAACACTTTGAAGGGGACGAAATAGAAATTGATGAAGAAATAAATATTTCTTTGAGAAAAGTGAAAATTCACCTTTCCTATTGAACAGCCCTCGTATACAAGATGTCTTTTATTTAGAAGGAAATTTTTTTAAACAACTTCGAGTATTCTTATCGAATCAGTTTTGTAAATTTTGTCAATCGGTTATTTTTTTTTTTTTTTTCTTTTAAGAAAACATTTTGCCAAAATGAGAAAATTTCAATATTTAAACAAAATTTTTCTTTAAAAAGCTGATTTTTTTAAAGAATTTTTATTCTTTAAATAACTGCAAAAGCTTTTGTTCTAGCAGTTTTCTTTAATTTAATTTAATTACTTATATTTAAACGGTAGTCGATTGGTTGGTTCGAGAGATATGGAAATCGTGATTTTTTTACTACTCCGAAATTTCTTCTCAAATTGATATAGATATTATCGGGAAGTTCAGGAATAGCCCGCAAGGTCAATTTTATTTTTTGCGTACGTTATTATTAACATGTTACCAACAATATGACTTTTTTAAAATACCTTCTTTATGTACAAAATTTAAAAATTCTATTAAAATACTAGCGCCTTAAATTTTTTTTATTAACACTTAGCACACACGAGTACCTACTATGTACATAAATATTTTGTTCCTTTTCAATTTTACTCTTTCTTTTTTCTTTAACAAAAAATTATCTTTAGCTGCTTGGACTGGATTTCATTTTTGCAATAAAATTTATACTATTTGCTTATTATGCTTTTTGTTTCTATCGCTTCAAAAATTCATATGTATGTCTCTTAGAAAATTCAAACAAGGTTTTATTCCTCATTCTATGGCATTTAATCGCTGCTTTCTATTAGTACGTTCTCCGTTGTTAAGAATTGTTTAGAATACAAAGTGCATTTTAATTTTAGTACGCAGATTTGGAACGTGACTGAATTTCTTATTTGTCACTTTAACGATGGACGATGGGATGGACGGACAGAAATTAATAAACAAACACGTACATACGTGTATGAACATTCGTATTTAAATTTAGACGCATAAATTCAAGTTTATTGGAGAGTTAGAAAAAGCGGTTTTAATTGTTTAGTAAATATTTAGCAAACAAGCAAGTGGAATGAAGCAATAATTCATTTTTCGAAATATGTACATATGTACTTCAAAAAGTGTTGTGTAATGTTTTATCTATTCTACATGAAATCTATACTGTCATTAGCCAATGTGTACAGTGCATACATATGTACTCGTATGTATGTACTTACTTATTAATAAAATAAGAATTCAGTTGAGTGCGATTGATCAAATATAAAACCTGAGAATGTCTAGATTTTATATCAGCAATAAACATAATAAATACTTCGTTGCTTTAAAAAAAGTTAAACCAGGCGAAGGTAAAACAAAAAAATTGAAGGAGGAAGCTTTAATTAAAATATATTACGAGAAATTCATCGTTACAGAAAAGATCGATCGAGAACAAGGTTAAAAAATTGATTTTCTGGATCTCTTTTTGCACTTTTACCTGGTTCACAGACATCAAGTTTTCTTGCTCAAGTTTCAGTTTAGCTGGGAGAAAGATATACCTACATGGGGATACAGAATTACTTGCTCTGTCTTTCTCCCAAATGAAGCTTGATGTGTGAGAACCAGGTAAGAGTGCAAAGAAGAACTCCAGAAAATCAAATGCTTGAAGCTTTGTGTGGCTAGAATAAAACGACTTAGTCGACGGTAATGTCATAATCTAAACTGACAATCAATGTAAAATAAGAGCTCTGATTTCATTAAAAGTGTCTTTGATGATATTAATTGAAAATAAATTATATCGCTAAAATGAGCACATCCCGAGTTGAGGCAAAGTGAGGTCGTTCTACGGCATTTTGAATTGTTTCTCGCTAAGCATTTGGCTTCAAATTCAAATTTATGACATTACTTTAGCTCCATCTTGTACAAAGCAGCGCAACAGCAGCAGCGTTGCCGTTTTGATTCTTTGTAGCAAATTTTGCCTTCAATGAGCAGATGTGTACATCTTTATCTATTTAATTGATCTTTTTTTGGCAATAAAAATATGTATCCAAATAATTTTAATGTTAAAAAATATTCTAAAACATTTCCAGAATTTTGAATAATTCAAAAGCTAGAAAAATCATTTAGGACAATTATTATTACAACTTAACTTTAAAGTAGAAGTGTGGGATAAATTAAAAGCACAATCATCCTGCCTCTAACTTTTATTTCATGTTGCCACAGTTTCATAAGTTGACATACTTTATAATTTGCCAATTACAGTCTAATATTTTTGGCTCGCATTCACACCGATTGAAATAAAACCTCTTTGGGAGACGATATTTTTTATGTACAAAAACCAAATTAACTAAAATATATTCTTTTATAAGAAGTATATAAGCCCGGTTTATCCTTCACTTTTTTTAAAGAAATCTTTAACTAACGTCTACTTTACTGCCAAGATGTAATAAAGGCCCTTAAGTGTATTCCACAAACATTATGACATCAGATAGCATACAGCTAGTGCTACAGCGTAGAATCTCCGCTGAACAATTAGGAGGGTGTGACCGTCTCTAGCAAAAGGAATAAGAAAATCGCTCAATACCATTTAACCCTGCTAGACTTTCCTGAGCGATATTCTGCCACAGCCGACAGACGTACATACATTTACTCTCAGCCAACATTCTACTATGAAGATAGTTTCTCAAAATCAGATTGATGTATGTAACCGGGTCATTAAAAAATGGACTGGATGTCATTACATAGATCACAAAAAAACATTTAAACAATATCATACGACTATTCAAAGCATACATATGTAAGTAATGGCAAGCATGGAGCTTTCAAAAACGATGATATTAATGGATGTCGCAACTTGTTTTATAACATTTCTACATTGACCGGCCCGCATTTGAAAACCATTTATGTATGTATGTATGCATATTTTTATGAAATAATTTTATCAATATACTGTCAAATATTTTCTTTAGGTTTCATTCGAATCATCACAAAAACAGCAACGAAAAAACTTTAAATACATGAAATGTTTGATCCTGAGTTAAGTTAAGCACTGGGACAAATGTCTCTTTGATTTCTTTGATAATAGTCAAAAATCTAACTTTATTTTGCCGTAGTTCATAATCTTAGTTATTATTCATTCATAATACTCATTCATAATGTTATGTGCATAATTCTATTGAATACTCCCACTTTTTGTTTATAGACGTTTTTGGTTTTGTTTCATAAGAAGGAAAAATATAAAATTATGTCTAATTTCCTGTAGAATTTGTCACCGATAGTGACAAGTAACTGCAGTTGGTTTTATCTTAAATTGTTTTATTAGAAATCTAATTGAGTTTTACTGGCTGTTCCCCACTGTATTAAACTATAGCACTGTGAGCGCAAAAAAACGAGCACAAAATGTTTTTTTCTATAAGTTTTCAGTTTCTAAAAGAAATAATTATATATAATAAATAATTTTCTATTTAATTAAGAATTCTCTGTAAAATTAATTTATTTTAAAATATTAGGAGAGCATTAGAGATTAACAAAATATTTGAATTTATTTTTGAAATTCTGTCAAAATTGCGCAAAGATCGTTGGAAAAAAATTCTGTTTATTGAATGCACATATTTTTGATGAACTCCAGTTAAACTCTCGTCAGATCCTATGATATTTATTTTTTAATGCTTTTCAGGCCACAAAAAGACAGAAAAGCAAATTCGACCTGCAGAACCATGTCTAGTCTAACCACTTGGGGCAGACATCGTTACTATCCAAACTGACTATTCACTAAAAGAAAAGAATATGAGAATCTTTATTTTTTCATCAGTCATATTTTTTTTTAGTTATAAACAAAGTTTGCATGCTCAGCCAAACCTTTCTCTACTTTTTTTTCATATTAGGCACCCCTCGATTTTTTTTATAAGTACATACTTTGTTCTGTGTAGAAGATGTTTTCTGTATAATAGAAGAAACCCTATACTCAAAAAATTTTTGAATATATAATTTTCATATATTTTTTAATCAATAAAACTGCACATTGGTTACATATTAATTGATATTCCTACTGAAATATTCGTAATGTCTTGATCATATTATTATTATATGTCTCAGGAAATCTAGCAACAGCTTAAACCGAATAAAGTGCCCCTAAATTTTAGACATTCATCCAAAACGTTGAAGAAATATTACTTTCATAGGAGTCATACGAGTCGTAGTCATCTTTTTCTGTACTCTGACCCTATCC